>LR738709.1:605660499-605840536 GCA_902687465.1 Secale cereale | reverse complement strand
GGGGGGATATTTATAGTGTTTTTGGCTGGGCCACTGTTTCTGCCCGTTGGACCCCGTGCGCACGGGCTAAGTCAGCCTCATGTGCAAAGGGTACTCAGGAACTTACGCAGCACCCCGCGCGCACGGGCTACCCAGGGAGTTACGCAGTACCCCATGCGCACGGGGTACCCAGAAAGTTCCTGACTACCCCGTGCACACGGGGGTCAAAAGACCCAGTGCGCACGGGGTATCCAGAAAACTCCCGTTGCCACTTCCTGGATACCACAGCTAGCACAGTACATATATTTGATAGTAGGAGTGGGAAGGCTGGTGTATAGTTTTGACGATGGCATTCCCACATGACATACATCCACAAAGACCCCTCTTAATAGTGCGGTCTTTCCTACAACTCAAATTGAACCAAAAAGAAAACCTTTGAATCGTCGATAAACCACGCCTTTGCTCTTTTAGAATTGGGGGGTCCCACACCTCCGTCACGAATAAATTGGAATCAATATCCCGATATAAACTTTAGCAACCGATATTTGTTCCACTAACCATATTGTCATCACACCAAAATATAATCTAAGTGACATTTGCACTTTCATACGACCGCCGTGGTTCACACCAAAATATTAGTTCCACTAAACATTTATGGCCATCATATAAAAAAGGAAAGCTCTTGTGGGCGTCGGTTCCCTTCTTGGAGGCCTTGTCGAGGTCCTATCCCGTTTCTCATCGTGATCTTCATTTGGGCGAAAGCTCTAGTTCCCTTTGCGGGCGACGGCGTCGTACCTTCGTCGCGTTCCTTCTTGAAGGCGTCGCCTGGGGTTCCTGGAAGCACGGTGGGCACTTTGTGGTGCGTGTGAGGTGTTTGGCGGCGGCAATGTGGGCGGCATTTTATCTATTCTACCGCTGATCTTCGTCTTGTGGTAGCATTCCATCTGCTTGGAGATGTTCTAGCATAGGTGGTGGTCGTCATTTGACGTCATGGTGGCGTTCATGGCGGAGGAGCCTGCCAATGGTGGCACCTCAATCTGTTTGGAGATGGACCAGTGGAAGATGGTGGAGACGACACCTATGAGTGTGTCAGACCGGTTTATGCCCTAGACCTGATATGTGGCTAGGCTGGGGATTCCGGCTTTCGATGTTAGGATTAGGTGAGTGGTCTGGGGAGTGACCCAATTAGCACCCCTTCATCATATGGATAGGAGTAACGGCATATGTTGCCTAGACGGTGGATTTAAGCTTATTGTTGTAACACTTTGTAAGGTCCTCGAGAATAATTAATAAAGTGGCCGTATGCATCTCCCTGATGCACAGGCCGGGAGTCATCCTCCTTTTCTAAAAAAATATATAAAAAAGGAAATGATTCACATCAGCCAGTGGATATCACGCGAGCGACCGACCCTTGTTGTAAATGTTTTGCAACACCACGCTTGTTGCAATGAGGAGAACGGTGTTAAACGATGGATAGCTGCAAACCTGACGGCTGCCGCGGCGGATCTTGTCGGCTGACGCGTAGCATGCCTCGTATAAAAACGTCAGAAAGTCAAGAAAACCCAACACGAACACCGATGAGAGCGGCGTCATATTTGAATTTAACTGAACTTCGATCTGCTGTCAAGTTTTTCAGAAGTTCAGACTTGGGGCCTGCCACCGGTGGCCCCAGGCGGCTCCTACAACAACATGCCGGGTTCACTTTTGGGCGAGAGCGAGTTATGGCGCCCTCAGGTCCACGTCGATGCATGTGAGCCCGCCGCCTCCCTCCCTCCACGTACAGCTCTTGCACCTCGTTCACGTGGCCACGGCCGCGTCCACCGGCGACCTCCTCACGGCCGCTATAAAGTGCATCAGCTACTCGCTCACACAGGCACAGCAAAACAACATCAGCCAAGTGACATCGTCCATCCATTAAGCCTAGTCAGCACCAACTTCTCAGTTCTCTTCGTGCGTTAGCATTTCTACTCTGCCTTGCCCTTGAGTAATGGCGACCATGGTGGCTTTGAGTTCCTTCGCCGTCGTCGGCCGGTCCGCCGCCCGCTCTCCAGTGGCGGCTCCGCGCCGGAGGACCCTCGTCGTCAGGGCCCAGACCGAGGTGAGCTTTCACGTCACACACTTGACTGCTTCGCATGTTGGCTAGTTCGAGACTCGATCTCAACGTGAGACTGTCCGTGTACGTGTAGCCTGGCATGGAGTCAACAAAGGAGACAACGAGCGCATCGACCTCCTCCTCCTCCCCGAGCACGAGCGCGACCCCGACCCCGATCCCCGCGGCACCCAAGCCCAGGACCAAGAAGGCTAACCCCTCGGTCTGGGACGCGCTCGCCTTCAGCGGCCCGGCGCCGGAGCGCATCAACGGCCGGCTGGCCATGGTGGGATTCGTGGCGGCGCTCTCCGTCGAGGCGGCGCGCGGCGGCGGGCTCCTCGACCAGGCCGGCAGCGGCGCTGGGCTTGGCTGGTTCCTGGTGACTGCGGGGCTGTTCTCCGTGGCATCGCTGGTGCCGCTGCTGCAGGGCCAGAGCGTGGAAAGCAAGTCCAGTGGCTTCTGGAGCGCGGACGCCGAGCTCTGGAACGGCCGCTTCGCTATGCTCGGCCTGGTCGCGCTGGCCGCCACCGAGTTCATTACCGGCGCGCCCTTCGTCAACATCTAAGACGACGTACTGTAGCGCTGCTGATTCTTTTCTGCTGACATATCGTTATAGTGCTAACTGTTGTAGCCACGTTGCAATTTTGTACTATCGGTGATTGAATTATGTAGTACTATAAAATAGCATGTTTAGTTTGTTTTCATGGCTTCTTATCATTTGTTAGTATGAGTACACAAGTGTATCTCTTCTTTCCTTTTCTCTTTGTTTTTCTTTTCTCTTTGTTTCTAGGGATAAGTATACTTTTCGTTCTCGAACTCTTCCGAGAGTTTAGAAATCGTCCCTCAACTATAATCCGGATAGTTTTCATCCCTCGACTATTAAAATCGGATAGTTTTCGTCCCTCGCTGATTCAAGCGGTTTTCGTCCGACGTGAACAGTAATTAAAAAAAAATTAGCACAAAAAATCAAAATAATCTGAAAATTCATGGGATCAAAGTTCCTCAGGGGCTCAAGGTGCGTGCAATTTTTCATATTGTTTGGACATTCCAGGAGCTCGTGACAAAGGAAAAACCATAAATATGTACGTTGGTGAACAGTAAAATCGAAACAAATAGAAAAAATTATGAAAATTGTTGACATCTAAGATGATCGGGTGCTCAAGGTGCCTAAATTTTTTCATTGGGTTTGGACATTGTGGGAGCCCGTGGCAAAAATAAAATAAATTGGCAAACTTTGAAAAAGTGCACTATTTTGTTTTTTTGCTAGAGCTCCTCTTATGTCATTTGAGCACGAAAATTTGCACACACCTTGCACACCTAAGCATCTTTGATGCCAAAATAATTCATATTTTTTGAATTTGTTTTCTATTTTTCCTATTTTATTGTTATTTTCTTCGAGAGCATGGAGTTCTATGTCTATGGTTTATTCCCTCTGTTCCATAATACTGGAGGGAGTGCCATCTTTTTGTTTCGTGGCAAACTCATGCACCCATTGATTGGGTACCCTTGATATTGTCGCCAGCTTGAGGGCATCACATAGGCGTTCAATTAACCAGCGGCAAAACAAGGAATCCTGCAGTTTCACAACAATTGTCATGTTGGATGATGTACATGCAAATGGTGTAGGTATTATTTCATATAAGGAACTAATGATTGCATATCTTTCAAGATAAGATGGTAAAATGGCCTGCTCTAATTTGTCGAACTTGGAGTGATCTTGATCATTCCGATCATTGCAAAACCATGAACTTTAACCTCATGGATATATCGAGAATCTACTATTGGTGGAATGCAACGACATTTTCGATGATATAGCCTTCAAAAACGATCCCCTCCTTCCGGGTATGCTTGACTCCCAGAACAACACTCCTAGAATTTCCACAAAGCATTCAAAGGGATACATGATGTGCAAGAATATGCGACTGCACAACTTATCTCCACACAGTGTGCAAATGGATGAACCATGATACCAAGGTATGGTGAAGCAAATATCATCTCTACATTGCACATACTCTCACCATATCTAGTTGTATGTCCTCCTACGTGTTTGGATTAATCACCCTGTGATAAATGATGTTAAAAAAATCACACAACTTAGCTAGTATTTGGCGAACATTGGGTGGCAGGATATTCTTGATTGTGATTGGAAGCGTGGGTGTTACAAGAACATGATAATCATGAGGATTCGTGTCGATTAATCCGTTATATTCTTTGGAAGTAATTCTATGTTGTTGCAAGCGCACCATGTAGGAAATACATGTCATGCAGACTTCCTCAAAATTCATTCACTTATTGTCTACAGAGTATAACCTACAAAAGAAAGTTTACATTTCTTAATTGAAGTCTCGGAATATTGGTTTTGTTTGGTAAAGTGCATATTAAGTCAAAGTTTCCTGGCCAAAGGTGGTCCTTGAGGATTATATACCTATCAGCTACACTCGCAGTTCGAAGACCATGCAACTTGAAAAAAAAAATCTTGGTGAAAGCTTTAGCAACATCGTGTATAATTATTGGTTGTTTCGTAGAAATAAATTTATGTATATGGTGAACATCTCCACCACAACTAAGATGATTTTTATTTGAAACAGGTAAACCATCCACAAAATTCATGTTAACATGAGTATAAGCAAACTTGGGTATTTGTAGTGGTTGGAATAACCCTGGATACTTAGTGTGTTCTTCTTTGTTGATCTTGCAAGTAGGGAATGTTTTAATGAAATCCAATATATCTTGTTCATGACACTCCATGAAAGAGGAATTTGATCCTCTAGTAGATTTCTCTAAGCCTAGAATGACCAACCCAATTTAGAACTATGGAGTGGTGCAATTAGTTGTTGTCTAAGTTCAGAATTAGAGCCCGTCACGACTCAAATTTTATGCCGCAACACTCCTTGCTTAAAGGAGTAGTTGGTAAAGAGTTAGGTGTATTGGTGAGTTGGTTCGTAAGATGTTTGCATCTTTGGTCCTTTCCATAACATGTAATAATATCAGTAATCCACGATGGTATAGCAATGCTAGCAATTAAAACATGCAGCCTATCCTGAACTCTTAATGAAGCATCTACGACTCTATTGTGGTTGCCGGGATGAGTTATATCCCAACAATTTGATGAATAGTTAATCTTGAGTGAGCTAAGTGAGTTTCTGATCCCGGGTAAATTTAGGAATTGTTCATCAGAACTGATGATCAAGGTGGATGTTGCAAATTAGTACTTCCACTTATTTAGGCCTTAGTTATTACAATAACTTCCTTGTCATACCTAGAAAATGTACATGTTCTTGGTCGGATGATTTTATTGTAGAACGATATATGTTGTCTCCCTTGCATTAGCACAACTCCAATATAATCAACACATGCACCAAGTTCCAAAATAAATGGTTTACTGAAGTCATCTAGTGTAGGGTCCTGCATCATTTTGGTTTTAATGTGTTGAATGCATCTTGTTGGTCTATATTTGGAGCAAGGGAAAACAACATCAAACATACCCATATTTTGAATGGACCTTGTATATCCTATGAAGTTAAACCCAAGAAACTTCTTCGATGAGTGATACCTGTTGGGGCTGGCCAATTTACTATTGCCTCCACTATTATTGGATCAATTGCTACGCCCATCACCTCTTACAATGTGGCCAAGGTATTCCACTTCCTTCTTGTGCAAATACATACTTAGACAAGTTGACAAATAAATGATTAGCTTGCATGGTGTCAAAGATCCGTTTGATGTGGATGACATGTATTTCAGAGTTTTGTTCTATACAAGTATGTCATCAAAGAGCATCAGAGAGAATTTTTTTAGGTACGGTGACCCCAGAGTGTTGATAAGCATCTAGAAATGTATTTGGGACATTAATTAAACCAAAAGGCATACATGGTATTCATAACGACCACAATGTGTGCTAAAAGCAGTCTTTTCTATATCATCATCTTTCATTTCGATTTGATGGTACATTCTGAGGTCCTATTTGGAGAAGATTGTAGCTCCATGCAATTCATCCAGTAGATCTTCAGTAAATGCTAATGGATACTTACCTTTGACGGTTTGTTCACCTAATTTCTTGTAGTCCAAAAAAATTCTCCAAGTAAGATCCTTTTTCTTAACTAAGCGATGGTAGGGGAGGGATATGGACTGGTACAAATTTTGATGACCTTTGATGCTCTGATGTAATCAGTTCTTGAACTACCACTTCCATTGCAATTTTCTTATGAAGTGTTAGTCTATAACACCATATGTTGACAATTTTTTCTATAGTTGTAGGTGGAATAGTCTCCTATTGTGGCATGTAGTTACTTCTCCTTACGATACAGTTGTACATGACTATAGTTGTACATCCAAGCATCCCCTAGGATCATATCATAACCCTTTAGTTGCATTACTCTGTCTGACTGGAATCACTCCCCTTGAATTGTATAAGGGTATTGAACTACAATTAATTCAATCCACAAGGTGCAAATTGGTAGTTTTGATGGGAGTGAGCAAGCATTGTGTTCTATGAGCCATTGGAGGTGTTAAAAAGGTAGATGAGCTCCCACTATAATTGAAAGTTGTTGCAGGCGTGGATCCCAATAGTACGGTGATCGTAAAAGTGCATTTTCCAGTGCAAATACCAATCGGTGCATGCATAGATATATTCAAGTTTTCATCAGGGGTTTGGTATAGTTGCTCTTCACACATTTCTTTGGATTAGTTAGTGAAATAAACCAATTCAACATTCTCAGGGTATGATTCTTGCAATGCATGAATCTGAACAACATTTGCCAAATTACATATTTCCTTATGGTAGGGTGAAAGGAACGAGTTGGGCTTAGGGGTGAATATGCACAATTACAAATTTTACTTAGTTATTTGCAAGTTTAGACAACGCAGAATATGAAAGTGAACCTAAACAATTGCGATGATATAATAACAAGCATGGTATAAATAGTGGAATGAGCTATAGTGGATGCAAGCTCAATTGACCAAAGTAAACTACAAGTGAGGGAGCTAAGGTTAGAGATAACCCAACACATGAAAGCAAGGATCTAATCCGATTGTCACTTCCTTGGAGGGAAGCTAGTCACCATTGGATGGATGGGTGATACCACAAAGGCACACCAACCATTGGGAAGCATAGTAGAAAAAACGCACGTACGCACACCCAAGATCAATATGAAGATGCATAACGAGTTGTGATCACGGTCGTTACCGTCACCCAGTTGCAGCAAAGAAGAATGCGTCGGTGTAGATCATATTTGGAGTCCCTCGAACCGTTGATGAAAGATCTCGTGAATCGCCTAGGAACAGTCCCTCAAACCAAAGACCAAAAGCACGACCTCTCTACTTGGTTGGAAGCGTGCAGCCTTCACGATCCAGTACAACTTCACCACCTAGAGTTAATCGTCGCCAGAGAATTGGAGGGGGGAGAATATAACCACACTGGGCTTCTAATTATGAGGATTATGGGATTATCCTAGTTGTAATTAAATCAACTAGGATCAACTAGAACTAGAACTAGAGGGAGTAGATGATGCTCCAAACTTGTGTGTCCAAAGGGTGAAAATCCTCTAGTATATATAGGTGAAGGGGAAGAGGAGGGGCGAGGAGGGAAAGTCCCTCCCCTTTGACCGGCCAAGGGAGAAGGAGTTGGACTCCTCCGCCACTCCAATTCGGCCTCCTTCCAAAGGCAAAGGGGGCGCCTCCCCCACTTGGGCCTTAGTGGCCCAAGTTGCCATCCACCATTTGGCCTTTTTAGGCCCGTTGATATTAAATTATATATATATGTGTGTGTGTGTGTGTCTGTGTGTGTGTGTATATATATATATAGTGGTAATGCCTAATACTCTCTGAAACCCTCCTAGTGACCCCAAAACACTTCTGGATCCTCTCGAAACTATTTCGAATATTAATGAAACTATTCCACAAATATATTATCATCACTCCAATCCTATTAACACTCAGCAGATCATGGTTGCCTTAAGATTGTGACCCCGTAGGTTCAGTAACTCATAGACATGAACGAACCCCCTTCGTTCAATGACCGACAACGGAACCGTTGACATCCATATCGATCCCTATGAGCACATGAATGGTATTCGAGTGAACCTTTGGTTGTCATTGATGGTCCCTTTGCATCGTGATACTTCATAAAATCTGGGATGCATTGGTATCTGTCGTGGAATTAGCACGACAGATGTCTGGTTTAGAGGACTTAGGTGTGAGGCCATCGCGCGGGTTAGCTTCAAGGGGTTAAAAGCACACAAAGGACACAGAAGGTTTATACTAGTTCGGCTCCTTCGATGAAGGTAAAAGCCTACGTCTAGTTTGGTGTGGTATTGCTTGTGCGTCGATGAACAAGGAGCGGATCGCTTGCCTGTCTCTCGAGTTGTTGTTGCCTGTCCGTGAACCGTCGCCGGGTCGTCCCTTTATATATGAGGCGACGCCCGGTCCGGTTTACAGAGTCCCGAGGCCGGCTCATAAACGTGTCCGCCTCGGTCTCTTCTCTTTCTATCTTACATCCCAAGTTACATGATATGACGGTTTACAAACCGCATGCTTTACACATGGGCCCTAAACCTCTATGGGCTGTAACCTTTGTACATATTCTACTGGGCTTTGTAATAATACAACCAAACTAGTGTAATCCGGATCTTCCTGGCCGGTTTATACCTGCTAGTAATATCCTGACATTAGGCCCCAGATTGATTTGAACTTGTTCATGTCAGTCTTCTAAGTCTTGCATAAATCTCTTCTCTGCCATTTATCTGCTTCATAAACCGGCTATGACATCATCTCCTAGAATTGTTTTAATCCATCGTGACATCACCTCCGCATTTATTGCTCACCTCTGTCTGTTACCTTTGTTAAATGCCATACCGAAAATCGAGGCGACAACGCAATCTTTATCCAATCTCTGACCTCCTCGATTCCCGCGCTTATCGTTTCACCTCTTCGGCTTATAAATACCGCTGGGGTCTGCCTCTTTTTCCCCTTCTGCCTTCGTCTTCCTCTATCTCCGCCGCCGCTCTTCAAGCCCGTCGCCGTCCTCAAGCTAGGCCGCTGCATCACCCTGAATCGTATCCAGAATGCTTCACCGTCGTCATCTGTTTCGTTAGGTAGTCTTTCCTTTTCCCAGCTGATCTCGATCTAGGGTTTCGTCCTTAGCTCCGCCATGAAAAACCTTGAAGCTTTGTTGTTCATCCCTGTAGGTTTAACCTTGCTGTAGATTCGAACCTTATTTAGATTCGTCCTGAATGCGCTCCTGCTCCGCGCTCACATCTTTAGTTCCTCTAGTTTACCAGCTTAGATTTGATCTGTAGAAAACCTCCGCGGTTCTTCCTGTATATGACTTGCATTTATTTCATCTTTTTCTTATGCCTCAAATCCATTTTTACTTCAGCCTTCTGTGGAAACTGGTTCTTCACACTATAGATCTGTAGCCTGTCTTCTCTGGTTTAATCAATCATACACTTTCTTTGACGGGTTAGAAGTAAGCCCCTATATGTAATTGACGGTTTAGCTTCCTCTTTCTCTATTATGATAAACCGGTAACTGTTCGCCTCGCATCTGTTTCCGGATTGCCTAATGCCATTAGTCCCTTGTCTAAACCGTCGACTGACTTCATAACTTTACACAATGCTCCAGTTTTATGCTTCAGCAATTTGTAAACCGGATTTTGTACTGTACTTTTCAGCATTTCCTTATTCTGAACAATGGCCAAGAAGTTCGTCGCTTGCAACTGGGCTCCTTTCCGCATTACTGAGGATGACCTAACGAACGCCGCTTCAATCGGTATTCTGGGTCCTAAAGAGGTTCTGCACTGGCGGGCCCCAGGAGATGAATGTCCCCTTACTCCTAAAGAAGGAGAAGTCACTGTTTTCTTTGATCACTTGGCCCGGGGTTTTAGCCCTCCCGGTTCAAAATTCTTCCAGGATGTATTAGCCGCTTTTCAGCTCCATCCTCAGGACGTGGGTCCGAATTCTATATCAAATATCTGCAATTTTCAAGTCTTGTCAGAAGCATATCTTCAAGAAGAACCATCAGTGGATCTGTTCAGAGACTTTTTCCATTTAAATCGGCGGACAGAGTTTACTGACGGGCCGCATCAAGAGTTGGGCGGCGTCATCATTCAAAAGAGAAAGGATGTGAGCTTCCCTCACGCTGCCCTTCACACGCATCCCAAGGAATGGAACCAATCGTGGTTCTATTGTATAGATACTTCGCCTGAAGGAGAAAACCCACTGCCGGGTTACCGCGCATATCGCCTACCTGAGGATCATCCCCTGCCGCAGCGCTCCGGACTGTGCCCGTTTTGCCCCCCAACTTTCTAAGCTTAGGGCCTTTGTGGCCAACGGCTTAACCGGAGTAGACTTTGTTCGCTGTTGGCTTGCCTGGAGCATTCTTCCACTGAGCCGGCGCTCAGGCCTGATGTGCGAGTATACTGGTAAACCGGATGATCCTCAGCGCCACATTGATATAATACTGCCTGAAAAAGAAGTCTCTGAATCCGCAAAGAAAATGCTCAACATCTCCCTGGAAGAGTGCAGCCGGACCGGTTTAGCTCCATTCTGTGAAAATAATAAACCGCCAGCAGTAACTTCTTTCTGATCTTTTCTGTTTGTTCTGATCCGGTCATACCAATTGTTTTCCATTTATTTCCTATCTTCTGCACAGGCCATCGACCCCTTTTGGAAAAGGAAATCTCAAGATAAAGCAGCCAAGCAACCACGCCGGAAAACTTATGCTGTTAAGAAAAAGAAGGCTGTTGCCGCCTCCGGTTCACACCCCGAGGAAGATGATCCGGACTCAGAGGTATGAATCAAACCTTGTACGCTTTATCCTCCCTTTGTCTAAATTTACGTTTAACAGTGTCTTTCCACAGGATTTGGCGGAAGGAAGTAAAGCAGCGGAAGTTGAGGTAGTTTCTCTCTCTTCAGACTCAGAACCGCTGCCCCCCAAAATTCGTCGGGCGTCCCGAAAATACCCTTTTTCTCATCCTTACGCTCAATTGGACCCTAAATTTCTTTTGGGGAAGCAGCAACATGAAGCACGCCGGATCACGCGCCATAATGGCCACGTGGTGGAATCATCCGAAATACCTCTTACTCCGGCTCGCAGGCGCCGCTCCGAGGTTTTACTTTCTCCAAATCTTCTTCATCCAAAAGCCGGGCTCATACGTAAACCGCTTAAACCGTCTGATCCTAACTATCAGGAGGCTCCTTTGTCCTCTTCCGGCGAGTCAACTACTACACAGGTCCCTGTGCTGAAAACCGTGCCTGGGTAAGTCCTTTTCAACATCCGGTTTATCTTTATATTTGTACCTTTATGATTCTCATCGTTCCTTTGATTTTTTCTAGCAAGCCGAAGCCTAGCAAGAAGGCGAAAGCAACCAAAGCGGCTGCCGAAACTGCTACCGTTGAACTGGCCGCTGATCCGGAAGAAGTTATCCCTCCAAAAGATAATCCTGCAGCTCAGTTTGATGACCCTATTCCTATGGATCGTGACGACATTGCTGCTCCGGAGGATGTTAATACAGAGAATGTAGTTGAACCAGCGAGCCCTGTCCAGGTTAGCCCTCCTCTGGCTAGCCCGGCTCCTACTAGCCCGGCGCCTACTGCTGCTCCTATCCAGCCGACTGTTGCTTCATCCGCGGATTGTGAGATAACCGGATTAGGCTTCACCGCTCCCAACGAACCCGTCATCTTGGCCAGACATACTGCCAAGGAAGAAAAACTTCAACAAGAGAAATGCAAGTGGAGCACGGATTTATCCAGCTATGCCGAGTTGAGTGCCCAGGAACTTCATTCCGGGTATCTGAACCGGCTCTTTACCAGCCATGAGTATGAAGTCGGGTTGGTTAACCTGATGAAGGATAAATACGAGGTAATTTCCTTTCCTTTTACTTGTCTCTGTTTTGTGTTCTTGCAATCCTGTCTTTGGGCCATAGTAGCCCCCAAGTGCCGGTTTAGCTTCATTGTAGATGAACCGGGACTTCCAGTGTATCCGAAAATGAACTTACATTAGCCCCCAAGTGCCAGGGGTATAACTTGTTTTATGCGCTTGGGACTTGTCTGAAATTCTCTTTTGGTACTTCAACTGCACATTAGCCCCCAAGTGTCAAGTGGATAACTTGTTTATATGCTTGAGACTTGATTGACTTGTCTTTCCAATCCATTTGATTTCCTTGTAGGCTGACTTGACCCGAAGGGCTGCAGAGGTAATTGAACTCCGGAATAGATTGGCTGTTACTGAAACTGCTTCTGCCAAAGCCAACGAAGAGCTTGTGCTGAACTTAACCAACATAGAAAAATTGAAAAAGGACTTTGAAGCGGAGCGGTCCTCCTGGGAGGTGCAGAGGAATGCTCTTTAAAAAAGAACAAAGGATGCTGAGGCTGCTCTTAATCCGGTTACGCAGGAGTTGACCAGTTTAAGGCAGCAAATAGAACTTATGACCTCCGCTATCTTTGGTGAGCACTAAACTGTATATGCTTTTCATCTTTGCAATCCTTGTTCCGCTCCGGTTTAATTTTGACAAACATACTTAGGGCGACACATAAACTCATCTTGGAGATGATGTCCGGAAGAAGCTCAAGGCCTCTTATACCCTGGTGGAGCAGCTGTATTCCGGCGCTCAAAGGGTTATAAGTGCAATGTCCCATCAGAAACCGGCCCCAACTACCATCCAAGGTACTTTGGAGAAGCTATATGTCCTGCTTGTGCGCCTGGTGGAAGTGAAGAAATCTGCTACACGGGCTGGCTCCCTTATAGCACTGACTCGGGCCAAGGCATGGGTTCCGGACTTTGATCCGGAGGAGGCTATGAAAGGATATCCCAGCAATAAAGAGGATGGACCCACCTTCTCTGCCGAAGACCTCCGTGCCTTAACCAAAGAGATGCGCCCACTCGCCAGCAAACTTGCCGATGAAGCTGATCTGACAAGGTATCATCCGGCCTATGACTTAGAAAATGAACGGGTGGAGCGGCCGGGTTACGATACTGAGAATCTGATCCCACCGGTTCGTGGCCATACTTTCGCTCCAGATGTTGATCCGTCAGATCTTATTAATGAGGAAATGTACTTCCGCGCCCTCTCCAAGATTGATTGGAGCGTTCCCGATTTCCAGCCACTACCTGAAGATGAAGAAGACCCGGAACACGTCGATCCTCAGCCTTCACAGTGTGAAGAGGAGTCGTAAACCGTCCGGTTGAATTCATAGCTGCTGAACACTTTTGCAAAAACTTTAATCCGTTTGGGCCTGCAGGTGCCTTGTAATAGGATAGTTGGAAACATTGTCTTTGTCCTAATGCGGATGTCATAGCTTGACTCGGCGTCTGCCAATTTAATCTCTTGTTTGCTTTGGTTGATCCGTCTATGTTATCTGCATCTGCATAAACAATGCTAAAAAGATGTCCTGGCGGTTTACCACCGACCTATTACATTGCTCCCATAAATATATATATTGAAAAAGTATCTGTTTTATACCCAAAAAATACCTCATACCTCTGATTAAGTGTGCCTGACATCCTTAATCCGGTAGGCATAATTGAAAATGTAGATGCTGATGAGGCTCTTGGCTCTCTTGGCATGTGCCTGATGACTGTTCTGGGTTATGATAAACGCCAGCTTAAATCATGCTGGTGTTCATGACCCAGACTTTAAACTCATGCTGGTATTCATTACCCAGACTTTTAACTTTGCAGATATATGGTCAACTTTTGAAGTTGCCCAATCCCGGATCAATAGACTTGGTTAACAGCAAAAACTTGCAAAAACAAAGCATTTTGGCAAATAAAACCATGTAGTCGAGGCTTTTTACGAGCTGTCAGGCTCCGAATTCGAGGCTTTTTGCGAGCTGCCAGGCTCCAGGCTTTTTGTGAGTGGCCTTTAAGTTCTAGGCATTTTTTAAGAGCGGCCTTTAAGCTCTTGGCTTTTCGTGAGCTGCCAGGCTCCATATTTGAGGCTTCTGATTCGAATACGATCAGTAAACTGGACCAAAGGGGTTAAGCCAGGATTCGAATACGATCATGTAGCCCCAAGTGTCCTTGAGAAGTTTTTATAAGGCTTCTGATTCGAATACGATCAGTAAACCGGACCAAACGGGTTAAGCTAGGATTCGAATACGATCATGTAGCCCCTAGTGGTCTTGAAATTGCACCGATCAGTGGATTCGAATACGATCCAAATCGGACCCAAAAGGGGTTAAGCTATGATTCGAATACGATCAAGAAGCCCCCAAGTGAGTTTGGTTATGTTCTTTTTGGTTCGAATACGACCTATGTTTGAATAGGAAGCCCCCTAGTGGCCATAGAGGCAGGGTACATATATGGGAGTTGCGCTTGTGTGGCAAACCCTCTTTGGTCCCTTATATAAGTGTCCTGCATATCAAAATAGATGGATCAAAGCATCTTGTTTTCTTGATGAAAATGATATATATCAAGAGAAATAAACTTTAGATGGATATCACCTGAGTGAATTCCCATAAGACACTTATATCTAAAGAAGATGGCTGATCCCCCGGTTTATCGGGCGTACCGGTTTATTTATTAATCATAATATATACAGGATACATGAAGCGGAGCCCATGGCTCAAGTGTGGTAAGGCCGTAGAAGAGCAATGTTCCACGGCCTCTTCGTCTCTTCCTCTGCTGTCCGTGAGTCTTTATGTTCTCGAATGTCCACCAGGTAGTATGAACCATTGTGTAGGTTCTTGCTGACCACAAAGGGTCCTTCCCAAGGTGGGGATAATTTGTGCATATCTGTCTGGTCTTGGATGAGCTGAAGCACCAGGTCCCCCTCCTGGAACGTCCTGGTCTTAATCCGGCGGCTGTGATATCGGCGCAGGTCTTGCTGATAAATTGCGGATCGTGCTGCTGCCATGTCCCGTTCCTCATCCAGCCGGTCTAAGCTGTCCTGTTTTGCTTGCTCATTGGCCGCTTCAACATAAGCTGCCACCCGTGGTGAGTCGTGCCGGATATCACTAGGGAGAACCGCTTCAGCACCATATACCATGAAGAAGGGCGTATAGCCTGTAGACTTGTTAGGCGTAGTGTTGATGCTCCAGAGGACAGAAGGTAACTCCTCAACCCAGCACCCTGGTGTTCTTTGCAAGGGAGTCATAAGCCGGGGCTTGATGCCTCTCAAGATCTCTTGGTTGGCCCTTTCAGCTTGACCATTGGATTGAGGGTGAGCTACTGAAGATACATCCAAGAGAATATGTTCCCTTTGGCAAAACTCTTCCATCTCTCCTTTAGATAGATTGGTGCCATTATCAGTAATGATACTGTGTGGAAAGCCAAACCGGAAAATTACCTTTTTGATGAATATAACCGATGTTGCCGCATCACACTTACTGACAGGCTCTGCCTCAATCCACTTTATAATTTTGTCCACTGCCACCAACAGGTGGGTTTTCTGATCTTGGGATCGTTTAAAACATCCAACCATATCAAGCCCCCAAGTTGCAAACGACCAAGTAATTGGAATCATCCATAGCTCCTGCGCCGGAACAAGAGCACGCCGTGAAAATTTCTGACAAGCGTCGCATCTCCGGACTAGATCCTCCGCATCAGCATGGGCCGTTAACCAGTAGAACCCGTGACGAAAAGCCTTGGCTACCAATGATTTTGAACCGGCGTGATGACCACAATCTCCTTCGTGTATCTCTCGAAGAATATCACTGCCTTCTTCCGATGATACACATCACTGAAATGACCCATAAATGCTGCGGTGATGAAGTTCTCCGTTGACGATAGTCATAGATTTGGATCGCCGGATTATCTGCCTAGCTTCAACCTCATCATCCGGCAACTCCCCTCGGCTCAGATACGCCAAGTAAGGGAGTGTCCAATTTGGAATAACATGAAGCACTGTGACTAGTTTGCTTCCGGATCAGGAACAGCCAAATCCTCCTCTGATGGTACCTGAACTGATGGACTGTGTAACTCATCCAAGAAAGTATTTGGCGGAACCGGTTTACGCTGAGAGCCCAGCTGGCTTAAAGCATCGGCCGCTTTATTTTTCCGCCGGTCTATGTGATCCACCTGATATCCTTTGAAACATCCTGCAACCGCTTCAACTTCCTGCCTGCAAGCTGCCATGAGCGGATCTTTAGAGTCCCACTTGCCCGACACTTGCTGCGCCACCAGATCTGAATCACCAAAACACTTGACCAGGCTCAAGTTCATCTCCTTAGCCATCCGTAGACCGTGAAGGAGAGCTTCATACTCAACAACATTGTTAGTACAAGGGAACATTAATCGGAGGACATAACAGAACTTGTCACCTCGTGGGGAAGTTAACACTACTCCAGCCCCGAGCCTTCTAATTGCCTTGAACCGTCAAAGTGGATAGTCCAGTATGTATGATCCGGCTTCTCCTCTGGTGCTTGCAATTCTGTCCAATCATTGATAAAATCTACCAATGCTTGGGATTTAATAGCAGTACGGGGTACATACTTCAATCCGTGTGGGCTAAGCTCAATGGCCCACTTTGCTACTCTGCCAGTAGCTTCTCTGTTCTCGATTATATCCCCCAATGGAGCTGAGCTGACAACAGTAATTGGGTGGCCCTGGAAATAGTGCTTCAGCTTCCGGTTTGCCATGAACACGCCATATACCAGCTTCTTCCAGTGTGGATACCTTTGCTTTGACTCAATTAGAACCTCACTGACATAGCAAACTAGGCACTGAACCGGATATTCCTTGCCTGCTTCCTTGCGTTCCACCACAATTGCCACGCTAACTGCACGGGCATGGGCGGCCACGTATAACAGCAGCGGCTCATTGTCAACAGGGGTAGCAAGAACTAGCGGTTCTGCTAATTGCCGCTTCAAATCCTCGAACGCAGCGTTTGCAGCATCGCTCCATATAAACCGATCTGTCTTTTTAAGCATCTGATAAAGTGGAATTGCCTTCTCTCCCAAACGGCTAATGAATCGGCTCAATGCTGTAATCCGGCCTGCTATGCGCTGGACATCATTGATACAAGCCGGTTTAGTCAAGGATGTGATCGCCTTGATCTTATTCGGATTGGCCTCTATTCCTCTGTTTGATACTAAGAATCCAAGGAGCTTGCCTGTCGGAACACCAAAAACGCACTTCTTCGGATTAAGCATCATCTTCTAAACCCGGAGGTTGTCAAAGGTTTCCTTTAGGTCTTCTATCAGCGTCTCCTCCTTCCTTGATTTCACCACAATGTCATCAACATAGGCATGGACATTTTTTCCGATCTGCCCTTTGAGGCAGTTCTGTACGCAACGCTGGTAAGTTGCTTGGGCACTCTTGAGCCCAAAGGGCATAGATACATAGCAGAAAGCTCCAAAGGGAGTTATGAAAGCTGTCTTCTCCTGGTCCTTAACTGCCATTTTGATTTGATGATACCCTGAATATGCATCCAAAAAACTTAGCCGCTCACATCCTGCCGTAGCATCAATAATCTGATCAATACGAGGGAGAGCAAAAGGATCAGTTGGACAAGCCTTGTTTAGGTCTGTGTAATCCACGCACATCCTCCACGTTCCATTTTTCTTTATCACCAATACCAGATTAGCCAACCACTCCGAATGGAACACTTCAACTATGAACCCTGCGGCCAAAAGCCTGGCCACTTCCTCACCTATAGCATTGCGCCTCTCCTCATTGAAGCGGCACAGATACTGCTTGACCGGTTTAAACTTCGGATCAATGTTAAGACTATGCTCAGCGAGTTCCCTCGGTATACCTGGCATGTCAGAAGGTTTCCATGCAAAGATATCCCGATTCTCACGGAAGAACTCGATGAGCGCGCTTTCCTATTTGGGGTCTAGGTTAGCGCTGATAGTGAACTGCTTGGATGAATCGCCTGGTACAAATTCAACTTGCTTCGTTTCCTCTGCCGATTTAAACTTCAACGCCGGATCATGCTCTGTAGTTGGCTTTTTTAACGGGGACATATCTGCTGGATCAACGTTGTCCTTGTAAAATTTCAACTCCCGCGTAGCACAGACTGCCTCTGCAAAGGCTGCATCTCCTTCCTCGCATAATAATGCGATCTTGCGACTTCCATGAACCGTGATGGTTCCCCTGTGACCCGGCATCTTGAGCTGTAGATAAACATAGCACGGTCTAGCCATGAACTTGGCGTAAACCGGTCTCCCAAATAGAGCATGATATGGGCTCCTGATCTTTACAACCTCAAAGGTCACTGTCTCTTATCTAGAATCCTACTCATCCCCAAAGGTGACTTCTAGATCAATTTTCCCAACTGGGTAAGCCGATTTACCTGGCACCACTCCATGGAATACCGTGTTGGATTGTCTCAACTTCTTGTCTGTCAACCCCATATGCCGGAAAGTCTCATAATATAAGATGTTGATACTGCTGCCGCCATCCATGAGTACCTTTGTGAATTTGTAGACACCCACCTATGGTGCCACCACTAGGGCCAACTGGCCCGGATTATCAACCCGTGGCGGGTGATCCTCCCTGCTCCATACAATAGGTTGTTCCGACTATCGTAGAAAACGTGGCGTTGCCGGTTCAATTGTGTGTACTACCCTCTTCAGGACCTTTTGATCTTGTTTGCACAAACTCGTGGTAAAAACATGGTACTATCCACTGCTTAGCTCCTTCGGATTACTCTGATACCCGGATTGCTGCTGCTGCTAGCGCTGCTGATTGCCTTGGTTGTTGTAACCACCCTGACCATGCTGCTGGTTGCCTTGGTTATTGTAACCACCCTGGCCCTGCTGCTGATTGCATTGGTTGTTGAAACCGCCATGATATCCTGATCCGGAACCATTACCCTGGTAACCCGGACCCTGAAAATCGGAACCCGAGCCGCCGCCGGGGGGTCCGTGGTTATATATGGCATGCTTCATGGCCTCTAACATGATCTTGCAGTCCTTCCATAAATGCTTAGACGGGTGTCCCTCCGTACTGTGTTTAGGGCAAGGCTCATTTAGCTGTTGATCTAGATTGAAGGATGCCCCCTCGTTACGTGGAGGTGGCCTACCCTTGCGGCGCTGAAAGTTTCCTTGAACATTGGTATTGGCCACGAAATCAGAGCCGCCCTCTGCTTTTCGCTTACCATTGTAACCTGTTCCTATCAGATTAGCTTGCGCCGGTTTACCGGCCTTGTTTGCTTTCCCGGACTTGTCTCCATATGCATCTGGGTACTTAGTATTATCAGAATCCCCATATTTCACCAGAGCGCTCATGAGTGTTCCCATGTCATTACTATCCCGCTTGAGCCGTCCCAACTTCAGCTTCAGAGACTCAAACCGGCAATTGTTTTCCAATGTCACTATGGCCGTACTAGGATTGATGCTATTGGAAGAATGCAGGATTTCTGATACCCGTCGCACCCAGGTGCTCGTGGGTTCCTGCTCTCCTTGAACACATGCTGCTAAATCTACCACCGACATCGGCTGCTTGCACGTGTCTTTGAAATTTTTGATAAACTGGCGACGCAGCTCACCCCATGATCCGATGGAGTTAGGTGGTAGGCCCGTTAACCATGTCCTGGCTGTACCCTCAAGCATCATGGTGAAGTACTTGGCGCATGCCGCTTCATCCACATCTAGCATCTCCATAGCCATCTCATAGCTCTCAACCCACGCCTCTGGAGCTAGGTCTGCCGTATAGTTGGGCACCTTGCATGGACCTTTGAAGACTTTGGGTAATTTTACACTTCGTAAAGCAGGGACGAGACACTGTACTCCAAAGGAACTCGCCGTGACTCCCGTTTCTGCTGTGGTTGGGTGAACCGACGTTGTTTGACGGGTGTCCTCGCGGGCGGTATGTCTGCCCCGGATTACCGCCTCTTGGGCGTGTGCTTCTGCTCCTGCCGGATTATCCTGCCTGTGGCGGTGACATCTCCGCTCGCTGCTAGACACGGCCGGTTCATCCCAGTACATAGTGTAACTCCGGCTTTGGCGGGGGGTTGAATGAATCCTCTCCCTGCTGTAAGAGTACGCCTGCTGCTGTGTCAACGCCGTGTCCAGCAATTCCTTAGCCTGGCGCGCTTCCATCGCCACGGGGAATGTCCCCTCAATGGGTAAAGCGGCCAGTCGTGAAGCGGCGGCGACAATGTTCTCCAACGGGTTAGAATAATGGTCGGGAGGGGTGGGGATGTGCGGCGTGGGCACAACTTGACGATTTCACTCTGCGGCCGGCGGCTGAACCGATGCGCCAGTCCATGGGGCTCCTCCTCGGTTTACCTCTGGGCGGTTACTGGTTCCCGCCCCTGGTGTGCCAAAGAGATTCCTCGCCTCGTAAACCGACGGTAGACGAGTTTGCTGTCTTCTGTACATTACCTCCTGTGCAGAAGTCTGATCCACCCTGAGCCGGAAAGCTTGGGAGTCTAGATCTACTTGCCTCGTAGCTATCATGGCTTTCTCTGCGTCCAGATCCCGTTTAGCCTGCTCAATCTGGCCCTTTAGTTGAAGGATCTCCGCATCATGCTATGCCTTGTTGGCAGGGGCCACTTCTGCTGTTGCAAGTGCCGTCAATTCTCCAACCAAGGTGGATAGGGCATCAGAGGGCGACGAGGCTTGGTTGCTTGCTCCAGCACCGGCTACCTCTGAGGTGAACACCCCGGTCGTCGAGGGCTTCTGCATAGACTGTGAACCGGCCATGAAAACAGCCACCCGATTTGGTGGATCAAAGGGGTCCAGAATACTATCGCCATCGAACATACCCTCAGATCGGCTGTCCTGCAACATATACAAAGATTCGGTCTCTCTGGATGAAGATTCACCGTCGGAATAGACAACTGTCTCGCCACCAGAATCCGATCCGTCCTCGGCTTGGACTCCATGTATTGCTCCAACGATGACATGCTTCACGGCGGGCTGAATCCGGGCCGATCTCGCACGCTGAGCCGGCTCGATGATGTTGGGGAAGATGTCCGGCTCAGGTCCCGGTTCACCAATCTTGCCGATGAAAACGTGGATGCCGCCGAAGGGGACCCGGTACCCGTATTCGATTGAATCGGCCTCGGGGCCCCAGCCTGCGTCGTCGATGTAGATCCGGCCGCGGCGACTCTTGGTCATCCGGCCAACCACGTAACCCTTGAGTCCTTCAAAGCTTCCCTTCAAGAACTCGAAACCATCGTGCGATAGCCCCATGGTGGGCGCCAACTGTCGTGGAATTAGCACGGCAGATGTCCGGTTTAGAGGACTTAGGTGTGAGGCCATCGCGTGGGTTAGCTTCAAGGGGATAAAAGCACACAAAGGACACAGAAGGTTTATACTAGTTCAGCCCCTTCGATGAAGGTAAAAGCCTATGTCTAGTTTGGTGTGGTATTGCTTGTGCGTCGATGAACAGGGAGCGGATCGCTTGCCTGTCTCTCGAGTTGTTGTTGCCTGTCCCTGAACCGTTGCTGGGTCGTCCCTTTATATATGAGGCGGCACATGGTCCGGTTTACAGAGTCCCGAGGCCGGCTCATAAACGTGTCCGCCTCGGTCTCTTCTCTTTCTATCTTACATCCCAAGTTACATGATATGACGGTTTACAAACCGTATGCTTTACACATGGGCCCTAAACCTCTATGGGCTGTAACCTTTGTACATATTCTACTGGGCTTTGTAATAATACAACCAGACTAGTGTAATCCGGATCTTTTTGGCCGGTTTATACCTGCTAGTAATATCCCTGACAGTATCCTCCTTTGGTTGTTGATGTCTACACACGCTTCTACTCTTGTAGACTATGTTGGGCCTCTAAGCGCAGAGGTTTGTAGGACATCAGCAATTTCCCTCAAGTGGATGACCTAAAGTTTATCGAACTCAGGGAAGTAGAGGTTGAAGATGGTCTCTCTCAAGCAACCCTGCAACTAAGATACAAGAAGTCTCTTGTGTCCCCAACACACCTAATACACTTGTTAGATGTATAGGTGCACTAGTTCGGTGAAGAGATGTTAAATGGCAAGTGATATGGATGGCAAAACAAAGTAATATAAATCAGTAATAAAAAGTGCAGCAAGCAAACAAGTGGTAAACGTGAGCACAAATGGTATTGCAATGGTGGAAACAAGGCCTAGGGTTCATACTTTCACTAGTGGAAACTCCCAACAACATTAACATAATCGAATCACATGATATTTCCCATACAACATGCAATGGAGACGCACCCGGAGGTCATTCCTTCGTGGTCAAGAGAGGACGAGAATTATGTAGGGCTACAAAAGCACACCTCAAAGTTCGTAGTTCTCAATCTAAGGATTTCCCAATGTCACCGCGGCCATCCAAAGAGAGTCCCACAATCACCACAACATATCTAAAGGATAGTCAAAGACAAGCACCAAGAGACTCTCAATCTTCAATCAACACACAAGAGAGGAAATCACTCATGAAATATTTTTCTAATCCATGTCCAATAGACCGCTGTCACCTTGGTCTCGGGGATTATACTAGATAAAGACAAGTGAGTACATCAATCCAATACATAGCGGAAGGGGAAATATCATGGGATCACCCTAGATTAACATAGCCTATGATCACAACGAAGATCACATCATGGGAGAGAGAATTGACCACATAGCTACTGGTAAGAACCTCAGCCCCGAGGAGGAACTACTCCCGCATCATGGAGGGAGGAAGCAACGTCGATGGAGATAAATCCGGGGGCACTTCCCCGTCCCGGCAAGGTGCCGGCACAGGAATTCTGGTCCCCCGAAGCTTGATGGCGATGGCGGCGGAGATCGGAATTGCGTCTGGAGAAAAGGGGTCTGGAATCAGGGTTTCCTCGACGGGTGTTAAATATATGCCAAAGGGGGTCGCCAGGGGAGCTACGGGGGGCCCAGGCGGCCTGGCCAGGCGGCCAGGGGTGGGGCCGCCTGGGCAGGGCGCCTGGAGCCCCTCTGGCCCCCCTCCGGCCCTACTTTGGCCGCATGGAAGCTTCCGGAACGCTGATTTTTTATATAATTTTTCCGGGATTTTTCTGGCAGTTTACGTAATGGGAAAACCTGAAATACAAAAACAGCAGAAAACAGAAACTGGCACTGGGGTGCACTGAGTTAATAGGTTAGTCCAAATATGATCAAAAGTGTCTGGAAGTGTATAAATATCATAGCAATATCAGACAAAAGAGGCATGGAGCAAGAAGAAATTATAGATACGTTTTGGACGTATCAACATCCCCAAGCTTAATTCCCGCTCGTCCTCGAGTAGGTAAATGATAACAAGCATAATTTCTGTGGTGACATGCTATTAACCATACAAGGACTTTTCATAGTCACATGACAAAAGCTTACTGAGACAATGAATCTGTAGTAATTAAGTTGCCTCATGAGAAAATCACAAAGAACTGAAAGTTTTACAATATGATACTGAAACATCAAATAGATTTGTAATGAGCATGGTGTGCAAATATGATAAAGTGGTATCTCACTTGCCCCCTTTATTGAAGCAAAACATAAATGCAGGGGCACCTCCAAGGTTTAAGTGACGACTAGATACAATGATTTCAGAATAAACAATATCATAATCATGCGAAAGACAATGCTACTTTGGGACAATGCACATTACACTCAGAATGACAATCATGCTCTCAATAGTTGGTGCTTTAAAGAAGGTGGAGACTCTCGAACCGTGGCTTTTGATGGCAAGGTTGAAAACCCGTGATCGGAAACAAAAACTAAACATGTACCAGAGCTCTTGGTTTTAAAAACAGAGGTAAAAATTATTTTTTTGGATATGCATGTTTCGTCAACGAATGCTAGCAGATAACTCAATCACTTCTTGAGATGGACAAGTTTCGAGGAACGGCTCCCGAATGAGGACGATCACATCCTCTTAATCTCCTTTCTTTATCACTTCCAAAGTTTTCTGATTTCTCATGAACAAAGCGTGAAGGAGGGTTTGTTTGTTGTATAATTTTTTTAATGAGCCGAGCGCACTCTATGCCAGTTCCTTCTCGTATTATGGGTTTGCACATTAGACATGCAATCCCGGGGTGAAGCTTGTCCAACTTAAAAAGATCATGAATTAACTACTACTTCCTCATGAGCTAAAACAGAGGCACAAAAGAGAAATGCTTTTTTGAATAATTTCGAGATGGTACATGAAAGTCGTCGTTAGGAATGGCAGGTAAATACCATGTATAGGAAGGTATGGTGGACTCATATGGCATAACTGGTTTAAAGGATTTTGGATGCACAAGCAATCAGTCCGCTTAGTACAGGTGGAGGTTAGCAAAAGACTGGGAGCGACCAACTAAAAGAGCAATGACGGTCATAATCATGCATTACGACAAAGCAACATTGAATCAGGCATGGAAGTTATATCGCTACTCAGAAATAAAAGATCATCAAGGCTTGACAGACTTTCTTTACAGTCTTAAATATGCGTGAGCATACGCCAAGTCAATCAAAATAAATTCTCGAAGGAAGATATTACTAAATCATACCACACCATAGGCAAACAAATCATGTTGGTACTCCAATAACACATTGGGAACCCCCCAGCTATTTGAGACTAACCATAAGAAAACATGAACTACTAAGCACCATTATGCACATAGCATTTTTATCACAGACATATCAACCAATGCAACAGAAGCAAACTCTCTTAATAAGATAAGCATGATAACTAAAGAGAGTTCAAGCAACCAACTAAACAAAAGGTTTTTAAAAAGATAAGCATGAATACTAAGAGCTGAACATGATAGTAGCTATTGAAAGACAAAGAACACACACAGCAAATATAGACATGAAAATTCTATGTTATGTTCTAGGTAGAAGTGGAGCGTGTTTCTCTCCCACACAAAGAAAGCTGAGTTCCGACTTGTTATGAAAAGCTAAAGGAAACTAAAAAGGAAACTAAAAGCAAGACGCTCCAAGCATAGCACATAACACATGAAGTGATAAAAATATAGCGGAACGAAAGACGAACTGATAATGTTGATGGAGAAGGGGATGCACGGGGGCATCCACAAGCTTAGACGCTTGAGTCTCCTTGAATATTTCTTGGGGGTGCATGGGGGCATCCCCAAGCTTGAGCGTTTGACACTCCTGAATCTTTTTATCATCTTCCCTCGCACACTTGAAAACTCCCTTCATACATAACTCATCATAATCTGATTAGCGAGGTTAGTACCCTTAATAAAATAATTGTTCCTTGCTGGAAATAAGGATATTCTTGAAGTTCTACTGTTTCTCAAGATTGCCAAAAGGTTTTTGCAAAGAAAAAGCAAGCTCAAGGTTTGCAAAATGAAGGAAAGGCAAAACAGGACAGAATCTGTGAAAAACAGAACAGGAGGTAGTAAATGATTTTTTCGGGGCACTTCTGCAACTCTAATCAAAAAACTCAGAACAGACGCACGAAAGAAAATTGTATAGAGCACGCTGTCGAAAAAATTCAGACAAAAAAGATGATCTGGTGATTTTATACGAATATTTCTATCCAAGGACAGAATCTGTTTCCTGGACAGCACGTCACAACTTTTGAACTTTCTTGCAATCAGAGGCTACACTTGGCAAAAAGCTGAAAAATAAAGATACAATGATGTTGCTACAGTAGTAACACACATCAAGACCACTAAAAACTGAAAGAACAAACTGAAAGTAAAGATAACAAGGGTTGTCTCCCTAGAGCTCTTTCTTTATAGCCATAAAGATAGGCTTAAGACTTTAATGATGCTCTCGTAGGAATAAGAGTTGAAGAACAAAAGAGAGCATCAAGAAGCAAATATCAAACACATTTAAGCCTAACATGCTTCCTATGCATAGGAATATTGCAAGAAAATAAATTATTGAAGCATAAAGCAACTAGCATAGGAAGGCAAAACAAGCATAACTTCAAAACCTTCAACATAAAGAGAGGGAACTTAATATTATTGAAATATCTATAAGCATATGTTCCCTTCTCATAATAATTTTCAGTGGGGTCACGAATAAACTCAACAATATAAGCATCACATAAAGCATTGTTACCATGATCCACATGCAAAAAGGTACTCTTACTCTCCACATAAGCATAATCTTTCTCATTGGTAATAGTGGGAGTAGGACTATTATAAACAACTTGAACACTATAGATTAATTGTGTATTAGGAAGATGGTGTTCAACAAGGGAGTAATTCCCTCCATGATTATGACAAGTTTCATAAGGATAATTTCTCCTTATGTCATAGGTACCTTTATAATCACTATAGATTGGAGTCATAACATCATCATGGTAGAGAGGAGCATTATCATTGCTAGCAACTATATTTGTAAACATGTTGTCTTTATTCTTACTAGCAAAAGAATTATCAATTATCACATCACTAGTGGGTAAAGGATTTGCAATCCTATCATCCCCAAGCTTCGAGCTTCCCATATCATCACTTTCAGAGTTGGTACCAAAAAGATTTTCAAGATCATAAGTAGCATTATCATCATTTTCCCAATCACAATAAGTAACATGCATATCATAATCAAAATCATCTTCAATAGTACCTACGGACGTATCATCAAGATGATAATTAAGGCAATAAACTTCACCTTCTTCTTTAAACTTACAACCGTTAGGATAAAAGTTGATGGGAGGAATATGCTCAGGCCAGGTTGATACCCATTCTTCTTCTTTCTTGCTCCTCTTCCTCCTCTTCTTTTTCTTCTTCTTAACCTTAGGAGGGAGTGGTTGGAGATGAAGCTTCTCCACATATCCTGGTTTATCATTAGAAACAATAGGGGAAACTTGGGAGAAACTCTCCTTTTTATTAGCAGAAATATAAGAGACATTTTTATACTTTGGTAAAGTTCCGTCCTTTCTAATCTTACTTATGTAATCATTTTCATGGCAATTAACAACACAATAGAGATGGCAATTTTGCAAAGTGTTTTTTATTCCTATGGCATTAGCATCTAGCCAAGAAGTCCTTTCTGATAACTCTTCACACATCAAAAATAACATAAGCTCATCATAAAGATCAGAGGTGATCATGTTATCACACAACTGATTAACAGTTATGTTTTGAAAGTGCATGCATTGAAAATTAAAGTGACCCTCTATACGGCAAAGTTCACAAGTAAAAGGATAAAGGTCACACAATTCTCTAGCAATTTCATTTAAATCTCTGACTGTCGGGGGGAAACTGTCCTCCCACGAGCACCTATGGGACCAGAGCCCCTTCTACGTTGCGGTAAGGGAGCGGAGGGAGCACGAAGAGCAGATCGAGGGGCACACGCAGGCAGTTTACCCAGGTTCGGGCCGCGAGGACGCGTAAAACCCTACTCCTGCCTTGGTTGTATTGAGCTCTGGAGCTTGAAAAGCTACAGTACTAGTTACACCGAGCGTGAGAGTTGCTTAGGTTTCGAACCCCCTCTACGTTGTGCATGGGCCTCCTTTTATAGCTCAAGGGGTCACCGACAGGTGTCAACGTAGAGGAGGGTAAAAATGTAACTTTGGTGGTAGTTGTAACAGTGCAGGAATAGTGCGTGAACAGTGGATGAACAGTGGTCTTCACCTAACTTTGACAGTGGGGGACAAGGGCATTAAATGCCCGTCACCGTCGACCCCAAAAGTGTCCGTCCATGCTCCTCCGTTCGCCACGACGGTAGCCTCGTCACCGTGGCTCGCCACCGTGTACCCCAGGCCGCACAGCCATCTGCCACGTGCCCCTGGAAGGGCCCCAGGGCGACGCGTGGGCCGATGAGCTGGGGCGCGGGCACACAGCATATGTTTCCCCGGCAAGCACCTTGTCGGGGTCTTGATCTTGCCGGACCCGGAAGCTTGTCGCTCTTCGGGTCCCGCCGGGGCGCGTGATGCGCCGAGGCATTTCTTGTGGTGTGCATTCCTTGGCCTTCCTGGCAAGCTCCTCTTGCCAGGGTCTTGTGCCAACGTGGTATTCTTGAGCCTGGTGTGGCCTTCCCGGCAAGCTCCTCTTGCCGGGGCCTTGATCTTCTAACTTGTATACTTTGTTCTTGAACGGATTCATAGGGACCGAAAAGGGTTCCGGCGAGCACGTGGTAAACCCTGCCGCGGGAAACTGTTACTGCCCGTGCACAAGTTGGGGTACTAAGGTACCCCTATCTTAGTACACCGACAGGAGCCCCCGGGCCTGGGCCACACACGGTGCTGAGCGCTGTTGGGCCAGGCCCAAAACAGTGCACGGGCACACGCGGCCCACGGCAAGCCGTATCTCCTTCCGTATCCGCCGCATCCCTCCCTAACGGCACGCGTCGATTGCGGCGTCGTGGGAGAGATCGTGGCCTGTTCTTTAATGGGAAATGCGGAGCGCCCCCCACTCCCCCCCTTAAAAGCAGAGGAAGCAGGGGCAGTTCCCTCCTTCATCTTCATTGCGTCTTAACTTTCCATAAACCCCCGTTGCTCCTTGCCTCCACCCCTCCTCCGCCGTCTTCCGCATCCGCGGCGCCGTCGAGCTCCTCGCCTCTTCCCTCGCCGCCTCCGCCATGGCTCCGAAGAGCGACAAGGCGAAAGCGGACAAGACCAAGAAGGAGAAGTCCGAGCAGGCGGCAAAGCTGGCCGCCCTGCGGAAGAGGAGCGTGGTCTTCGCGCCAAGGCTTGGCGCGAAGGAGCTGCGGAACAAGTACTATCTATTCTGGTCGGGGGAGACCAAAGCTCATCCCCGCACCAGAGCCTTCCCCGCCGTCGCCAAAGATCTGTTCCCCAGCGGGTACTTCTTCTTCGCTGCTTTCTTCCATTGTGGATTGTGCCCTCCGTTCTCGGAGTTCTTTTGCGACATTATGAACACATATGGCCTCCACCTCCTAGACTTTACCCCCAACGCCATCCTTACGATGGCCGTTTTCGCACATTTGTGCGAAAACTATGTTGGGATCCATCTGAACGTAGCCCTTTTCCGCCATTTCTTTATGCCTAGAGTAGAGGCTGGCGCTCCCCTTTCCGGCGGCATCTCCTGGATCTTCCGGCTGAACAAGAAAGATTCATACCTGAAGGGAGAACTCCGCGGAATGTGGGAGGAATGGCGCGCAGATTGGTGCTTGGTAGTGGAGGATAAGCCGGAGCCCTTCACTGCGCAGCGCACAACAGCCATAGTGCGCGGCAGGAATTGGAGCGAATTGGCCCCGGAGGACAACAAGCTCAGTATTGCCCTCGTCAGGATTATCCGTCTCCGGGTAGCCAATCTGACCATCGGAGAGGTTGGGGCAGATTTCCTCCGCCGCCGCATTGCCCCTTTACAAGAAAGGAAAAGGCCCGCCTGGGAATTTGGCAATGCGGCGGATATCATGAGGCTGCGCCCTGGATTGAACTTCAATTTCACTGCTTTGGAGCTGAAGGGGATGGTCCGAGAGCTCTTCAAGCATGACCCGGCCCATCCGGAGTGGTTTAGACCTCCCCGGGGAGTGGTGCCGCTGTCCAACAGCACCGCCCGGGATTCCTTGCGCGCGATGATGCCTGCGTGCGACTCCCACGGCGTCGACCCCACCTGGATAGAGCCTCCGCCGGATATAGTGCTGAGCTTTTTCGACAACTTGGTCGAGACGCCCAAGAACACCGAGGAGAACAGGGGCCTCACCCGGGCCACTACGGCTCGGGATATAGCTTACATCGCTTCTAGGATGGAGGAGGCCGCCGCAGCTGCGGCGGCGGGTGATTTTGGATACTCTGTGGACGATGCAGAGGCTGCGGACGCGACGTGCCAAGCAGAGGAGGCAGAAATCCTCAGGCTGCTCAAGCTTCCGCCCGATGAGTTTGCCGGGGTTCCTTCCTTGAGGCTTGCCGAGATACCCGGGGTTTCCAGGGTGAGCGAGGCCGCCGCAGGGAGCGAGGTTGCCGGAGGGAGCGGGGCCGCCGGAGGGAGCGAGGCCGCAGGGCATGGTGCTGGACCCAGCGGGCCTGCCGGGGAGGAGGAGGAGGACGTCGAGGCTGATGAAGACACCGGTGGATCTGTGGGACTTGACAACGACGCCTCCTCGTCCTCAGAGAACTCCCCGCCTCCGGCAAGTCCTACGCAACCACCGAGGAAGCGCCTCCGCAAGGCGACTACGGCGACGAGGCCGCAGGCGCCTCGACAGCAGCCTGCGCGCCGGGCGACGCGCGCCACCAGGGCGAGCCAAGCCGCGACGGAGGCGCCCCGCGCACCAGCGCTAAGCGGAGGGGGATCCTCCCGGAGCGGAACGGCCGCTCCTCTTGCTCCTCGGGCCTCGGCGTCAACGGAGGCTGGGTCCTCGCAGCCCACAGCCCCGGAGACCGCCAAGCGCCCGAGGGAGCCTTCTCCCCCTGCTCCTCGCGCGGGAGCATCTCAGGTGGAGTTCGACTTCTCCGCCCTCAGCTCCGACGACGAGGAAGAGGAGTGAGTATTTGCAACTTGTAATTTCTTTGACTTTGTCTTGATCTTCCTTGACGATTCTGATCTTGTTTTTGTTTCGCTTTCAGGACCCTGGCCCAGCGGACGGCGAAGAGGGCCAAGATCCCCGTGGTCGAGGTTGAAGACGACTCGCCCGCCGCGGCGACCGAGACGTGCCAGCAGCGAGCTTGCCGGATCAAACCGCTGCTCCGAGGAGCAGCCTCCAGCGTAAGTCTGGTTTTTGTCTTTCTGGTTGATGGGCGCGCTTGAGGTGGTTGCCTGTACTAATATTTTGTTGCTTTGTTTGTCTTGTGCAGAAGCGCAGCCGTAGCCGCAGGAGCGCCCGGAGACTGCCCCCGACGAGCTACTTGCCCCATCATCCCCACCAAGGGCGAGCTCCCCGGCGAGGGAGAGCGCTCCGCCAAGGACGGGTACTCTGCCAAGGGCGAGTACCCTGCCAAGGGCGAGCAGCCCGACAAGGGTGAGCACGCCGCCAAGGGAGGGCGCGGGCGGCCCTCCTCCAGCAGGGGCCACCACTCCGGCGCCAAGGGAGAACTCCCCAGCGAGGGAGCCTGTCGTCGAAGAAGTCCACCAAGGGCGAACTCCGCAGCGAGGGGCCACCACTTTTTCTTTTCTTTTTCTTCTGCTAGATCCTCCTGCACCGGAGCGGATGGAGACGGAGGCCGCCGGCGAGGAGGGCGCGCACAGCGATGGCAGCAACGCCACTGCCACTGAGGGCATGGCTGGAGCCGACGAGCCTGCCGCCGAGGAGACCGCCCCGACCGCAGACTCCGCGGCGGGGGAGGGGACCGGCGACCGCACTGCTGGCCCGGAGGCAACAGGAGCGTCAAGTGCTGCACCGGCCGCTGACCCCTCCGCCACCACGGAGCGGTCAGGCGTCTATCTTGAGGCCCCCAACGGGGTCTTTATACAAGTCCCGTGGGGGTCTTCATCGCGAGCCCCCGTGGAGGGAGAGACCTACGATGGAGAGGTCCTCGCCTCCGCGGGGTAGAAGGTTGTCGAAGCGCTTGGCGGGAGTGACGAGCCCGAAGAGGAGAAGCTTCTTCGCCAGCTCCTGGCCCTGTACCGGGCCAGGCAGGCGAAGCTGGACTCCCGGGAAGCTCTTGCCGCCAAGGCTGGAGTTGATTTAGAGAAGCGCGCCGCGGAGCTCCGCGCCGCCAACCAGGCCGCCCTCCGCAACTTGGCAGAGGAGCGGGAAGAGCTTGCCGGGGAGCAGCAAGCCTTCCTCCTGGAGAAGGCTAAGGCAGAAGAGCGGCAGCGGCTGGCCGCCGAGGAGCTGTCTCGGCGGGAGGGGGCGCTCAACCAGCGGAAGGTCGAGCTCGACGCCCATGACGACGAACTCACCGCCCGGGAGCAGGCCATCGGCGGGGCCTTGAAGGAGGCAAAGGATGCCGCAGCCGCCGCGGAAACCGCCAAGAAGGACCTGGAGCTCAAGGTGGATCAGCTCGAGCGGTACCTGAAGGCAAGCGAGGACAGAGTCACCGCGCTCAATGTGGAGCGGGAGAAAGACGCCCACACCAACTCTGACTTGCAGGTACGTCTCTCCAAGAAGGGTGACGAGCTCACTGCCGCCAAGGATTCAATTGCTGACTTGGAGTTGAAGGTCTCCACTCTGACCAACTCGCTAGACGCCGCCCGGGATCGCGAGACGAAGCTGAAGGACGAGCTCCGCAAGGAGCGGAACTTGGTGGAGAGCGCCGCCGTCTCAGCGAACAACTTCAGCCGGGCGGTGGAGCAGTGGACTGACGATCTGGTCACCTCCGCCGCCAATATCGACAAGGAGATGGTGGCGCTGAGGGCGGAGCATCTCGCGTACTCCCCCGACGAGGATCTCCCCCACAGCGCCAGGCTAAGTCTGTTCTTTAGGGGAATCGCGCCGGCACTTGCGAGGCTGCAGGAGAAGCTCCCCGCGCAGCTGGCCGACGAGTCGCGTCGGCTCTTCATGGGCACTCTGGAGCGCGTCTTGATGAAGATCGTCTACCGCAACCCTGGCATCAACCTTGTCAACGTCCTCCGCTCCTTGCCGGACGACGCTGACCAGGAGGCATTGAAGGCGCAGGTTGCCCATATCGTCGCCAAGGTGAACAAAGTCACGAGGCGTGAGGGCGACCGCGTAGACTAGACTTCTTTCTTTCTGTTTCCTTTGCCGCTGCAAGGCACGTTATTGGACAAGAATCTATTAGTCATTGCGACAAGTTATCTCTGTAATATACTATCTTATTTTGATCAATCAATGCGGTGTTATCTCCCTTGTTTTTGGTCCTCCACTTTGTATGCTTTCTACCCTACGCTCGGAGGGAACTTGCCGGCAAGGGCCTCTTGCCGCGAGCGCTGAGTGCTGGACTCTGAGCAGCCTGCTGGCAAAAGACCTTACCGGCAAGAAACCTTGCTGCAGCTAGTCGCAATACGCTTAGCTTGCTGAGCGAACTCGAAAACGAAGCAAGGGCGCGACACTTGTCGCAGCTCTCTTAAGTCGTTGAGCGTGCTCGAAAACAAGGTAAGGGTGCGGCTAGCCACAGATAGGTTCCTCCGCGCACAGGTTTTCCATACAAAGTGTGGTTGTTCAAGGAAGACAACTAAAATTTTAAAATTTGTGAACTGCTCAAATTCTGGTAACTTAGCTTTCATAGATTGCTCGTCCCCCGACAAGGCTTCTCTTTCTTGAACAACACTTGGTTCATCCTCCACCTCCTTCCCCCCCCCCCCCGGCAAACATGTGCGCGAGGAATGTTCCTTCTGCTTAAGAGGGAAAGAAAAAGAGGAGGGAAAACAAGTATATGGCCTTACGGTTTGGTAGTGCTTACCGGGGATGTGTGTTGCACAAGGTGCCAAATAATGCATGCGAATAACAAAGAAAAGCATGGAAATGGCAATTAGTGCGAAGCACAAAAACTTTACTGATGCACGGGATCTGCGCCCGGCTTTGTACAGAGGTTTACATGCGACAACGGCAAGACTTGTACAAAAGATGGTTGCCGGAGCGGATCACGGCAACCGCGCCTTATGGGTGAAACTTGCGAAGATGCTCTATGTTCCAGGAATTGCTCACCGGTAAGCCTTCTTCGGTCTCAAGGCGGACAGCTCCGGGCCTTGTGACTCGTCTCACCCGATAAGGGCCTTCCCACTTCGGCGTCAACTTGTTGGAATTCTTGGCGGACTGAACACGCCGAAGAACAAGGTCGCCTTCCTCGAGACTCCTGGCCTTGACCTTGCGGCTATGATAGCGACGCAAGGCTTGCTGGTATCAAGCAGCTCGTACAGCAGCCTGGAGACGTTCCTCCTCGAGGAGCAATGCATCATCTTGTCGCAGTTGCTCTTGCTCGAGCTCATCATAAGCGAGCACTCGAGGAGATCCGTATACGAGTTCCGTGGGGAGAACTGCCTCTGCTCCATAGACAAGAGCAAAGGGTGTCTGTCCGGTGGCTCGACTTGGTGTCGTTCTGATTGACCAAAGAGCCGCCGGCAACTCCTCTATCTAGTTTCTTCCGCACTTGCGCAGCCTGTCGAAGGTTCTTGTCTTGAGTCCGTGCAGCACTTCAGCATTGGCCCTCTCCGCTTGACCATTGCTCCTCGGGTGAGCAACAGAAGCGAAACAGACCTTGGCGCCAAGGTCTTGGACGTACTGCATGAAGGTGCGACTTGTAAACTGTGTGCCGTTATCGGTGATGATCCTGTTAGGGATCCCGAAACGGCAAACAATTGACCTGAAGAACCTGACTGCTGACTGTGCTGTCACCTTTCTCACTGGTTCCACTTCTGGCCACTTTGTGAACTTGTCGATTGCTACGTACAAGTACTCAAAGCCCCCGACAGCGCGGGGAAAGGGGCCGAGGATATCGAGCCCCCAGACCGAGAAGGGCCAGGACAAAGGGATCGTCTGGAGAGCTTGAGCTGGCTGATGAATTTGCTTGGCATGGAACTGGCACGCTTCACACTTATTTACTTGTGCAGTTGCATCTTGGAGGGCTTCTGGCCAGAAGAACCCTTGCCGGAACGCCTTCCCGGCAAGTGCCCTTGCGCCAATGTGGTGGCCACATATGCCTCCGTGTATTTCTGCCAACAGCCTCTGTCCATCTTCTCTGGAAATGCACTTCAACCTGACACCATTGAGTCTTCTTCTGTACAGTTCATTGTCAACGAACTGGTACATACTTGACTGCCTGGTTATTTTCTCTATCTCTTCTGGGTCGTCGGGAAGTTCTCCAGTTTGCAGAAAACGGACGATCTGATGTGCCCATGCCGGAGCCCGAGGCTCAACGGCAAGGACAAAAGGCATGAGGGCTGTTGTGGGGACCTCAGCTTCTACGGCAAGAACTTGCAGTTCTGCCGGAGCTGATGATCCCCCGGCAAGCCTGCCGGGGCAGGGCTTGCCGGGAACGCTTGCTTCAACTGTACAGATCCTTGGATCCGCAGGAGCAAACTGTTCCTCAGCATCTTGGCTGTTGATCCTGGGGACCTTGGCGGCGGCTTCGGGAAGATCCGCCGGTAAGTAGTCGCCGGAAACCAACTTTCTCTTCTTACTTGGCCCAACTGATGGTGTAACGGATGGTTGAGTTAGCTTGAGCAGGAAGGTCCCTGGTTCCACAGGTAACTTCATCGCAGCACACTTCGAAAGGCCATCTGCAATATCATTCTGAGCTCTCGGGACATGCTCCATTTGCAGGCCCTCAAAGTGTTTTCAAGCTTCCTCACTTCATCAACATAAGCTTCCATCAAAGGGCTCTGATAACTCTTATTTACTTGTCGGACCACCAATTGCGAATCTCCCCGCACAATCAACTTCTTGATCCCAAGTTCGGCCGGAATTCTGAGGCCGGCAAGCAAACCTTCATACTCAGCAGTATTGTTTGTCGCTTGCTCCTTGGGAAAGTGCATCTGGACAACATACTTGAGGTGCTCTCCGGTGGGCGCTATGAGTACCACGCCGGCACCGGCGCCTTGCAGCAAGAAAGAACCGTCAAAGTACATTACCCATTCGCTGCTTGCTTCTTGGACGGGGACGCTTGTCTCTGGAACTTCTTCATCGGGCGTTGGGGTCCATTCAGCTATGAACTCTGCCAAAGCTCTGCTCTGTATGGTTGAGGTACTTTCAAACTTGAGACCAAAGCTTGACAGCTCCAGTGCCCACTCGACGATCCTGCCTGTCGCTTCGGGATTCTGCAATATCCTCTTCAACGGAAAGCGAGTGACCACCGTTATCTCATGTGCTTGGAAATAATGGCGCATCTTTCTCGAGGCCATGAGGAGGCCGAAAAGCAGCTTCTTCACCCCAGAGTATCTTGATCTAGCCCCCTGCAATAGGGAACTTACAAAATACACCGGGCGCTGCACCACCTTCCTTCGCACTTCTCCTTGTTCCTGCATAGACTTGTCCTTGTTGGGGCCAGAGCTTGTCGGTGGAGCCCCCTGCTTGTCGCTGGATTCGCTTGCCGGGGGTGTGGGCTCTTCCTCTGCCTCCCTCTCCGCTACCAACGCAGCACTAACCACTTGATTGGTTGCCGCTAAGTACAGCAGCAACTTCTCTTGTGGTCTAGGTGCGACAAGTATTGGAGTGGAGGACAGGTATCCTTTCAAATCCTGCAGCGCTGCCTCCGCTTCCGGAGTCCATTTCATGGGACCTGACTTCTTCAAGATTTTGAAGAAAGGCAGGGCGCGTTCTGCAGACTTTGAAATGAACCTACTGAGGGCAGGCACACAACCAGCAAGTCTCCTTACGTCCTTGACGCGCTTTGGGGCTTCAATCTGCTCGATGGCTTTTATCTTGTCGGGATTGGCTTCAATCCCCCTCTGGGACACAAAGAACCCGAGAAGCTTGCCGGAGGGGACTCCGAAGACGCACTTCTCGGGGTTCAACTTGAGCTTGATCTTGCGCAGATTCTCAAAAGTCTCCTCTAAGTCTTCGATCAGGGTATCTTTGCTCTTGCTCTTGACCACTATATCATCCATGTAAGCTTCTACATTCCTGTGTATCTGTGGTTCAAAAGCAGTGTGCACCACCCTTGCAAATGTTGAGCCTGCATTCTTCAATCCAAAGGGCATGCGTATAAAGCAATATGTGCCGCATGGAGTAATAAATGCAGTCTTCTCTTCATCTTCCTTGGCTATGAAAATTTGGTGGTAACCTGAGTATGCATCAAGGAAGGAAAGCAGCTCACATCCAGCGGTGGAGTCAACAATATGGTCAATACGCGGCAAGGGAAATGGATCCTTGGGACATGCTTTATTCACATCAGTGAAGTCTATACAAAGTCTCCACTTCCCATTGGCCTTGCGTACGACAACTGGATTGGCCAACCACGTAGGATGGATCACGCCTCTAACTAGGCCCGCTGCTTCTAGCTTCTTTATCTCTTCAGCGATGAACTCTTGGCGCTCCACGGCTTGCTTCCTGACCTTCTGCTTGACGGGCCGCGCATGAGGACAAACAGCAAGCTTGTGCTCAATTACCTTCCTGGGAACGCCGGGGATGTCAGATGGTTGCCATGCAAACACATCGACATTCGCCCGCAGGAAGGCAACGAGCGCGCTTTCCTATTTGTTGTCGAGCGTAGCACTGATGGTGAAGGTACCACCAGTGCCGTCCTCCTTGGCGGACACCTTCTTGGTTGCCGGTGGAGCGGCCATCCCCTTCTTGCACTTGCCGGTGGAGCTCGATGGTGCGTCCTCGACGGCAGCGCAGCGCTCCGAGGAGGTGCGTTTGCCGGAGTGGGCCCCAGAGCTCTTGCCGGACTTGGTCTTGGTCTTCCCCCTGGGAGCTTCAGCGGCAAGTGTGTTGCTTTCTGCTGCGGCTGCTGCATCCTGGTATATCTTGTCAGCGCAGATAAGCGCGTCCTTCTTGTCGCCAGGGACAGAAATGATGCTTATCGGCCCCGGCATCTTGAGCACGTTGTAGGCATAGTGGGAAGCTGCCATGAACTTGGCGAGGGCAGGACGTCCAAGTATCCCATTGTATGGCAATGGGATATCGGCCACCTCGAAGGTTATCCTCTCCGTCCTGAAGTTGAGTTCCCCGCCAAAGGTCACTGGCAGTGTAATCTTCCCCTTCGGCTTGCTCCTCCCCGGGTTTATTCCCTGGAACGACCCGGTTTCTTCGAGCTCGCCGTCTGGGATCTGGAGTTTCTTGATCACAGCCGAGGAGATCAAGTTTAGGCCGGCCCCGCCGTCAACCAACATTTTGGTGACCTTGAGGTTGCGGATAGTTGGTGAGACCAACATCGGCAAGCACCCGACCGCCGTTGTGCGGTCAGGGTGATCCTCAAGATAAAAAATGATGGGCGTGCTGGACCACTTCAGTAGCCTGCGTGACTCGACGGGCGGCTCTGCTGCGTTTACTTCCCGCACCCACTGCTTGAGTTGGCGGTGGGAAGTGTGCAGATAAGCGCCTCCGTCGACACACAGAACTTCTGTGGCCTTCTGGAACTCCTGCTCGCTGTTATCTCCTTCCTCCATGTCGTCGTCGTCGTCTTCTTCCTCATCCTTGTTGCGGCCCCGGGGAGGTCGATCACCTTGCCGCTGCTTGACCTTGCCGCGGCGTCCTCCCCGGCCATTGAATGGCCGCTTCTTGCTTGGCTCTCCCCCGCCTCCTTGGGCCTTCTCCTTGTCGCGACGCTCGTATTCAGCCTTCTGCTGTTCTACGAGGTACTCGACTCGCTTGCAGTTCGAGAGATCATGGCCCTTGGTGCGGTGGATCTTGCAATATTGCTTGTCGGAGCCGTCCTGCTTGTCGGCTGCCGCTACAGGGGCAGGCTCCTTGCCGGAACCGCCAGCCTGTGCCTTCTTGGCGGGAGCCTCCTTGCCGGACTGCTCGACGACCAGCACTTCCTTGCTCTTCTTATTTCTGTTGTTCCGCCGCCGACTCTTCTTTGCCGGGGCGGCGTCTTCACTGTCGCTTCCTCCCGCGCCAGTATCCTCTCCGGGGAGTCTCCTCCCCTCCTCGACGCGCGCGCACTTGTCAGCCAGAGCGTAGAGCTCGCTGACATCCCGTATCTTGGTCATGGCCATCTCTTCCCTCATGCGGCGGTTACGCACGTTCTGGTGGAACGCGCTGATAACCGCGGCAGGGTGGACGTCGGGAATGTTGTGTTGCACGCGGCTCAACCTCTGGATGTACTTGCGCAGGGATTCTCCTTCCTTCTGGGCCAAGATGTGGAGATCGCTCTCCTGGCCGTGGGGTTTGTGTCCGCCCGTGAAGGCGCCAACAAACTGGTGGCACAGATCTGCCCACGAAGAAATGGAGCCCTCCGGCAAGTGCATAAGCCAAGAACGGACGTTTGGCTTAAGCACTAGCGGGAAGTAGTTCGCTAGTATCTTCTCGTCGCGTCCCCCGGCAGCCTGCACCGCGATGGTGTAGATACTGAGGAACTCCGAGGGGTGCGTCTTACCGTCGTACTTCTCGGGTACGTCGGGCTTGAAGTTTTTCATGCTGGGCCACTGGACGTGCCGCAGCTCACGGGTGAACGCAGGGCAACCTGCTGCGTACGGCAAGTCGCCTGGCTCACCGGGCGCGTACGTGTCGACAGCGGTCCCAGCGCGCTGATCCGATTGTCGCCGGGTTTCTCGTCGGCGCTCGATGCGCGTTCGAGCGTCTTCTTGCCGCCGGTTGTCGAGGACTTGGCGCTGGTCCCGACGAGCCCGCGGATCCGACGACGCCGTGGAGTCGTCGTCGACGTTAATCCGGCGGGGTGGCGTCTTCTGCTTCCGCGGCGGGGAGTGCACGGTGGTGGCACCCCCGGCGGTCTTGTCGCCATCGGCCTTCGTCTGGTCGACTTGCCGTGGCCGCGACGTCGCAGGCTGCTGCGGCGTGTCGTTGTTGGCGAAGGCGATGAGACTCTGAATCGTCGCCCTCCAGTCTTCGGCCTTGTCTGTCGCTGGAGGGAAATCGAGGAGCAGCTGTGCTCTGGCTAGAGCTTCTGCTGGAGAGGAGGGGAGCGGCGGCGAGCGGTGCGAGGAGCGAGATATGCTCGGACTTCTAACAGGGTTAGAAGGAGCAGTTTCTCGCCCCGGCGACCGCGCCTTGCTCGTACCAGGACGATGGCCTTGAGCGTCCCGCGATCCTCCGGTTTGTCCTTGCCCCAGCAAGCGGATGGTACCTCCTGTACCACGGCGCTGCTGGCCTGGCGTCTGCTGAGAGAGACGCGGTGCGTCCACGGACACCGAGGCTTTGGAATTTGCCCGGCCGTCCGTCTTGTCCTTGGACTTGGTGGCGCCGTGAGTTTCCTCGCCGGCGACCACCCTTCCGTCGGCATCTCCTCCACCAACCGTTGGTTCTGGTGGTGGTGGGATAGACGCAGACCGGCCTGCGACCTCCGAAGCCTTCTTCTTCGGGGCCATGTTGTTGCAGCTGGTGAAGTTGATGAAACTGGAGAGGTTGATGAAGAATGCGCCCGCGTGAGCGCCGGATCAGGTTCGCACAACCTCGACGCCCCCCTACCTGGCGCGCCAAAGATGTCGGGGGGAAACTGTCCTCCCACAAGCACCTATGGGACCGGAGCCCCTTCTACGTTGCGGTAAGGGAGCGGAGGGAGCACGAAGAGCAGATTGAGGGGCACACGCGGGCAGTTTACCCAGGTTCGGGCCGCGAGGACGCGTAAAACCCTACTCCTGCCTTGGTTGTATTGAGCTCTAGAGCTTGAAGAGCTACAGTACTAGTTACACCGAGCGTGAGAGTTGCTTAGGTTTCGAACCCCCTCTACGTTGTGCATGGGCCTCCTTTTATAGCTCAAGGGGTCACCGACAGGTGTCAACGTAGAGGAGGGTAAAAATGTAACTTTGGTGGTAGTTGTAACAGTGCAGGAATAGTGCGTGAACAGTGGATGAACAGTGGTCTTCACCTAACTTTGACAGTGGGGGACAAGGGCATTAAATGCCCGTCACCGTCGACCCCAAAAGTACCCGCCGGGGAACAGATCTTTGGCGACGGCGGGGAAGGCTCTGGTGCGGGGATGAGCTTTGGTCTCCCCTGACCAGAACAGATAGTACTTGTTCCGCAGCTCCTTCGCGCCAAGCCTTGGCGCGAAGACCACGCTCCTCTTCCGCAGGGCGGCCAACTTCGCCGCCTGCTCGGACTTCTCCTTATTGGTCTTGTCCGCTTTCGCCTTGTCGCTCTTCGGAGCCATGGCGGAGGCGGCGAGGGAAGAGGCGAGGAGCTCGACGGCGCCGCGGATGTGGAAGACGGCAGAGGAGGGGTGGAGGCAAGGAGCAGCGGGGGTTTCTGGTAAGTTAAGACGCAATGAAGATGAAGGAGGGAACTGCCCCTGCTTCCTCTGCTTTTAAGGGGGGGGGAGTGGGGGGCGCTCCGCATTTCCCATTAAAGAACAGGCCACGATCTCTCCCACGACGCCGCAATCGACGCGTGCCGTTAGGGAGGGATGCGGCGGATACGGAAGGAGATACGGCTTGCCGTGGGCCGCGTGTGCCCGTGCACTGTTTTGGGCCTGGCCCAACAGCGTTCGGCACCGTGTGTGGCCCAGGCCCGGGGGCTCCTGTCGGTGTACTAAGATAGGGGTACCTTAGTACCCCAACTTGTGCACGGGCAGTAACAGTTTCCCGCGGCAGGGTTTACCACGTGCTCGCCGGAAACCTGTTCGGTCCCTATGAAGCCATTCAAGAACAAAGTATAAAGTCAGAAGATCAAGGCCCCGGCAAGAGGAGCTTGCCGGGAAGGCCACACCAGGCTTAAGATTACTACGTTGGCACAAGACCCTGGCAAGAGGAGTTTGCCAGGAAGGCCAAGGAATGCACACCTCAAGAAATGCCTCGGCGCATCACGCGCCCCGGCGGGACCCGGAGAGCGACAAGCTTCCGGGTCCGGCAAGATCAAGACCCCGGCAAGGTGCTTGCCGGGGAAACATATGCTGTGCGCCCGCGCCCCAGCTCATCGGCCCACGCGTCGCCCTGGGGCCCTTCCAGGGGCACGTGGCGGATGGTTGTGCGGCCTGGGGTACACGGTGGCGAGCCACGGTGACGAGGCTACCGTCGTGGCGAACGGAGGAGCATGGACGGACACTTTTGGGGTCGACGATGACGGGCATTTAATGCCCTTGTCCCCCACTGTCAAAGTTCGGTGAAGACCACTGTTCATCCACTGTTCACGCACTATTCCTGCACTGTTACAACTACCACCAAAGTTACATTTTTACCCTCCTCTACGTTGACACCTGTCGGTGACCCCTTGAGCTATAAAAGGAGGCCCATGCACAACGTAGAGGGGGTTCGAAACCTAAGCAACTCTCACGCTCGGTGTAACTAGTACTGTAGCTCTTCAAGCTCCAAAGCTCAATACAACCAAGGCAGGAGTAGGGTTTTACGCGTCCTCGCGGCCCGAACCTGGGTAAACTGCCCGCGTGTGCCCCTCGATCTGCTCTTCGTGCTCCCTCCGCTCCCTTACCGCAACGTAGAAGGGGCTCCGGTCCCATAGGTGCTCGTGGGAGGACAGTTTTCCCCCGACACTGACCCAAGTGATTGTTCTTTCATGCTTATGTTGCTTACAATACTTCTCTTCTTCAATCATAGGCCTTTCACAAGGTCTATCCACTCCACAAAAATTAACATGCTTATATAAAACTTCATTTTTAGGAATTGGATCATGCATGTTGCAATCATCATGAACAATTTCGCTTTCTTTGCAAATCTCTTTAAAAGGTCTATGATGCTTGATCCAATCCTCCTTAGGCATGTTAAGATGTGAAGCAAAAGATTTGAGGAAATCAACAAGGAGTTGAGAATCAAGTCCAAACTTAGCACTAAACTTATTAATACTTGTAGTTTCAACAAAGGACTTAATGCAATCATACTCATAAATTATACCTGACTCTTTACCTTTGTCGATCTCCCAATCTTCAGTGTTGCGTTGAATTCTTTCAAGGAGTTCCCATTTAGCTTCAGTCTTTTCGTTTGTGAAAGAACCCATAGAGGAAGCGTCGAGCAAATCTTTATTCTGTCGAGAAAGCCTCGCATAGAAATTAGTAATAATCATATATTTGGGGAGCCCATGGTTAGGACTTTTTAGCATTAACGTTTTCAGTCTCCCCCAAGCTTGAGCTACGCTCTCTCCGTCATGAGGATAGAAATTATAAACATAATTCCTATTCTCATGGACTTCATGTAGAGGGTAAAACTTGGAGTAAAAGAGAGACATAAGCTCTTGCCAATCAAGCAAGTGCGAGTTATCGAGAAGCTTATACCAATCTGAAGCTTTATATACAGCGAATAATTTCCTCATGACAAACTCCATTGATACACCTGCAAGCTTAAATAATGAACATAGTTGTGACAGATATAGCAAGTGTTCACCGGGATGTCTGTCTCCTGCATAACGATTAGCCAAAACATAATCGATAATACCAGCCGGTATTTTATAGGGCACAATTTCAGTAGGGGGAGGAGCAACCACCACAGGTGTGGGGCGTCTTCCCGCAAGCAACGATCCAATAGCAAGGTTGTCCATAAGCATAACTAGTGAAATAAAAACAAGAAACAAAAAGATTTAATTGCAAGATCTAAAGATATACCTTCAAGCAGTCACTTCCCCGGCAACGGCGCCAGAAATAGCTTGATGTCTACACACGCCTCTACTCTTGTAGACTATGTTGGGCCTCCAAGCGCAGAGGTTTGTAGGACAGCAGCAATTTCCCTCAAGTGGATGACCTAAGGTTTATCGAACTCAGGGAAGTAGAGGTTGAAGATGGTCTCTCTCAAGCAACCCTGCAACTAAGATACAAGAAGTCTCTTGTGTCCCCAACACACCTAATACACTTGTTAGATGTATAGGTGCACTAGTTCGGCGAAGAGATGTTAAATGGCAAGTGATATGGATGGCAAAACAAAGTAATATAAATCAGTAATAAAAAGTGCAGCAAGCAAACAAGTGGTAAACGTGAGCACAAATGGTATTGCAATGGTGGAAACAAGGCCTAGGGTTCATACTTTCACTAGTGGCAACTCCCAACAACATTAACATAATCGAATCACATGATATTTCCCATAAAACATGCAATGGAGACGCACCCGGAGGTCATTCCTTCATGGTCAAGAGAGGACGAGAATTATGTAGGGCTACAAAAGCACACCTCAAAGTTCGTAGTTCTCAATCTAAGGATTTCCCAATGTCACCGCGGCCATCCAAAGAGAGTCCCACAATCACCACAACATATCTAAAGGATAGTCAAAGACAAGCACCAAGAGACTCTCAATCTTCAATCAACACTCAAGAGAGGAAATCACTCATGAAAATATTTTTCTAATCCATGTCCAATAGACCGCTGTCACCTTGGTCTCGGGGATTATACTAGATAAAGACAAGTGAGTACATCAATCCAATACATAGAGGAAGGGGAAATATCATGGGATCACCCTAGATTAACATAGCCTATGATCACAACGAAGATCACATCATGGGAGAGAGAATTGACCACATAGCTACTGGTAAGAACCTCAGCCCCGAGGAGGAACTACTCCCGCATCATGGAGGGAGGAAGCAACGTCGATGGAGATGAATCCGGGGGCACTTCCCCGTCCCGGCAGGGTGCCGGCACAGGAATTCTGGTCCTCCGAAGCTTGATGGCGATGGCGGCGGAGATCGGAATTGCGTCTGGTGAAAAGGGGTCTGGAATCAGGGTTTCCTCGACGGGTGTTAAATATATGCCAAAGGGGGTCGCCAGGGGAGCTACGGGGGGCCCAGGTGGCCTGGCCAGGCGGCCAGGGTTGGGGCCGCCTGGGCAGGGCGCCTGGAGCCCCTCTGGCCCCCCTCCGGCCCTACTTTGGCCGCATGGAAGCTTCCGGAACGCTGATTTTTTATATAATTTTTCCGGGATTTTTCTGGCAGTTTACGTAATGGGAAAACCTAAAATACAAAAACAGCAGAAAATAGAAACTGGCACTGGGGTGCACTGAGTTAATAGGTTAGTCCAAATATGATCAAAAGTGTATGGAAGTGTATAAATATCATAGCAATATCACACAAAAGAGGCATGGAGCAAGCAGAAATTATAGATACGTTTTGGACGTATCAGTTGTCACATGCTCACTTATACCGATATCCTCGTTGTCGGTTTTGTTCTTCTTTCTCGTTATTGTGTTCCAGTATCCTCGTGACGAAGTCACCTATTTCTGGCCAATTGATGATGGATGTCATCACACTGAGAGGTCCTAAGAATATCTCTCCACTGTCAGAAGGAGAAAATCCCACTCTTGAGCTATCTAGTCCATTGTCAAACTTTCCGATGAACTTGTATTTTTTTTATGATCACCTTGTTACAGGTGACATTTGCCTCAAAGCCCCCTTTATGGTAAGAAGTGATTACGATACTATCATGGTCTAAGGATAAAAATAACACATTAACACTCTGTGTTATTACAATTGATTGCATACGATATTATCTCAATTCATAACAGACAAGTTTGGGTGGATTCAATATGATCGTTCTTCCAACATCATAATATCAATGTTGTTTTAGGACTATCATTACACTTAGCGATATCCAAAGATCCAAAAAACGTGATCACCTACAACACTTGAGCTAGTCCTGTATGCAAGACTAGGAATATTTTATTATAATGTTTATCATGCTGTCGGGACCCCGATCCTAAGTCACACCGGTCTAGCATGTAACACGTCATATCACTTTGCAGCCTCACGCACGGTATTTCCACGGGTGCCACCTTACCTGGCCCGGGACCGTTTGCGCATTTTGGCCCACGTATATGATAGTGTCGCTAGCATCCATATGATAGAGAACCCGGGCCGACATGACTAGTTATAAACCCAAGGTGGCACTAACTTACAGGGACATGCATACATGACCCAGCAACGAACGTGTCGGTCATCAATGTATGAACCCAAGTAATAGAAAGCTACAAGGACTTAAAGGAACAACGCGTGACATTTCCCAAAGGGACAAACACAGGAACGAAGAAGGACACATGCCGGCCAGCCTAAGTGTTCTGGAGCAATAGCAAGCTACCATGGCTCAGTGGAAGCACTAGGAGACATTTCCCTATAAGAGAGGCTACCAAGAGGAAACAACTAGGTTGTCGGATCCCACACATATTGTCGAGGTTTTGTCACGGCAGATGTCCTAGCAAAAGGACTTAGTCGTGAGGCCATCGCTACGGGTTAGCTTAAAGGGGTTAAAGCGGAGAAGGACACATGGATTTTATACTAGTTCGGCCCCTTCGATGAAGGTAAAATCCTGCGTCTAGTTTGGTGTAATATTGCTAGGGTTTCGATGACTAGGGAGCGAATCCGCTTTGCCTGTATCTCGAGTTGTTGTTCTCTGCCCTGAACTGTCGCCGGGTCGTCCCTTTATATAAGAGGTGACGCCCAGTCTGGTTTACAGAGTCCCGAGGTCGGCTTATAAACGTATCCGGCTCGGTCTCTATTCTTCCTATCTTACATCACAAGTTAGATATCATATGGCGGTTTACAAATCATGGGCCCTAACGCCTCTTGGGCTTTAAGCTTCTTGGACTAAAGCGCCTTGCTCCATGTTCGGCTGGGCTTCAGTAGAAATAATCTCCATAGGCAATAACCGGCCCCTCCTGGGCGGTTTATACCTAGTAGTAATATCCCTAACATTAGGCCCCAGATTTATTTGAACCTGTTCATGTCAATCTTCAACGTTTTGTACAGATTTCCCTTTCCGTAGCTTCAAATGCTTCATAAACCGGCGTGACATCATCTTCTCATATCGCTTTAAACCGTCGTGATGTCATCTGCACATTTAATACTTGTACCTGTTTTTTTATCTTTTATTCATTAAAGCTCCGAAGATCGAGGCGACAGTATCGTCTCATATCTACCTTTTCAGCTCCTTGATTCCCGCGCCTGCCATTTTATCCTTCGGCTTATAAATAGGGCGGAGGGGCATCTCTTTTCCCCCCTTGCCTCTTCTTCTTCTTCCTCCGTCCGTTCATACTCAAGCTCCGCCGCCGTCGTCAAGCTTCGCATCTCCGTCGGGTCTTGGCCGCTGCATCAACCTGATCGGTTCAGAAACTCGCCGGCGCTTCTCCGCACGCGATGCCTCAGGTACATCCTCTCCTTATCCCGCTCATAGATCTTGTTTTAGGGTTCCTTCATACGAGCTCGCGGGTAGGCATTTTTCTTCGCAGTTCTTTGCCATAGCTTAGTAGTTTCGCCGTAGATCTAAATCTCCTATTTGATAGCTGTAGGAGTAACTCCGCTCCTTTACCGTGCCTTTATCCTTCCCAATGTGACTAGTTAGATTGCATCTGCTAGGACCTTCATCACGTCTTGTGACTATAACCTGAATATCTCTGAATTTTCAACATGTTGTAGATCCGAATTTTTATTACCGTCCATGCGAAAACTGTTTCTTCACAACTTCAGATATGTATCTTGTATATCCTTGTCGGCGGTTTAACTTTCTCAGACACTGTAATCCGGTAGACGCCATTGTTTTTTAGCTGCTCCAGATGTCTTATCTTAATCCGGTAGATACCATTAGGCCCCTGTCTAAACCGCCATTTAGACCAGTACCTTTATAAAGCATGCCGGTTTAAATTTGCTTAGATTGTAAACCGGCTCTTCATTGTATTTTCAGACTTTTCCTTCCGAAAAAATGGCCACTCAAGCCAAGCAGTTTGTCTCCTGCAACTAGGTCCAATCCCGGATTACCGAGGAAGATTTAGAGAAAATGGCCAAAATTGGTGGTTTAGGCCCAAAAAATGTCCTTCACTTGAGGGTTACCGGATCAGAATGTCCTCCAGAGCCCAAAGAGGGAGAGGTTGTCGTTTTCTTTTATCACTTAGCCCGGGGATTTAGCCCTCCTGGGTCAAAATTCTTCCGCGATGTGTTAGCCGATTTCCAACTTCATCCGCAAGATACTGGTCCCAACTCTGTGTCAAACATTTGCAACTTCAAAGTCTTTTGTGAAGTTTATCTGCAAGAGGAGCCATCAGTTGAGTTATTCCAGGATTTCTTTCACTTAAACCGCCGCACTGAATTTCATGACGGTCCAAATACTGAGCTCGGCAGGATGTCTATTCAGAAAAGGAAGGACGTAAGTTTTCCTCACGCCAGTCTTCACAGCCACTCAAAGGACTGGAATCAGACTTGGTTCTACTGCTTAGATACTTCCCCTGCCGAGGAGAATCCATTGCCGGGTTATTGCTCCCACCGTCTTCCAGAGAACCACCCTTTTCCATAGCGGTTAAGTGCCGAGGAACGAGCTCAGTACGCCCCTCAGCTTTCAAAGCTCAGGGCCTTTACGGCCAATGGTCTGACAGGGGTTGACTTCGTCTGCTGCTGGATTTCTTGGAGTGTTGTCCCGCTAAGCCGGCATTCCGGTTTAATGTGTGAGTATACTGGGAATCCAAAAGATCATTTGCGCCACACAGAAGTGGTGTTATCAGAAAACGAGATCATTGAATCTATCAAGAAGCTACTGAATTTACCTATGGAAGATTGCAGTCAGACTGGCTTGGCACCCTTCTGTGTGACCAACAAACCACCATCGGTAAAAATCTCTTCCCTATTGTTTTACTTTGTCTTAATTTGGCTGCAGCACTTGTCTTGAAGTGTCTTTATTTCTTTCAATAGGACAATGACCCTTTCTGGAAAAGGAAGGCCCAAGATAAAACGGTAAAAGCTCCTCGCCAGAAGACCCTGGCTGTCAAGAAAACTGTCGTGGAAATAACACGGCAGATGTCCGGTTTATCGGACTTGAAGATGAAGCCATCACACGGGTTAGCTTGAAGGGGTTCATAGCACACGAAGGACACGAAGGGTTTATACTAGTTCGGCCCCTTCAATGAAGGTAAAAGCCTACGTCTAGTTGGTTTGGTATTGCTTGGGCGTCGACTTACAGGGAGCGGATTCGCTTGCCTGTGTCTCGACGGGTTGATTGTTGCCTGTCCCTGAACCGTCGCCGGGTCGTCCCTTTATATAGAGGGTACGCCTGGTCCGGTTTACAGAGTCCCGAGGCCGGCTCATATTTGTGTCCGCCTCGGTCTCTGTCTCTTCTTCCTTATTTCTCAAGTTACATCACTTGGCGGTTTACAAACCTTAACTCTACACACGGCCCCCAAGATCTCATGGGCCGTAGACTTTACTAAATATTACAACCAAGTATAATATGACTAAGCCGGTTTACACTAGCCGGTTTATACCTGCTAGTCATATCCCTGACATTAGGCCCCAGAATGATTTGAACTTGTTCACATCAGACTTCTTTGTCTTGTGTAATTTATTCTGTATTCCCACTCTTGTAAACCGGCTCTGACGTCATCTTCGAGATTCACCAGATCTGACCGTGACATCATCTCCGCATTTAACGCTGTGAGCTGTACTGTAGCTTTGTTTAATGGTTATCCGAAAATCGAGGCGTCAAAGGGATCTTTATCCAATCTTTGCCTCCTCGAATCCCGCACCTATCGCTTCGCATCTGTCCCTTCGCTTATAAATATCACCATTCCCCTTTATTCCTCCTTCTTCTCGCCTCTTCTTCCTTCGTCCGCCGCCTGAGCTTCAAGACTCCATTGTCAGCCGAACTCGAAGCGCCGCCGTCGTCTCGTCGAATCAAGATCTCCCCGGCCGCTGCATCAACCTGATTCGTCCAGAGAAACTCCGCCGCTGTCCTCCATTGCTCAGGTACGTCCTTTCTTCCTCATTACCGATCTGCATCTGCCAGTGTTCCTCCCTTGTTCTTCCGCCATTAGGGCTTCCAACGAAAGCTTCGCCTTTTTCTTCGTAGATACATACCTCATAGAAAATTTGTGACCTTTAGGCCCAGTCAACAGATCTTCCGCTTAGTATTTGCTTAGATCTCGCCACTTATATTTAATCCTATAGATTCATCTGTTCCGCCTAAGATCCCTGGCGTTTCTTCTCCTATTTTCTTGCACTTTATTTTCCTTTTCCTTGCACGTCCAGATCTGTTCTACTTAGCTGTTTATAAGGAAACTGTTTCTTTTCCTTTGTAGATCCATTAGATGTACTCCGGTTTAAACTGTTATGCCCTGTTCTTGCGAAACTTTACAATTTGAACGCGACGGTTTAGCCGTTCCTCTTTTACTGCCGTGAACCGGAAATGGTGTAGCTTGCTGTAATTGCCGGTTTAACCATGCCATTAGTCCTCAGTTCAAAACCATTGCGTAACTTTCATAGACAGTTTCCGGTTTATACTGCTGTACCCGCATAATCCATTTTCTGCACTTTATCTTTTCCAGTACTTGTCCTTTCGTTGCAATGGCCAAGCAGTATGTCTCTTGTGATTGGGTCCCTTCTATCATTACTGAGGAAGATTTGGTCAAAGTTTCTGAAATTGGTACGTTAGGCCCTCAGTCTGTTTTGAAGTGGCGGGCCCCGGGAAATGAATGTCCTCCTACTCCCAGGTCCGGGGAGGTTATTGTGTTCTTTGATCATATATCTCGAGGCTTCTCTCCCCCCGGTTCAAAGTTTTTCCGGGATGTTCTTGCTGCCTTCCAACTCCACCCTCAGGATATTGGACCCAACTCAGTTTCGAATATCTGTGACTTTCAAGTGTTTTCGGAGGTATATCTGCAAGAAGAACCGTCTGTCGATTTGTTTCGGGATTTCTTTCACCTGAACCGGCGCACAGAGTTCACCAGTGGACCACATCAGGAGCTTGGTGGCGTTAGTATTCAAAAGAGGAGAGACGTTGTTTTCCCTCACGCCGCTTTACACACGCATCCAAAAGATTGGAATAAATCATGGTTTTATTGCATTGATACTTCTCCTGAAGGGGAGAACCCTTTGCCGGGTTATCGTGAAACCCGTATTCCGGAGAATCATCCTCTACCACAGCGGCTCAGCTCGGTTGAGCGGACCCGGTTTTCATCACAGCTCTCCCGGTTAAGGGCTTTCATAGCCAATGGTTTGATCGGAACTGATTTTATGCGCTGCTGGCTGTCTTGGAGTATTCTTCCTTTGAGCCAGCGATCACAGCTGATGTGCCAATATTCTGGCAAGCCGGACGATCCTCAACGGTTTAGCAAGGAAAAATTATCTGAATCGGAGGTTATTGAATCGGCGAAAAAGATGCTCAATGTCTCCTTGGCAGAATGCAGCCAAGTCGGATTAGCTCCTTATTATAAGAAGAATAAGCTGCCTGCAGTAAGTTTTACTTTGCCCTGTATTTGTAACCCGTTCCTTTAAACCATCCTTTCAATTGTCTTTCTTTCTCTTGAATAGTCTGATGATCCTTTCTGGAAGAGGAAGCCTCAGGAGAAAACCGGCAAGCAAATACGCCGAAAAACCTTTGCCAATAAGAAAAGAAAAGCAGCTGTTGACGCCAGTTCTCCTGCTGAAGATGATGATCCAGATTCCGATGTATGTTTTAATCCGATTTGAATTTTGCAAACCTTTTAAACTTATATCTGTATCTAATAATATCCTTTCCACAGGAGTTGGCTGAAGGTGATAATCCGGCCGAAATTGAGGTAACCATTCTTTCTTCTGATTCAGAACCTCTTCCACAAAAAAGTCGTCGGACCGTCCGGAAATACCAATTTTCTCACCCTTATGCTCAGTTGGATCCTAATTTTATTTTGAAGAAGCAACAACATGAAGCTCTTCGCCAGACCACTCGCCATAGTGGCCTGGCCGTGGAATCATCCGGGATTTCTTTAACTCTGGTTCGAAAACGCCGTGCTAAGGTGATACTTTCTCCGACTCTTCTTCATCCCAAGGCCGGGCTTATCCGAAAACCTCTTAAACCGTCTGATCCTGATTATCAGGAAACTCCGCTTTCTTCCTCTGGTGAATCAACTGCTACGCAGCTTCCTCCCCTGAAAACCGTCCCAGGGTAACTTTTTTAACCTTTCCGGTTTATGATTCCTCTTTGTTTTATAACGTTTAACTTATTTTGCAAACTTTTCCAGCAAGCCAAAGCCCAGCAAGAAACCCAAGGCAAACAAGCCTCCAACTGAGATCTCTGCAGATAATCCGGTGGTTAATCCGGCAACGACCGTTCCTCCAGAAGGCGAACCCGTAGCTCCTCTTGAGGATCCTGTGCCTACAGATCAAATCTCCGTTCCTGAGAATCCTACTGCTGAAGATGCCCATAATCCGCCAAGTCCGGCCCGGGTCAACTCTCCTCAGATTAATCCGGCGTCTCCCAATCCGGCCCATACTGCAACTCCCCCAAATGTACCTGCTTCTCCGGATGTTGTGGTAACTGGGACTGCCTTCATTGCTCCGGCTGAGCCCACCGTTTTAGCCAAGCATACGTTTTAGCCAAGCATACGGCTAAAACGGAGAAGTTATCTACAGAGAAGGGGAAATGGAGTACTGAGATATCCAATCTTTCCGATATGAGCGCCCAAGAAATTTATTCTGGGTATCTAAACCGGCTCCACAGCAGCCGAGACTATGAAGCAAGCCTGGTTAACTTAATGAGGGAGAAATATGAGGTAAACCTCTTCTTCTTATTTTGTATTTTTGATATGCTTCTATGCCATTACAGCCCCCAAGTTCCGGTTTAGCTGTGTGCTGAAGGTGAACCGGAACTTTACAGTTTGAACAATTGATCCATCCATTAGCCCCCAAGTATCAAGTGGATAACTTGTTTATGCATTTGATACTTGTAAAAATTTTTGATGACACTTCAACCATCCATTAGCCCCCAAGTGTCAAGTAGACAACTTGTTTGTGTGCTTGAGACTTGTAATCTTTGAATTGATGCTACTTATTGCTTCAACTGCCATTAGCCCCCAAGTGTCAAGTGTACAACTTGTTTGTGTGCTTGAGACTTGTCTTGATTTTTACCTCTTGTCTTTTAACTGTGCCTGCAGGCTGAGTTAACCCGGAACACTGCTAAAATTGACGAACTTCGTAGCCGTCTTGCTGAAACAGAATCTGCCGCTTCAAAGGCTAAAAAAGATCTTCAGGTGAGTTTAAAGACTGCTGAAGACCTGAAGAAATACTTTGAAGAAGAGCGGACCGCTTTTGAGGTCCAAAAGAAAGATATAGAGAAAAGGGTTCAGGACGCTGAAGGGGCGCTTAATCCGGTTACCGAAGAATTAACCGGTTTAAAACGGCAGATTGAACTGATGACCTCTGCAGTCTTTGGTAAGTATAATCTGAACTCCTGCTTTTATCCCTGTAATCTCCAGTTGTGCCGGTTTAACCATAATATCTATATGCAGGTCGCCGTGTCTCCCATCTTGGGGATGACTTACGGAAGAAACTTAAAGCATGTTACACCTTGGTCGAGCAGCTGTATTCCGGCGCTCAGAGGATCATCAGTGCCACTTCTTTTGGTAAACCGGCCCCTACGACGATCCAAGATACGTTGAACAAGTTATCTGTTTTGCCGGCTCGTCTTGAAGAAGTCAAAAAATCTGCTGCCCGAGGTGGCGCTCTTCTGGCCCTTACCAGGGCTAAGGCTTGGGTCCCGGATCTTGATCCGGAGGAAGCTATGACCGGTTTTCCTGATACAAAAGACGACGGCTCGACTTTTACTGCAAAGGATCTTTATGCCTTGACAAAGGAGATGCGTCCCCTCGCCAGCAAGCTTGCAGCTGAGTCCGATTTATCCAGGTATCATCCTGGATATGACTTGCAAAACGAACGGGTGGAGCGGCCGGTTTATGATACCGTGAATTTAATCCCGCCGGTTCGTCCTCATACCTTCGCTCCAGATATCGAACCTTTTGAACTGATCAACGAAGAGATGTATTTCCGGGCTTTAACGAAGATTGACTGGCGTGTGCCGGACTTCCAACCGCTTCAAGAAGATGAAGATGTTCCGGATCAAGGTGATGGCCAGCAGTCTCAACAAGGAGGAGCATAACTTTAAATTTATTCCTGTAATCACAGTCTGTGTTTCGTCAAACAATATTTCCAATCCGTCGGGCTTGCTATGCCTTGTAATAGGATAGCTGAAACTTGATCTGCTTTAATCCGGATATTTTGTCTTTATTAGATACTTGCCGATTGAAATGTTATCTGATATTGTTTACCTTGCCTATCCTCTACTCCTGCAGAAATTATACTGAAAATATGTCCTAGTGGCTTACCACTGGACGAATTAAAGTGTTCTCTTAAAACGTCAAATAAGTATATCTTTATACTATAGATAACTTTATACCTGAGATTATATACACTCAATATTCTTAATCCGGTAGGACTTTAAAGTCGCTTGATGCAGACCTTCATGGATCCAATTAGAAACCCGAAAAAATCCGGTTCATCTTAATGATAAATTCCGGTTCATCTTGTTCTCCAAGACTTTGTTCAGGAATTTGTAGATTTTTGCCTGACATATGATCCGGGCTGTAATGAACACCGGGTTACTCATGCTGGTTTTCATGACCCAGACTTTCCACTTTATAGACATGTGTTCAGCTTCTGTAGCTGCTCCACTCCGGTTTAAAGGGTTATAAAACACAAACGAAAAAAGATGCAAATTTTGCAAATAAGACCATGTAGTCGAGGCTTTTTAAGAGCTGCCAGGCTCAAAGCAAGGTTCAGCCAATCAATGGGACGTGGTTTGTCCATCTCTTCCCAGGGGGCCTAGCCAATCACTGAACGTGGAATTATCCAACTTTTCAGAGGGCCGAAAGAACCGCAAATAAAAACTGAGCCAATCAATGGGACGTGGTTTATCCAACTCTTCCTAGAGGGCCGAGCCAATCACTGAACGTGGCATTATCCAACTTTTCAGAGGGCCGATACAATTATAAAAACTGAGCCAATCAATGGGAGTGGGCGTTACCACTCCCAGAGGGCCTCCATGGTTCCTCCTGAACCGGTGGGTAAATTTAAACCAATCACTGAACGTGGAATTATCCAACTTTTCAGAGGGTCTCCAGGGTTCCTCCTGAACCGGTGGGTAAATTTAAACCAATCACTGAACGTGGAATTATCCAACTTTTCAGAGGGTCTCCAGGGGTCCTCCTGAACCGGTAGGTAAATTTAAACCAATCACTGAACGTGGAATTATCCAACTTTTCAGAGGGTCTCCAGGGTTCCTCCTGAACCGGTGGGTAAATTGTGAGGCCTCCTCTCTTCGAACCGGATATGATCTCATGTTTTTTAGAGAGTTTTATTGCTCCTTTGCATACTCTGCAAAAAATCAATTTCTAAACCGGCCAATATATTGAAATATAATATCTGATAATAAACTCGTGTGGTCGTTCTCACAGGATTTTGTATATGGAAAAAGGGCTAAGCCCCCGGCTTACCGAGGGTGCCGGTTTATTCATTACTCATAATATATACATAGGATACATTGGAGCATGTAGCTCAAGTATAGTATGGCCGTAAATGGGCGATGTTCCACGGCCTCTTCGTCTCCTCTTCTGATGTCCGTGAGTCCTTGTGTTCTCGAACGTCCACCAAGTAATATGAACCGTTGTGTAGATTCTTGCTGACCACAAAGGGCCCTTCCCAAGGCGGGGACAGTTTGTGCATATTTGTTTGATCTTGGATGAGCCGGAGTACCAAGTCACCCTCCTGGAACGTCCTTGTTCTAATCCGGCGGCTATGATATCTGCGTAAGTCTTGTTGATAAATCGCAGATCGTGCTGCAGCTATATCACGCTCTTCATCCAGCCGGTCTAAACTGTCCTGTCTTGCTCTCTCGTTGATTGCTTCCACATAAGCCGTCACCCTTGGTGAATCATGACGTATCTCGCTCGGAAGGACTGCTTCAGCACCATAAACCATGAAGAAAGGTGTGTAACCTGTAGACTGGTTTGGTGTAGTATTGATACTCCAAAGAATAGATGGCAACTCCTCAACCCAACACCCTGGGGTTCTTTGCAAAGGCGTCATAAGCCGGGGTTTGATACCTCGCAAAATCTCCTGATTTGCCCTTTCAGCCTGACCATTGGATTGGGGGTGAGCCACAGAAGACACGTCCAAACGAATATGCTCTCGTTGACAGAACTCTTCCATCTCACCCTGAGATAAATTGGTGCCATTGTCTGTGATGATGCTGTGTGGAAAGCCAAACCGGAAAATTACTTTTTTGATGAATTTAACTGCCGTTGCCGCATCACACTTGCTTATAGGCTCCGCTTCAACCCATTTTGTAAACTTGTCTACTGCTACCAGCAGATGAGTTTTCTGATCTTGGGATCGCTTGAAAGGTCCAACCATATCCAGCCCCCAAGTCGCAAACGGCCAAGTTATTGGTATCATCCGGAGCTCCTGTGCTGGAACTAGAGCACGCCTTGAAAATTTCTGACAAGCGTCACACTTCCGGAGCAGATCTGCCGCATCTGCATGAGCAGTTAACCAATAAAAACCATGTCGGAATGCTTTAGCCACCAATGATTTTGAACCGGCATGATGACCAGAATCCCCTTCATGAATCTCGCGAAGAATCTCACAACCTTCCTCAGCTGATACACACCGCTGAATACTCCAGAAGTACTGCGATGGTGAAGTTCTCCGTTTGCAATTGTCATGGACTTAGAGCGCCGGATTATCTGTCGCGCTTCTTCTTCATCATCTGGTAACTCTCCTCGGCTCAGGTATGCCAAATAGGGCAGCGTCCAATCTGGAATAATATGGAGCGCTGCAACTAACTGTGCCTCTGGGTCAGGAACAACCAAGTCTTCCTCCGACGGTATCTGAACCGAAGGACTGTGCAATTCATCCAAAAAAGTGTTTGGTGGCACAGGTTTACGTTGAGACCCCAGCCGGCTTAAAGCGGCGGCCGCTTCATTCCTTCACCGGTCAATATGATCCACCTGATATCCTTTAAAGTATCCTGCAACTGCTTCAACTTCTCTTCTATAAGCCGCCATGAGGGGATCCCTTGAATCCCACTTGCCAGAAACTTGTTGTGCTACCAGATCTGAGTCGCCAAAGCACTTAACCCGGCTCAAGTTCATTTCCTTTGCTAGCCGCAAACCATGAAGTAGTGCTTCATATTCCGCTGCATTATTAGTACAAGGAAACAATAAGCGGAGGACATAACAAAATTTATCACCTCTGGGGGAAGTCAAGACAACTCCAGCCCCTGAGCCCTCCAACTGTTTTTAACTGTCAAAGTGAATCGTCCAATAAGTAAGATCCGGCTTTTCCTCAGGAGTCTGCAACTCTGTCCAATCATTGATGAAATCTACCAATTCCTGAGATTTTATAGCAGTGCGTGGTACATATTTCAACTCGTGTGGGCTGAACTCAATGGCCCATTTCGCTACTCTGCCCGTAGCTTCTCTGTTCTGGATTATATCCCCCAATGGTGCTGAACTAACCACAGTTATTGGATGACCTTGGAAATAGTGTTTCAACTTCCGGTTTGCCATGAACACACCATATACCAACTTCTGCCAATGAGGATATCTCTGCTTGGATTCAATGAGTACTTCACTCACGTAATAAACCGGGCGCTGAACCGGGTACTCCTTCCCTGCTTCCTTGCGCTCAACCACGATTGCAACGCTAACTGCCCGTGCATTAGCAGCGACGTATAACAGCAACGGCTCCTTGTCAATAGGAGCAGCTAAGACCGGTGGTTTTGCCAATTGCCGTTTCAGATCCTCAAACGCTGCGTTTGCCTCATCACTCCATATAAACCGGTCTGTTTTCCTCAACATCTGGTGAAGTGGGATCGCCTTCTCTCCCAAACGGCTAATGAACCGGCTTAATGCTGTGATCCGGCCAGCTATGCGCTGAACATCGTTGATGCAAGCCGGTTTAGTCAAAGATGTAATGGCCTTGATCTTCTCTGGATTAGCTTCTATTCCTCTGTTTGAGACCAAGAATCCCAGTAGTTTACCTGCTGGAACACCAAAAGCACACTTCTTCGGATTAAGCATCATCTTATAAGTCCGAAGATTATCAAAAGTTTCCTTAAGATCCTCTATCATTGTTCCTTCCTTCCTTGATTTGACTACAATGTCATCCACATAGGCATGAACATTCCTCCCTATATGCCCTTTTAGACAATTCTGAACGCAACGTTGATAAGTTGCTTGTGCACTTTTAAGTCCAAAAGGCATAGACACATAGCAAAAAGCACCAAAAGGAGTTATAAAAGTTGTCTTCTCTTGGTCTTCAACTGCCATCTTGATCTGATGATACCCTGAATATGCATCCAAAAAACTTAGCCGCTCACATCCCGCTGTGGCATCGATGATCTGATCAATGCGAGGGAGAGCAAAAGGATCAGTTGGGCAAGCTTTATTGAGGTCTGTGTAGTCCACACACATCCTCCACTTCCCATTCTTCTTCAACACCAGCACCGGATTAGCCAACCACTCCGGATGAAAAACTTCCACTATGAACCCTGCGGCCAAAAGTCTGGCCACTTCTTCTCCTATAGCCTTGCGCCTCTCCTCATTGAAACGGCACAGATACTGCTTGACCGGTTTAAACTTCGGATCAATATTTAAACTGTGCTCAGCGAGTTCCCTCGGTATACCTGGCATGTCAGAAGGTTTCCATGCAAAGATATCCCGGTTCTCGCGGATGAACTCGATGAGCGCGCTTTCCTATTTGGGATCAAGGTTAGCGCTGATAGTGAACTGCTTAGACGAATCTCCAGGCACAAAATCAACTTGCTTGGTCTCTTCTGCTGATTTAAACTTCAACGTCGGATCATGCTTGGTAGTTGGCTTCTTCAACGGAGTCATATCTGCCGGATCAACATTATCTTTATAAAACTTCAACTCTTCTGTGGCACATACTGCTTCTGCATAGGCTGCATCTCCTTCTTCACATTCCACTGCTATCTTGCGACTTCCATGAACCGTGATCGTGCCCTTATGACCCGGCATTTTAAGCTGCAAATAAACATAACACGGCCTAGCCATAAACTTAGCATAAACCGTCCTTCCAAACAGAGCATGATATGGACTTTTGATTTTGACGACTTCGAAAGTGATCATCTCTGATCTGGAATCATATTCATTCCCAAAGGTAACTTCCAAGTCAATCTTTCCAACCGGATAAGCTGACTTACCTGGGACCACTCCATGAAACACTGTATTCAATTGCCTTAGCTTCTTATCCGTCAGACCCATACGACGGAGAGTCTCATAGTACAAGATATTGATACTGCTACCACCGTCCATGAGAACTTTAGTGAATTTGTAGCCTCCTACTTGAGGTGCTACCACCAAAGCTAAATGGCCCGGATTATCCACCCGCATCGGGTGGTCTTCCCTGCTCCATACAATGGGCTGCTCTGACCAGCGAAGAAACTGCGGCATTGCCGGTTCGACTGCATTAACAACCCGCTTCAAAACCTTCTGGTCTCTTTTACACATACTTGTGGTGAAGACATGATATTGCCCACTGCTCAATTCCTTCGGATTACTCTGATATCTAGATTGCGACTGCTGTTGCTGACGCTGTTGCTGCTGATTTCCCTGACTATTATAATTCCCTTGGCTCTGCTGCTGATTACTCTGATTATTTTAACCACCTTGATGATGCGACTGATTGCCCTGGCCATTATAATTCCCTTGATTATTCTGATTACCTGCCCGGTTTTGATAACCATTGCTATTGCCCCTATATCCTGATCCGGAGTTGTTCCCCTGATGACCCGGACCATAAAATCCAGGACCTGAACCACCATTTGGAGGCCGATTATGAGGATTGAAACGGCCCGCCACTGCCTTCATAAGGGGTATGCACTCCCTCATGGTATGCTTTGCCGTTTTCCCTCTTGCGCTATGCTTCGGACAAGGCTGATTTAACTCTTGATCCCAGCTAAGTTGTCCTCCGCCGGTCTGTGAAGGTGGGTCTCCTAGGCTATGCTGAAAATCCCCTTGAACTTGAGTGCTAGCCACGAAGTCAGAACCACCCTCTGCCTTCCGTTTGCCCAGAAAACTTGAGGTAGCCGGATTAATTGGCGCCGGTTTACCAGACTTGCTAACCTTCCCAGTCTTGTCTCCTTCCGCTTCTGGATACTTGGTATTATCAGAGTCTCCGTATTTCACCAGGGCACTCATGAGAGTTCCCATATCATTGCAGTCCCTTTTAAGCCGTCCGAGCTTTAACTTTAAAGATTCAAACCGGCAATTGTTCTCCAAAGTCACTATCGCCGTACTAGGATTAATACTATTCGAAGAGTGTAAAATCTCTGCTACTCTCCGTACCCAAGCTGCTGTAGACTCCTGCTCTCCTTGCACACAAGCTGCTAGATCCACCACTGACATCGGCTGTTTGCATGTATCTTTGAAGTTTTTGATAAACTGGCTGCATAGTTCCCCCCATGATCCACTAGAGTTCGGGGGTAGAGCTTTCAGCCAGGTCCGGGCCGTACCTTCGAGCATCATAGTAAAATACTTAGCACAAGCCGATTCATCCACGTCCAGCATCTCCATGGCCATCTCATAACATTCAACCCAAGCTTCCGGAGCTAAATCTGCTGTGTAATTAGGTACCTTGCGGGGCCCCTTGAAATCTTTAGGCAGCTTGACACCCCGTAAAGCGGGGATAAGACACTGCACCCCGAAGGAACTCGTCGTAACTCCTGTTTCTGTAGTGGCTGTGTGAACCGGCGTTGTTTGACGAACCTCCTCCCGAGCTCCTGATCTAACCCGGTTTATATCCGGAGCTGGTACAACCGCACTCGCCGGATTATCCTGCCTGCGCTGATGCCTCCTGCGTTCACTGCTAGACACTTCTGGCTCCTCCCAATGCCTAGTATAACTTCGGCTGGGACGTGGTGTTGAATGTAGCCTTTCCCTGCTATGAGAATATGCTTGCTGCTGTATCAACGCCGTATTAAGCAGCTCCTTGACCCTGCGCACCTCCATTGCCACTGGGGACGTTTCCTCCACAGGTAACGCAGCCAAACGTGCAGCAGCTGCGGCGATGTTATCCAAAGGGTTTGAATAATGACCTGGAGGGGCGGGAACGTAAGGTGCCGATGTAATCCGGCGATCCCGCTCTGTGGCAGGCTGTTGAACCGGCTCCTCCCTGGCGGGAGGTGCCCTCCTGATTGGAGCCGGGTTATTACTAGTCCCAGCTCCAGGTGTCCTTAGCAGATTTGTTGCCTCATAAACCGGCGGTAAACGAGACTGGTACTTTCGTCCCCTTACTCCTTCCATAGAAGCTTGCTCCATCCTTAGGTAGAAAGCCTGATCATCCAGCTCCGCCTGTCTCGCTGCTATCATCTCTCTCTCTGCCTTCAGGTCTTCTTTTAACTGATCAATCCGGCCTTTCAACTGAAGGAGCTCTGCGTCATGATGCGCCTTGTCTGCTGGAGCTACTGTTTCCACCGCTTTAGCCGTGAATTCATCCATCAAGGTGGATAGAACATCATTAAGTGAGAGGGTCGTGCCTCTCCCTCCTACGCCAGCTTCAGCTGTCGTCCCGTTCACCGGAGGCTGTGAACCGGCCATAAAGACCGCCACCCGGTTTGGCGGGTCGAAGGGGTCCGGAATACTGTTTCCATCGGACCGGCCGTCCTGCAACTGATACAGAGATTCAGTTTCTCCGGATGAAGATTCGTCGTCGGAGTAGACAACGGTTGCACCATCGGATTCCGACCCGTCTGCGGCTCGAACTCCGTGGATTGCTCCAACGAACACGCGCTTCTCGGCGGGCTGAATCCGGGCCGATCTCGCACGCTGAGCCGGCTCGATGATGTTGGGGAAGATGTCCGGCTCAGGTCCCGTTTCGCCGATTTTGCCGATGAAGACTTGGATGCCGCCGAAAGGAATCCGGTACCCGTATTCGATTGAATCGGCCTCCGGTCCCCAACCTGCGTCGTCGATGTAGATCCAGCCGCGGCGACTCTTGGTCATCCGGCCGACCGCGTAACCCTTGAGCCCTTCAATGCTGCCCTTCAAGAACTCGAAACCATCGTGCGGAGGCCCCACGGTGGGCGCCAACTGTCGTGGAAATAACACGGCAGATGTTCGGTTTATCGGACTTGAAGATGAAGCCATCACACGGGTTAGCTTGAAGGGGTTCATAGCACACGAAGGACACGAAGGGTTTATACTAGTTCGGCCCCTTCGATGAAGGTAAAAGCCTACGTCTAGTTGGTTTGGTATTGCTTGGGCGTCGGATTACAGGGAGCGGATTCGCTTGCCTGTGTCTCGACGGGTTGATTGTTGCCTGTCCCTGAACCGTCGCCGGGTCGTCCCTTTATATAGAGGGTACGCCTGGTCCGGTTTACAGAGTCCCGAGGCCGGCTCATATTTGTGTCCGCCTCGGTCTCTGTCTCTTCTTCCTTATTTCTCAAGTTACATCACTTGGCGGTTTACAAACCTTAACTCTACACACGTGCCCCTTTACTAAATATTACAACTAAGTATAATATGACTAAGCCGGTTTACACTAGCCGGTTTATACCTGCTAGTCATATCCCTGACAAAAACCGTCAAGAAGAAGAACACTGCCGCGTCTGGATCCAATCGGGAAGAAGATGAACCGGCCTTCGAGGTACCACCTGATTCTTTTGACTTCCTTGTCTTTTCTTTATCTGCATTTTTATTAACAATGACTGTACCCAGGGACACGTTGAAGGCAGTAAAGCGGACGATGTTGAGGTAATCACTCTTTCTTCCGATTCAGAATCTCTGCCAATACCAAAAATTCGTCAAGCAAGCCGGAAAGTACAGTTTTCTCATCCTTTTGCTGACTTGGACCCAAACTTTCTTTTGAAGAGGTAGCAACACGAAGCTCGTCGCACCACTTGTCATAACGGTCACGCTATTGAATCGACCGGATTAACGCACACTCCAGCTCAGAGGCATCGTTTCGAGGTTTTACTCACTCCAGATGCTCTTTATCCCAAAGCAGGTCTTATTCGACAACCCCTTAATCCGTCTGATCCAAATTATCAGGAAACTCCTCATTCATCTTCTGGTGAATCAACAGCTACTCAGATTCCTCCCCTCAAGACTATACCTGGGTAAGCTGCTTTCCACTTTGTCCGGTTTAACTTTTGTCTTAACTCTTCTAATTTTCATTATCTTTATCTTTCGCAGTAAACCCAAGCCTAGCAAAAAGACCAAACTGAGTAAAACGGCAGTCGATAATACCACTCTTGAACTAGCAGAAAATCCTGAACTTGCTGAACCTTCCGAGGACAATGCTGAGATTCGGCATGATGATCCTCCTCCCATGGATCATGAAGTCTTAGTTGATCAGGGGAGCGATCCAATGGTCCGTGACCTTGAACCGGCCAGTCCTGCCCGAGCTAGCCCTGCTCCTGCTAGTCCCATCAAGCAAACGGCCGCTTCACCTGGCGATGTTGAAATCACTGGGACTGGTTTTACTACTCCAGGGGAGCCTGTCGCTTTGTCCAAGCATACTGCCAAGGAAGAAATTCTCGGCAAGGACAAAGGAAAGTGAAGTACAGATTTGTCCAGCTACACTCAACTCAGCGCCCAAGAACTCCATTCCGGCTATCTAAACCGGTTGTACACCAGTCGTGACCATGAAGCTGGATTGGTAAATTTTATGAAGGAGCGCTATGAGGTAACCTCTCTGCCTTTGTCTTGTCCTCTATTTCTGCTTGCATCTTGTAACTGTATCCTTACTCCATCGTAGCCCCCAAGTGCCGGTTTAGCCTTTTAGGGTGAACCGGGACTTCAGTAGATCCAGTAGACAGTTTTGTTTTGCACATGTGTAGCCCCCAAGGGCCGGTTTACTCCTTTAGGATGAACCGGGACTTCTACTTGAATTCTGTTCCGAACAATGTCACATTAGCCCCCAAGTGCCAAGTATATGACTTGTTTATGTGCTTGGGACTTGACTGAAAAGATGTCTGTTTGACTGCAAATATACATGAGCCCCCAAGTGTCAAGTGCATAACTTGTTATGTGCTTGGGACTTGACTGAAATGCCTCATGAATATATAATGTGCTTTCATTTTGGCAGACTGACTTGAACCGGAAAAACTCTGAAGTGACTAAGCTCCAGGATACTTTGAAGTTCCAAGAAACTGCTGCGCTCAAAGTCAAAGATGAGCTAACACTTGCTTTAGCAAACGTAGAAAAACTGAAGAAAGACTTTGAATAAGAGCGGTCATATTGGGATGCTGAGAAGGCTGCCTTGGAGAAGAGAGCCACTGATGCAGAGGCTGCTCTTAATCCGGTGACGGAGGAATTGTCCGGATTGAAGCGGCAGATAAATGCTATGACGACTGCCATCTTTGGTAAGTATTTTTTAACATAACTCTGAACATTGCAATCCTGTACCGTTCTGGTTTAACTCATACTTGTGAATGCAGGACGACGCATTGCTCATCTTGGCGATGACATGCAAAAGAAACTAAAGGCCGCATATACTCTGGTGGAGGAGTTATATTCCGGCGCTCAGAGGGCTGTCAGTGCTATCTCGCATAATGAACCGGCTCCCACCACAATCAAGGGTACTTTGGAAAAGCTGTCCATTCTGCTTGCCCGCCTCGTGGAGGTGAAGAAGTCATCTGCAAGGGCAGGTGCTCTAATGGCTTTAACTCGAGCGAAAGCTTGGGTGCCTGATTTTGATCCGGCGGAGGTGATGAACGGCTACCCAAGTATGAAGGAAGATAGATCAGCCTTTTCCAGTGATGACTTACGTGCATTAACCAAGGATATGCGGCCTCTGGCTAGCAAACTTGCTGACGAGGCTGATCTATCTAGATATCATCCGGGATATGATGCTGAGAACATGCGAGCAGAGCGTCCGGCATATGAGATTGAAAATCTTATTCCGCCCGTCCGTAAGCACACTTTTGCTCTTGACATTGATCCATCAGACCTCGTGAATGATGAAGTTTATTTCTGAGCGCTGACCAAGATTGACTGGACCACTACTGACTTCCAGCAGCTGGAAGAGACCGGCGAAGAACCGGAGCAAGCTGATCCTCAACCTTCACGGCAAGCTAACGCAGAGTCTTAAACCTGCGCCGGTTTAAATTTTATGTCCTAGTGCTTGAGAAAAAACTAATATTCTTTTGGGCTCTCCAGCGCCTTGTAATAGGATAGCTGAGATACTTTGTGTTCGTCACATACTATCCTTTGTATGAGATTGCTTTAGTTGGCAACTTCTTAATTATGTCCTGCTTTCAATGCCTTTGACGGTTTATTTTACCTTCTTCTGCATAAAACAATGTTTAAAGTGTCCGGGCAGTTTATCGCCGGACGGGTCATAATGCCCAAACACATGGTCTAAGTTTATAACTTGAATTGTGTATACAGTATAAAGTATGTAACATACCATTGATTAAGTGTATCACGATGAACCTTAATCCGGTAGGAAGAAATAATGATCCAAGGTGCAACTGCTGATGACTCCCTTGATTATTTGTCAGTTCATTATGAAACCCGAACCGGGTTAGGATGAACTCCGGTTTAACTGTAGTTAGCACTGGTGTTTGTAACCCAAACTAAGGTTCTGTAAATGCAGGTGTAGTGGCAACTTATAGTCATCCACTCCCTGAATCAATGGACTTGGATGGAAACCAATGACCTTGAAGATAAAAAATTTATATAAAATAAAAAATAAAAAATAAATTTTTGGGCAAATAAGACCATGTAGCCGAGGCTTTATACGAGCTGCCAGGCTCCAAATTCGAGCCTTTTTATGAGCTGCCAGGCTACTGTCATTAACCATTTTGCAAAGCCTGTTAATATGGTCCTCAATCCTTAACCAAATCATCAATGTTAATGTTACCAAGTTCAGAGTCTGTAAAGATTGACTTGTGTAAATACTTGATGATCGTCAATTTAACGTTACCAAGTTTAGGGTCAGTAAAGATTGACTTGTGTATACGTTCGACGAGTCGTACTAGGTTTACCTAGGCGGAGTGACTTACTTAATGCAGGCAGGCTAATCCGGGGTTTTAGGTGTATACACCAGGCTTCCAAGCCATGACTACTACAAGGGTTGTCAACTCGTTGATGCTTTGCATCAGGAGCCCCCAGGTATCATTTGAGCTATGCTCATCGGGGCCAATGTTTGAGTCGTGCTAGGCATCAAAACTCTCTTTTGCCCCTCATCATCATGTGGGAATTGCCGAAGCAACCAGAGCTATGCTCTTATGATGGCCTTGACGTGGTCGCCAGTTTAAGAGGCCATAGGAACTCCCTTGCACACAGAATCCCTCATGTGACAAACTCTTTTGAAAAAAAGGCGGCTGATACCCCGCTTTATCGGGGGCGCCGGTTTATTATATTGATCATAATATACACATTGTAAAGATATGTACATAAAACGGAGCCTATGGCTCAGCTGTAGTAAGGTCGAAGAAGAGTGATGTTCCACGACCGTCTGGTCTCCTCCTCCGCCGTACATGAGTCCTTATGTTCTCAAACATTGACGAGGTAGTATGATCCATTGTGCAGGTTCTTGCTGACCACAAAGGGTCCTTCCCAAGGTGGGGATAACTTGTGCATGTCTGTCTGGTCTTGGATGAGCCGGAGCACCAGATCTCCTTCTTGAAATGTTCTGGTTTTAACCCGGCAACTGTGGTACCGGCGCAGATCTTGGTGATAAATCGCTGATCGAGCTGCTGTCGTGTCCCGTTCTTCATCCAGCCGGTCCAATGCATCTTGCCTTGCTTTTTCATTATCAGCTTCGACGTAAGCCGCCACCCGCGGCGAGTCTTGACGGATATCACTAGGGAGGACCGCTTTAGCTCCATATACCATGAAGAAAGGCGTGTACTCTGTGGATCTGTTAGGTGTAGTGTTGATGCTCCATAGCACAGATGGTAACTCCTCCACCCAACAACCCGGTGTCCTCTGCAGAGGAACCATAAGCCGGGGTTTGATGCCTATCAAGATCTCTTGATTGGCTCTTTCAGCTTGGCCATTAGACTGAGGATGAGCTACTGATGATACATCAAGGTGGATGTGCTCTTGTTGACAGAACTCCTCCATAGCCCCCTTGGATAGATTGGTACCATTATCAGTTATAATGCTGTGTGGAAAGCCAAATCGAAAAATCACCTTTTTGATGAACTGAACCGCTGTTGCCGCATCACACTTACTGACTGGTTCCACTTCAACCCATTTGGTAAACTTATCCATTACCACCAAAAGGTGGGTCTTCTTATCTTGGGATCTCTTGAAGGGTCCAACCATATCAAGCCCCCAAGTCGCAAACGGCCAAGTAATTGGAATCATCCTCAATTCCCGCGCCGGTATATGAGCACGCCGTGAGAACTTCTGACAAGCATCACATTTTCTGACCAAGTCCTCTGCGTCGGCATGAGCCATCAACCAGTAGAACCCATGACGAAATGCTTTAGCCACCAAAGATTTTGAACCGGCATGATGACCACAATCTCCCTCATGGATCTCTCTAAGAATATCACAGCCTTCATCTGGCGATACACACCGCTGAAACGCCCCAGAAACGTTGCGATGATGTAGTTCTCCATTGACAATAGTCATTGACTTGGATCACCGAACTATCTGTCTAGCCAAGACTTCGTCCTCTGGTAACTCACCTCGACTCATGTAGTCCAGGTAGGGAAGCGTCCAATCCGGAATAACATGAAGCGCCGCGACCAATTGTGCCTCCGGATCAGGAATAGCCAAGTCCTCTTCTGAAGGTAACTGCACCGACGGATTATGTAATACATCCAGGAAGGTATTGGGTGGAACCGGTTTACGTTGAGAACCCAGCCGGCTTAACTCATCAGCCGCTTCATTCTTTCGCCGGTCTATATTATCCACTTGATAACCCTTGAAGTGTCCAGCAACAGCATCTACCTCTCGTCGATATGCTGCCATAAGTGGATCTTTTGAATCCCACTTGCCAGACACTTGCTGCGCCACCAGGTCTGAATCACCAAAGCATTTAAATCGGCTTAAATTCATCTCCTTGGCCATCCGTAGACCATGGAGGAGAGCTTCATACTCAGCTACATTGTTAGTACAAGGGAACATTAAACGGAGGACATAACAGAACTTATCACCTCGTGGGGAAGTTAATACGATTCCAGCCCCCGAGCCCTCTAATTGCCTGGATCCATCAAAGTGAATAGTCCAATATGTGGGATCTGGCTTTTCCTTGGGTGCTTGCAACTCTGTCCAATCGTTGATGAAATCCACTAATGCTTGGGATTTTATCACAGTACGGGGCACATACTTCAATCCGTGCGGGCTAAGCTCAATGGCCCACTTTGTAACCCGACCAATAGCCTCTCTGTTCTGGATTATATCCCCCAACGGAGCTGAACTGACCACAGTGATTGGATGGCCTTGAAAATAGTGCTTTAGCTTCCGGTTTGCCATGAAGACTCCATACACCAATTTCTGCCAATGCGGATATCTCTGTTTTGATTTCATGAGCACCTCACTGAGTAGTAAACCAGCCGTTGAACCGGATATTCTTTGCCTGCCTCCTTACGCTATACCACAATGGCAATGCTTACTGCACGGGCATTAGCAGCCACATATAACAACAACGGCTCATTATCAACTGGTGCAGCAAGGATGGGCGGTTCTGCTAATTGCTTCTTCAACTCTTCGAACGCAGCATCAGCAGCATCACTCCAAACAAAGCGATCTGTCTTTTTCATCATCTGATAAAGCGGGATAGCCTTCTCCCCCAAATGGTTGATAAACCGGCTGAGCGCCGCAATACGGCCCGCCACGCGTTGGACGTCGTTGATGCACGCCGGTTTAGCCAAGGATGTAATCGCCTTGATCTTCTCTGGATTAGCTTCAATTCCCCTGTTTGATACCAAGAATCCCAGGAGCTTGCCTGCCGGAACACCCAAAACACACTTATACGGATTAAGCATCATTTTGTAAATCCGAAGATTATCGAAGGTTTCTTTCAAGTCTGTTATTAACGTCTCCTCCTTCCTGGATTTCACCACAATGTCATCCACATACGCATGAATATTCCGCCCAATCTGTCCATGAAGGCAATTTTGCACACAACGTTGATAAGTCGCCTGGGCACTCTTCAGCCCAAATGGCATAGATACATAGCAGAAGGCTCCAAACGGAGTTAAAAAGGCCGTCTTCTCCTGGTCCTTAACTGCCATCTTGATCTGATGATAACCTGAATATGCGTCCAAAAAACTTAGTCACTCACAACCTGCCGTAGCATAAATGATCTGATCAATACGGGGGGGGCAAAGGGATCAGTTGGGCAAGCTTTGTTCAGATCTGTGTAATCAACACACATTCGCCAAGTGCCATTTTTCTTAAGCACTAGCACCGTATTAGCCAACCACTCTGGATGAAACACCTCAATTATAAAGCCTGCTGCTAAGAGCCTACCCACTTCTTCACCAATAGCCTTGCACCTTTCTTCATTGAAGCGGCGCAGAAATTGCTTAACCGGTTTAAAATTATGATCAATGTTGAGAGTGTGCTCAGCGAGTTCCCTCGGTACACCTGGCATGTCAGAAGGTTTCCATGCAAAAATGTCCCGATTCTCACGGATGAACTCGATGAGCGGGCTTTCCTATTTTGGATCTAGGTTAGCGCTGATGGTGAACTGCTTGGATGAACCTCCAGGAACAAAGTCAACCTGTTTGGTCTCTTCAGCTGATTCGAACTTCAAAGCCGGATCATGCTCCGTGGTTGGCTTTTTGAACGGAGACATATCTGCCGGATCAACATTACCTTTATAAAACTTCAGCTCCTCAGTTGCACAAACCGCCTCAGCATAAGCTGCATCACCTTCCTCGCACTCCAATGCAATCTTGCGACTCCCATGGACCATAATGGTTCCCTTGTGGCCCGGCATCTTGAGCTGTAGATAAACATAACACGGCCTTGCCATGAATTTAGCGTAAACCGGCCGTCCGAACAGGGCATGATACGGGCTCTTGATCTTTACCACTTCAAAGGTCAAAGTCTCGACCTGGAATCATGCTCATCTCCAAAAGTGACTTCCAAATCTATCTTGCCAACTGGATACGCCGATTTACCGGGCACCACCCCATGAAAAACTGTGTTGGACTGCCGAAGCTTCTTATCTGTCAGCCCCATGTGCCAGAAAGTCTCATAGTATAGAATGCTGATGCTGCTGCCTCCATCCATAAGCACCTTGGTAAACTTGTAGCCACCCACCTGAGGTGCCACAACTAGAGCCAACTGACCCGGATTATCAACCCGGGGCGGATGATCCTCTCGGCTCCACATAATGGGTTGTTCTGACCAACGCAGGTAACGCGGCACCGCCGGTTCAACAGAATGCACTACCCGCTTGTAAACCTTCTGATCACGTTTACATAAGCTCGTGGTGAAGACATGATACTGCTGACTGCTCAGCTCCTTCGGATTATTCTGATATCCAGATTGCTGCTGCTGTTGGCGCTATTGATTTCCCTGATTGTTATAACCACCCTGGCCGTGCTGCTGGTTATGCTGATTGTGCCGGTTGTGGTTGCTGTTATTGCCTTGGTACCCTGAACCGGATCCACCACCTTGATAACCCGGCCCATGAAAACCGGGACCTGGTCCGCCGGATGGTCCATGATCGTATCGAGACCGGTTCATGATTTCCTGCATAATAAAACAGTCCTTCCAGAGGTGTGTAGCTGGCTTTTTTGCTGTACCATGCCTTGGGCAAGGTATGTTCATTTGGCGTTCCAGATTAATAGGCGGACTCCCATTTCGCGGGGGCGGTCTACCCTTGCGGCGCTGTCCGTCCTCCTGAGCATTGGTGTTGGCCACAAAATCTGAGTTTCTATCCGCTTTACGCTTACCGTTGTATCCTTGATTCGTCGGGTTGGGCTGTGGTTCCTTACCATTCTTGTTTACCTTCCCTGACTTGTCATTATCGGAGTCCGGGTATTTGGTACTATCCGAGGCCGCATATTTCACTAAAGCACCCATGAGTGTCCCCGTGTCGTCAAAATTACGCTTAAGCCGTCCCAACTTCAACTTCAAAGGTTCAAACCAGCAATTGCCTTCCAAGGTTACCACTGCTGTGCTTGGGTTGATGCTATTGGAGGAATGCAGGATCTCTGATACTCGACGCACCCAACTACTTGTTGACTCATGCTCTCCTTGAACGCAAGCAGCTAAATCGACAACAGACATTGGCTGTTTGCACGTGTCTTTGAAGTTATTGATAAACCGGCGGCGCAACTCGGCCCATGATCCGACGGAATTGGGTGGCAAGCCCTTCAGCCAAGTGCGAGCTGTGCCCTCTAACATCATTGTGAAATACTTAGCGCACGCCGCATCATCCACATCCAACATCTCCATTGCCATCTCATAACTTTCAACCCATGTCTCCGGGGATAGATCCGCCGTGTAGTTGGGCACCTTGCGCGGTCCTTTGAAATCCTTGGGCAGTTTCACGTTGCGCAAAGCGGGAGTAAGACAAGGCACTCCCAGGGAGCTAGGCATAACCCCCGGTTCAACTGAGGTAGAAGGACGAACCGGCGTTGCCTGACGGGCTTCGTGCTGTGCTGCTAACTCGGCCTCCCGGCACTGCCTGCCCTGATCCACCATGTTCTGAACATTCGCGTCTCCTCCTACCGGATCATCCCACCGCGGCGGATTACGTCTCCGTGCACTGCTTGATACGGCCGGTTCATCCAGACGCCTAGTGTAACTCCGGCTTGGGCGAGGGGTTGAATGAATCCTCTCACGGCTGTGAGAATAAGCTTGCTGTTGAGTTAGCGCCATTTCCAAAAACTCCATGGCCCGTCGTGCCTCCACCGCTACAGGGGATGTTCCTTCAATGGGAAGGGCGGCTAGTCATGAGGCGGCGGCGACTATGTTATCCAATGGATTAGAGTAATGACCGGGAGGGTTGGGCGCATGCTGTACAACCTGGCGGGTTGGCTCCGCGGCCGGTGGCTGGACTGACACTCCTGTGCCCGGTGCTCCTCCCCGGTTTATCTCCGGCTGGTTACTGGTTCCTGCTCCTGGCGTGCTAAAGAGGTTCTTTGCCTCATAAACAGGTGGCAGGCGAGATCGTTGCCTTCTCTCCATTACCTCGTGTGAAGCGGTCTGATCCAACATGAGTCGATAATCTTGAGCATCAAGCTCAGCCTGCTTTGCAGCCATCCTGGTTTTCTCAGCAGCTTGGTCCAATTTGGCTTGATCTATCCGGCTTTTCACCTGAGTGACTTCCGCATCATGCTGCTCTTTATTCGCCTGGGCTACCTCTGTTGTTAACAGCGCTGTCAAAGTATCGACCAAGACGGATAAAGTTTCAGCCGTCGATAGATCAGGACCTCCAGCCCTAGCTCCCATCGTGTTTTCTGTTAATGCCGCTGTAGTTGATGACTTCTGCATAGGTTGTGATCCGGCCATAAAGACAGCAACCCGGTTTGGCGGATCGAGGGGGTCCGGAATACTGTCACCATCGGAACAGCCCTCAGATCGGCCGTCTTGCAACAGATATAAATATTATGTCTCTCCTTAAGACGATTCGTCGCCGGAATAGACAACAGTCTCACCGCCAGAGGCCGATCCGTCCTCGGCTTGCACCCCATGCACTGCACCAACGAAGACGTGCTTCATGGCGGGCTGAATCCGGGCAGGTCTCGCACGCTGAGCCGGCTCGACGATATTGGGGAAGATGTCCGGCTCAGGGCCCGGTTCGCCTATCTTGCCGATGAAGACGTGGATGCCGCCGAAGGGGACCCGGTACCCTTATTCGACTGAATCGGCCTCGGGGCCCCAAACCGCATCGTTGATGTAGATCTTGCCGCGACGACTCTTAGTCATCCGGCCCACTGCATAGCCCTTGAGTCCTTCAAAGCTGCCCTTCAAGAACTCGAAACCATCGTGTGATAGCCCCACGGTGGGCGCCAATTGTCGAGGTTTTGTCACGACAGTTGTCCTAGCAAAAGGACTTAGTCGTGAGGCCATCGCTACGGGTTAGCTTAAAGGGGTTAAAGCGGACAAGGACACAGGGATTTTATACTAGTTCGGCCCCTTCGATGAAGGTAAAAGCCTACGTCTAGTATGGTGTAATATTGCTAGGGTTTCGATGGCCAGGGAGCGAATCCGCTTTGCCTGTATCTCGAGCTGTTGTTCTCTGCCCTGAACCGTCGCCGGGTCGTCCCTTTATATAAGAGGTGACGCCTAGTCCGGTTTGCAGAGTCCCGAGGTCGGCTTATAAACGTATCCGACTCGGTCTCTATTCTTCTTATCTTACATCACAAGTTACATATCATATGGCGGTTTACAAATCATGGGCCCTAATGCCTCTTGGGCTTTAAGCTTCGTGGACTAAAGCGCCTTGCTCCATGTTCGGCTGGGCTTCAGTAGAAATAATCTCCATAGGCATAAACTGGCCCCTCCTGGGCGATTTATTACTAGTAGTAATATCCCTGACACATATCAAGCATTTCAACAACATACACACAATATGCTCAATATGTGTAAATACAACATGGCATCACAACAAGACTCTATGAAACAAAGTATTTATTCATTAGGCTCCGAGGAGCCAGATATTACAAACATGGGTCTCATGACCCAACATTCAGAGCATACAAGCAACACGCGGAAGCATAACATGTCTGAGTACAGACAACTACAAATGAAAAAGGCTGAAGAGTCTGACTATCTACAACACTCGTACAAGATCGTAGCTGAGGTAACAAGCTACTTGTCGAAGTCCAAGCGGAACTACTAGTGAGACAGAAGTCTCATCTGCAAAACATAAATTAAGCAAACATGAGTACAAAGGTACTCAACAAGACTTACATCAGATCCTATCATACATGCACTTGTATCAAGAAGGCTAAGTGGGGTTTAGTTGCAGCAAGCCAGCTTTGACTCAGTGGCTATCCTATACTACGACTGCTAGTAACTCTTTGAGGTGGCGCACACGAGTCCACTAATGACCACTCAATACACCACTATGGATTCATCCCCGTCTCACTATGAGAAGGCCATCCCTTGCACTCACACTTGTCTTGAGTATTTTAGAGTATCCACTTCAAGTTGTCTATGTACCACGTAACCATCCAAGAAGTCCATAACTGTGGACCCGGCTATTCGAATAGATCATGTTAACCCTGCAGGGGTGTACATCTTCACACACGCTCTCGCCACTTACCACCATGTACACGTCGTGTATCTCGGCAACCTTCAAGCGGAAGCCTGGCGAGGGTGTGCTACCTCTTGAGCTTGCGTTGTATTCCCTCGAATAGGAAAGGGAGATGCATCACAATAGCGTAAGTATTTCCCTCAGTTTTTGAGAACCAAGGTATCAATCCAGTAGGCGACCACGCGCCAGTCCCTCGCTCCTGCACAAACAAATAAGAACTTCGTAGCCAACGCGATAAGTGGTTGTTAATCCCTTTACGGTCACTTACGATAGTGAGATCTGATAGAGATGATAGATAATGTTTTTGGTATTTTTTAGTTTAATAAAACAACAAATAAACAACGGCAATAGAAATTGACGGGAAAGTAATATGATAAAGATAGACCCGGGGGCCATAGTTTTCTCTAGTGGCTTCTCTCATGATAGCGATATTCTACGACGAGTAAACAAATTACTGTGGAGCAATTGATAGAAAAGCGAATAATTATGAGACTATCTAGGCATGATCATTGTATATAGGCATCACGTCCGAGACAAAGTAGACCGACTCCTGCCTGCATCTACTACTATTACTCCACACATCGATCGCTATCCAGCATGCATCTAGTGTATTGAGTTCATACGAACAGAGTAACGCCTTAAGCAAGATGACATGATGTAGAGGGATAAACTCAAGCAATATGATGAAAACCCCATCTTTTTATCCTCAATGGCAACAATACAATACGTGCCTTGCTGCCCCTACTGTCACTGGGAAAGGACACCGCAAGATTGAACCCAAAGCCAAGCACTTCTCTCATTGCAAGAACTATAGATCTAGTAGGCCAAACCAAACCAATAATTCGAAGAGACTTGCAAGGATATTATGAGCACACATAAAAAGTTCAGAGAAGAACCAAATATCTTTCATAGATAATCTTGATCATAAACTCACAATTCATCGGATCTCGACAAACACACCGCAAAAAGAGATTACATCTAATAGATCTCCTCGAAGACCGAGGAGAACTTTGTATTGAGATCCAGAGAGAGAGAAGAAGCCATCTAGATACTAGCCATGGACCCGAAGTTCTAAGGTAAACTACTCACAACTCATGGTGAGGGCGATGATGATGATGATGATGAAGGCCTCCGTGATGGATCCCCCTCCCGAAACAGGCGCCAAGATGGGATCTCCACGGGAACAGCAGCTAAGGCGGTGGAATTAGAGTTTTCTCTCTGCGTATGGAGTTTCTGGGGTACGTAGGTATATATAGGAAGAAGAGGGGCACCAGGGGCCACTGGAGCTGCCCTCGAGGCAGGGGGCGCGCCATGGGAAGGGGGGCGCGCCCCCCACCCTCGAGGGTGGATCCTCTGTCCTCTGGCTTGGCCCCGAAGTCTTTCGTGCGTGATTTCCTCCAAAAATATCTCCTGCGAAGGTTTTATTCCGTTTGATATTCCTTTTCTGCAAAACCCTGAAACAGGCAAAAAACAACAATCTGGACTGGGTCTTTGGGTTAGTAGGTTAGTCCCAAAAATGTTATAAAAGTGAATGATAAAGCCCATTAAACATCCAAGACTTCATAAATAATAGCATGGAACAATCAAAAATTATAGATACGTTGGAGACGTATCAAGCATCCCCAAGCTTAATTCCTGCTCGTCCTCGAGTAGGTAAATGATAAAGAAAGAATTATTGATGTGGAATGCTAACCAATATAGTTTTTCAATGTAATTCTCTTAATTGTGGCATGAATGTTCAGATCTAAAGGATTCAAGATAAAAGTCTATATTGACATAAGAAATAACAATACTTCAAGCAATACTAACAAAGCAATCACGTCTTCTCAAAATACTATGGCTAAAGAAAGTTATCCCTACAAAATCATATAGTGTTGGCTATGCTCCCTTATTATCACACTAAATATTCATATCATGCACAACCCCGATTTCAGCCAAGCATTTGTTTTCATGCTCTATCTTTTCAAACCTTTCAACTTTCACGCAATACATGAGCGTGAGCCATGGACATAGCACTATGGGTGGAATAGAGGTGGTTGTGGAGAAGAAAAAAAGGAGGGAGATAGTCTCACATCGACTAGGCGTATCAACGGGCTATGGAGATGCCCATCAATAGATATCAATGTGAGTGAGTAGGGATTGCCATGCAATGGATGCACTAGATCTAAATATAAACGAAAGCTCAACAAAAGAAACTAGTGGGTGTGCATCCAACTTACTTGCTCACGAAGACCTAGGGCATTTTAGGAAGCCCATCGTTGGAATATACAAGCCAAGTTCTATAACGAAAATTCCCACTAGTATATGAAAGTGACTAAGCATGAGACTCTCTACAATGAAGAACATGGTGTTACTTTGATGCACAAGTGTGGAAAAAGATAGTAGCAATTGTCCCTTTTTTTCTTTTCTTCTTCTGTTTTCTTTTTTCTTTATTTTTCTTTTTTTTTCTTTTTTTGGGCCTTTCTTTTTTTCTTTGGCCTTTCTCTTTTTTTTTCTTTTTTTTGCGGAGGGGCTTTATAGATTCAGCCTTTCCTCCCATGGGACAATGCTCTAAAAATGATGATCATCACACTTTCATTACAACACAAGATTACAACTCGATACTACAACAACAAAGTATGACTCTATGTGAATGCCTCCGGCGGTGTACCGGTATGTGCAATGAAACAAGAGTGACATGTATAAAAAATATGCATGGTGGCTTTGCCACAAATACGATGTCAACTACATGATCATGCATGGCAATATGACAATATGAAGCGTGTCATATGAACGGAACGGTGGAAAGTTGCATGGCAATATATCTCGGAATGGCTATGGAAATGCCATGATAGGTATGTATGGTGGCTGTTTTGAGGAACAACATGGTGGTTGTTTTGAGGAAGGATATATAGTGGGTTTATGGCACCAGTGAAAGTTGCGCGGTACAAGAGAGGCTAGCAATGGTGGAAGGGTGAGAGTGCGTATAATCCATGGACTAAACATTAGTCATAAGAACTCATATAGTTATTGCAAAAATCTACGAGCCATCAAAACAAATCAATCATCGCATGCCCCTAGGGGGGAGGTTGGTAGGAGTTAACCATCGCGCGCCCCCGACCTCCACACAAAGGTTGACACTCTACAAATACCTCATGCGTTAACTTAGTCACATAACGGTTCACCATACGTGCATGCTATGGGAATCACCGACCTTAACACAAATATTTCTCAATTTCATAATTACTCCACTAGCATGACATTAATATCACTATCCTCATGTCTCAAAACAATTATCAAGCATCCAACATCTCTTTCTATTCAATGCACTTGATGTGATTTTTTTACTACATTGACATTGGATGTTTATCATGTGAAGGCTAGTTCCTTTAGCCTAAACACTTTACCATGCTGTTTTAATAGACTCTCAAATAAATCTAAGTGAAGCATGAGAGTTCAACAATTTCTACAAAATATTACCACCACCGTGCTCTAAAAGATATAAGTGAAGCACTAGAGGAAAAACTATTCAACTCAAAAGATATAAGTGAAGCACATAGAGTGTTCTAATAATTTCTAGGGCATATTTAACTCTCTCAAATAGGTGTGTCCAGCAAGGATGATTGTGGCAGACTAATAAGCAAAGACTCAAATTATACAAGACGCTCCAAGCAAAACACATAGCATGTTGCGAATAAAAATATAGCTCCAAGTATAGTTACCGATGGATGAAGACGAAAGAGGGGATGCCTTCCCGGGGCATCCCCAAGCTTATGCTTTTGATTATCTTGAATTTACTTGGGGTGCCATGGGCATCCCCAAGCTTAGGCCTTTGCTACTCCTTGTTCCATAGTCCATCAAAGCAATACTCAAAACTTGAAAACTTGACAACACAAAACTTGGAAAAAAATTCTCGTGAGCTCCGTTAGTAAGAGAAAGCAAACCACCACTCAAAGGTACAGCAAGGAATTCATACTTTGTTAATATTGGTGTTAAACCTACTGTACTCCAAGTTTTCTATGATTCATATCCTCCAATATTACTCATAGATGCATCGGAATAAGCAAACAACACACGAAAAACAGAATCTGTCAAAAACAGAACAGTCTGTAGTAATCTGCTGGGTTCGCCTACTTCTGGAACTCCAAAAAATTCAAACTAAATTGGTACATTTGCGCAATTTGTCTAACAATCAGCAGCAAAAATAATCAACTAAAAATCACGCTCCAGTAAAATCTGAAGACTACTTTAGCGAGCGCTAACGATTCTGTTTTTCACAGCAAGATCAAATAAACTTTACACAAGTCTTACCAAAGGTTCTACTTGGCACAAAACACTAAAAAAACATGAAAACACATCTAATCAGAGGCTAGATGCAATATTTATTCCCTGACAGCAACAAAAGCAAAAAACATAAAATTGGGTTGCCTCCCAACAAGCGCTATCATTTTACGCCCCTAGCTAGGCATGATACAAGATAGATCTAGGTATAGCCATAATGGTATGATATGTCGCGAAAGCTCTTCTCATATTCCCTACATTCAGCAGCAATCTTCCTTTGTGGCAAACAAAAGTAATCAAAAGGGCTAAATTTAATGGGACAAAAGTCCCCTACATCAATCTCGGGAGGAACAGGTTCCTCCTTTGGCCCTTTGTAGTGGATGACCAATTCATCATTATAGGCATTCTTTAGGCAGAAGGCCAGTAACCTTCGTTCAAGGAAGGGGCCTAACCCATTATTTTGAACAACGAGGTCGTTTATCTTAGAAATTCTATCAATCAAGATCTCAACAGGAACCTTTTTTCTAAGGTTTTCATTAAAAGAAACATGATCAGGAGATCGCAAACGCATAAGGTCTTCTTGATTGAACAAGATCGCCTCTATCAGAGGTCGGCCGGCATCTACTCCATAATGAGCAAAGATTTCTCTGGCCTCTTTCATGATATATCTAAATTCATGAGCCAAAAAGATAGTAGCTGCCCGCTTAACGGAAGAATGCTCAATATTAGAGAACTCCAAAAATACTCTCTGAATACAGGGATGCATATGGATAAATTGCCTTTCAATATCTACTATGAGCATAGATACAACATCCGCAAGGTTACTAGTTATGTGAAGAATAGAGCCACCCATAGTGAGCAAAGCACTGGCACACGTAAAGAAGTCTTGAAGAACCCCTTTTCCAATAATATTGCCACTACCAACCCGGAGCTTCTTGACATGTAAAGTGGTAGCTTCATCCGGGGGGTCAACATGAGCGTTGCCCTCGGTATTGCTACCCTTCTCGATAAAATCGTCCCCCATCTCAGACATGGGAGCAAACAAGCAAGCAAGCGAACGATCAACACACGCCGGAAGAAGGGCGAATAAAACGGCAAAGGTGAAGTGGGGGAGAGGAAAACGAGAGGCAAATAAATGTAATGCGAATGATAAGGGTTAGTGATAGGTACTTGGTATATGAATTTTGTGTAAGCCTCCCCGGCAACGGCGCCAGAAATTCTTCTTGCTACCTCTAGAGCTTGAGTTGTATTCCCTCGAAGAGGAAAGGGAGATGCAGCACAGTAGCGTAAGTATTTCCCTCAGTTTTTGAGAACCAAGGTATCAATCCAGTAGGAGACCATGCGCTAGTCCCTTGCACATGCACAAACAAATAAGAACTTCGCAGCCAACACGATAAGGGGTTGTCAATCCCTTTACGGTCACTTACGATAGTGAGATCTGATAGAGATGATAGATAATGTTTTTGGTATTTTTTATTTTAATAAAACAGCAAATAAACAACGGCAATAGAAATTGACGGGAGAGTAATATGATAAAGATAGACCCGAGGGCCATAGTTTTCTCTAGTGGCTTCTCTCATGATAGCGATATTCTACGGCGGGTAAACAAATTACTGTCGAGCAAATGATAGAAAAGCGAATAATTATGAGACTATCTAGGCATGATCATTGTATATAGGCATCACGTCCGAGACAAGTAGACCAACTCCTGCCTGCATCTACTACTATTAGTCCACACATCGACCGCTATCCAGCATGCATCTAGTGTATTGAGTTCATACGAACAGAGTAACGCCTTAAGCAAGATGACATGATGTAGAGGGATAAACTCAAGAAATATGATGAAAACCCCATCTTTTTATACTCGATGGCAACAATACAATACGTGCCTTGCTGCCCCTACTGTCACTGGGAAAGGACACCACAAGATTGAACCCAAAGCCAAGCACTTCTCTCATTGCAAGAACTATAGATCTAGTAGGCCAAACCAAACCAATAATTCGAAGAGACTTGCAAGGATATTATGAGCACACATAAAAAGTTTAGAGAAGAACCAAATATATTTCATAGATAATCTTGATCATAAACTCACAATTCATCGGATCTCGACAAACACACCGCAAAAAGAGATTACATCGAATAGATCTCCTCAAAGACCGAGTAGAACTTTGTATTGAGATCTGGAGAGAGAGAAGAAGCCATCTAGATAATAGCTATGGACCCGAAGGTCTAAGGTAAACTACTCACAACTCATGGTGAGGGCGATGATGATGATGATGAAGGCCTCCGTGATGGATCCCCCTCCCGGAACAGGCTCCAAGATGGGATCTCCACGGGAACAGCACCTACGGCGGTGGAACTAGGGTTTTCTCTCTGTGTATGGAGTTTCTGGGGTACGTAGGTATATATAGGAAGAAGAGGGGTACCACGGGCCACAGGGGCTGCCCTAGAGGCAGGGGGCGCGCCCCCACCCTCGAGGGTGGGTCACCTGTCCTCTAGCTTGGCCCCGAAGTCTTTCGTGCGTGATTTCCTCCGAAAATTTCTCCTGCGAAGGTTTTATTCCGCTTGGACCCCGTTTAATATTCCTTTTTTGCAAAACCCTGAAACAGGCAAAAAACAGCAATCTAGACTGGGCCTTTGGGTTAGTAGGTTAGTCCCAAAAATGATATAAAAGTGAATGATAAAGCCCATTAAACATCACAGACTTCATAAATAATAGCATGGAACAATCAAAAATTATAGATACGTTGGAGACGTATCAGGGTGTCGGCCACGATTTGCCTAACCACACAAGACTCTAGTCCAGGTTTATCGCCTATTCGGGTTCCATCCGCAAGGAGATCCGGCCAGGGTGTCGCTCACGGCACCAAACTATGTGCGCAGGGTTCCCAAGCCCACCTCGCCGGATGGATCTATGCTTCGTACACCGTGCTGATGGCTTCTCGCCCCTCGTTGGTTACCCCAAGTGGAAGGTTTGAGATGCAGTGTAGCGGAAGTTTTCCCTTGGCAATACCAAGGATCGATTTCCCTGAGACTCCCAGTTTCAACAAGAAGGTGTCAACTGCTAACGACGCCAGATATTAGCAATCAACGTGGACCTGCACACAGATACAAATAACTTTGCTCCCAACGAGTACAGAGAGGTTGTCAATCCCTCCGGCCTTGTAGTTTACAAAGGATCAAACGCAAGTGATAATAGTGATAGATATTATTGCAATAGTAAATAAAAAGCGGGAACTAAATAGTGGATGTGATCAATGATGGTAATATGGACCGGAGTCCCATGATGTTCACTAGTGATGTCTCTCTCCCAAAAGACGATAAAACAGCTATGTGAGGTAAACGAATTACAGCTGGGCAATTGACAGAATTATGTGCGCAAACCAATGCTAACTATGTTGCAAGAAAGGTAGAGGTTCAATGCATGGGCGGTACGCCAAAGTAAGTAGACCGAAATCCATCTGCATCTACTACTAATCATCCACCTTGAGATATCTATCCAGAACATCTCGCTGGTATTAAGTTGCGAGTCCCACCCATAGTGTAAACTCAAAGCAACAGACAACTGCATTAAAAGAACTTTGCGTAAAGTAAACAATCCTTGCACCCGCGGGCACAAGCACCGTTGTTTTCCCCCTTGTGGCAACAACACATCCCCTAGACTCATGTTTCTGTCACTCAAGCTAGTCATCGAGGGGCATGAACCCACAATCAAGCATAACGATCCCTCTTGGAGTCACTACCTTCTACTTGGCCAAAGCAATAAATAACAACGGAGAACATGCAAGAATTACTTACGAACATAAATATAAAAGAGGTGAATCAAATATATTACTCAAACACAATCTGAACATAATCTCATAATCCATCGGATCCCAGCAAACTCATCATAGCAACAGCATAAGGATTACATATGTGCCTCGATCATGTAGGGCAGCTCACGAGGACTAATTAGTGAAGCACAAGAACGGGAGGAGAACATCACATAGCTACTGGTCATGGACTCATGGTCCAAGGGAGACTACTCACAACTCATCCGGGAGGCGTCCATGGTGATGGAGAAGCTCCCGGTGGTGATCCTCCCCTCCGGCAGGGTGCTGGGAAGAGTTCTCCTGGTGCTCCCGATCTTGGAAGCGGTGGCGGCGGCGGAACAGAGATGAGATCGCGAAAAAGAGTTCCCGTCTCGAGGGTTTCGGGAGACGGTATAAATATATGCCAAAGGGGGGCATCAGACGAGGCTCGGGGGGCCCAGGCGCCCCCCGGCGCGGCCCAGGGGGGGCGCGCCACCAGGGCGCCTGGGGCCTTGGTGGCCCCCATCCGGCTATGCTTCGGGTGCCTGGTAGCTTCTGGAACGCTGATTTTTTATATAATTTTTCCGGGATTTTTCTGGCAGTTCTCGTAATGAGAAAACCTGAAATACAAAAACAGCCGAAAACAGAAACTGGCACTGGGGTGCATTGAGTTAATAGGTTAGTCCAAATATGATCAAAAGTGTATGGAAGTGTATAAATATCATAGCAATATCACCCAAAAGAGGCATGGAGCAAGCAGAAATTATAGATACGTTTTGGACGTATCAACATCCCCAAGCTTAATTCCTTCTCGTCCTCGAGTAGGTAAATGATAACAAGAATAATTTCTGTGGTGACATGCTATTAACCATATAGGACTTTTGCATAGTCACATGACAAAAACTTACTGAGACAATGAATCTATAGTAATTAAGTTGCCTCATGAGAAAATCACAAAGAACTGAAAGTTTTACAATATGATACTGAAACATCAAATAGATTTGTAATGAACATGGTGTGCAAATATGATAAAGTGATATCTCGCTTGCCCCCTTTAGTGAAGCAAAACATAAATGCATGGGCACCTCAAAGGTTTAAGTGATGACTAGATACAATGATTTCAGAATAAACGATATCACAATCATGCAAAAGACAATGCTACTTTGGGACAATGCACATTACACTCAGAATGACAATCATGCTCTCAGTAGTTGGTGCTTTAAAAGAAGGTGGAGACTCTCGAACCGTGGCTTTTGTTGGCAAGGTTGAAAACCCGTAGTCGGAAACAAAGACAAAACATGTACCAGAGCTCTTGGTTTTAAAAACAGAGGTAATAATTATTATTTTTTAGATCATGCATGTTTCGTCAACGAATGCTAGCAGACAACTCAATCACTTCTTGAGATGGACAAGTTTCGAGGAACGGCTCCCGAATGAGGACGATCACATCCTCTTAATCTCCTTTGTTTATCACTGCCAAAGTTTTCTGATTTCTCATGAACAAAGCGTGAAGGAGGGTTTGTTTGTTATATTATCTTTTTGAGCCGGGCGCATGCAATGCCAGTTCCTTCTCGTATTATGGGTTTGCACATTATACATGCAATCCCGGGGTGAAGCTTGTCCAACTTAAAAAGATCATGAATTAACTACTAGCTACTTCCTCATGAACTTACAACAGAGGCACAAAATAGGAATGCTTTTTCTTTGAATAATTTCGAGATGGTACATGCAAGTCTCCGTTAGGAATGGCAGGTAAATACCATGTAGGAAGGTATGGTGGACTCATATGGCATAACTGGTTTAAAAGAATTTGGATGCACAAGCAGTCAGTCCGCTTAGTACAGGTGGAGGTTAGCAAAAGACTGGGAGCGGCCAACTAAGAGAGCAATGACGGTCATAATCATGCAGAGCGACAAAGCAACATTGAATCAGGCATGGTAGTTATATCGCTACTCAGAAACAAAAGATCATCAAGGCTTGACAGACTTTCTTTACAGTCTTAAATATGCGTGAGCATACGCAAAGTCAATCAAAGTAAATTCTTGAAGGAAGATATTACTAAACCATACCACATCATAGGCAAACAAATCATGTTGGTACTCCAATAACACATTGGGAACCCCCCAACTAATTGAGACTAACCATAAGAAAATATGAACTACTAAGCGCCATTATGCACGTAGCATCTTTATCATAGACATATCAACCAATGCAACGGAAGCAAACTCTCTTAATAAGATAAGCATGATAACTAAAGAGAGTTCAAGCAACCAACTAAACAAAAGCTCTTTAAAAAGATAAGCATGTAAGTTAAGAGCTAAGCATGATAGTAGCTATTAAAAGACAAAGAACACACACATCAAAGATAGACATGAAAATTCTATGTTATGTTCTAGGTAGAAGTGGAGCGTGTTTCTCTCCCACATAAAGAAAGCTGAGTTACGACTCGTTATGAAAAGCTAAGGAAAACTAAAAAGGAAAACTAGAAGCAAGACGCTCCAAGCATAGCACATAACACATGAAGTGATAAAAATATAGTGGAACGAAAGAGGAACTGATAATGTTGATGGAGAAGGGGATGCACGGGGGCATCCCCAAGCTTAGACGCTTGAGTCTCCTTGAATATTTCTTGGGGGTGCATGGGGGCATCCCCAAGCTTGAGCGTTTGACACTCCTGAATCTTTTTATCATCTTCCCTCGCACACTTGAAAACTCCCTTCATACATAACTCATCATAATCTGATTAGCGCGGTGAGTATCCATAATAATATAATTGTTCCTTGCTGGAAATAAGGATATTCTTGAAGGTCTACTGTTTCTCAAGATTGCCAAAATGTTTTTGCAAAGAAAAAGCAAGCTCTAGGTTTGCAAAATGAGAGAAAGGCAAAACAGGACAGAATCTGTGAAAAACAGAACAGCAGGTAGTAAATGATTTTTTCGGGGCACTTCCGCAACTTTAATCAAAAAACTCAGAACAGACGCACGAAAGACAATTATATAGAGCACGCTGTCAAAAAAATTCAGACCAAAAAGATGATCTGGTGATTTTATACGAATTTTTCTATCCAAGGACAGAATCTGTTTCCTGGACAGCACGTCACAACTTTTGAACTTTCTTGCAATCAGAGGCTACACTTGGCACAAAGTTGAAAAGTAAGGATACAATGATGTTGCTACAGTAGTAACAAACATCAAGACCACTAAAACTGAAAGAACAAACTGAAAGCAAATATAACAAGGGTTGTCTCCCTAGAGCTCTTTCTTTATAGCCATAAAGATAGGCTTAGGACTTTAATGATGCTCTCGTAGAAATAAGAGTTGAAGAACAAAATAGAGCATCAAGAAGCAAACACCAAACACATTTAAGCCTAACATGCTTCCTATGCATAGGAATATTGCAATACAATAATTCATTGAAGCACAAAGCAATAAGCTTAGGAAGACAAAACAAGTGCAGCTTCAAAACCTTCAATATAAAGAGAGGGAACTTGATATTATTGAAATATATATAAGCATATGTTCCCTTCTCATAATAATTTTCAGTGGGATCATGAATAAACTCAACAATATAAGCATCACATAAAGCATTTTTACCATGATCCACATGCAAAAAGGTATCATTACTCTTCATATAAGCAAAATCTTTCTTATTAGGAATAGTGAGAGTAAAGCAATCATAACCATCATGGTAATCATTGTATTTAGAAGGCATATCATAATCATAATAAATTTTATCCTCAATAGTAGGTGGACTGAAAACATCATATTCATCATTGTAATCATATATAGGAAGCAAAGTATCATCAAAGTAAATTTTCTCTTCAAAAGTTGGGGGACTAAAAATGTCATGTTCATCAAACGTGTCATCCCCAAGCTTAGAGCTTTCCATGTCATTAGCAATATTGATATTCAAAGAAAGCATACTAATAACATCACCACCATCATGATTGTTATGCAAATAATAAAGTTCCGTAGGTTTTTTAATTTTCTCTTCAAACACATCATGTCCCAAAGCAAGGTAGAGCTTATAAAGCTCTCTCATATTTTTGTTGTTTTCCATTAAGCAAAACTAGTGAAAAGACATAAAGAAAACTGAAAGGTAAACTAACAAGACTAAAAAGCAAAGGTAAAAGATAGCGTGCAACTCCCCTATCCTGAAGAGTGGAGTCCCCGGCAACGGCGCCAGAAAACTTTGCTTGATGGCTTCTCGCCCCTCGTTGGTTACCCCAAGTGGAAGGTTTGAGATGCAGTGTAGCGGAAGTTTTCCCTTGGCAATACCAAGGATCGATTTCCCTGAGACTCCCAGTTTCAACAAGAAGGTGTCAACTGCAAACGGCGCCAGATATTAGCAATCAACGTGGACCTGCACACAGATACAAATAACTTTGCTCCCAACGAGTACAGAGAGGTTGTCAATCCCTCCGGCCTTGTAGTTTACAAAGGATCAAACGCAAGTGATAATAGTGATAGATATTATTGCAATAGTAAATAAAAAGCGGGAACTAAATAGTGGATGTGATCAATGATGGTAATATGGACCGGAGTCCCATGATGTTCACTAGTGATGTCTCTCTCCCAAAAGACGATAAAACAGCTATGTGAGGTAAACGAATTACAGCTGGGCAATTGACAGAATTATGTGCGCAAACCAATGCTAACTATGTTGTAAGAAAGGTAGAGGTTCAAAGCATGGGCGGTACGCCAAAGTAAGTAGACCGAAATCCATCTGTATCTACTACTAATCATCCACCTTGAGATATCTATCCAGAACATCTCTTTGGTATTAAGTTGCGAGTCCCACCCATAGTGTAAACTCAAAGCAACAGACAACTGCATTAAAAGAACTTTGCGTAAAGTAAACAATCCTTGCACCCGCGGGCACAAGCACCGTTGTTTTCCCCCTTGTGGCAACAGCAGATCCCCTAGACTCATGTTTCTGTCACTCAAGCTAGTCATCGAGGGGCATGAACCCACAATCAAGCATAACGTTCCCTCTTGGAGTCACTACCTACTACTTGGCCAAAGCAATAAATAACAACGGAGAACATGCAAGAATTACTTACGAACATAAATATAAAAGAGGTGAATCAAATATATCACTCAAACACAATCTGAACATAATCTCATAATCCATCGGATCCCAGCAAACTCATCATAGCTACAGCATAAGGATTACATATGTGCCTCGATCATGTAGGGCAGCTCACGAGGACTAATTAGTGAAGCACAAGAACTGGAGGAGAACATCACATAGCTACTGGTCATGGACTCTTGGTCCAAGGGAGACTACTCACAACTCATCCGGGAGGCGTCCATGGTGGTGGAGAAGCTCCCGGTGGTGATCCTCCCCTCCGGCAGGGTGCCGGGAAGAGTTCTCCTGGTGCTCCCGATCTTGGAAGCGGCGGCGGCGGTGGAACAGAGATGAGATCGCGAAAAAGAGTTCCCGTCTCGAGGGTTTCGGGAGACGGTATAAATATATGCCAAAGGGGGGCATCAGACAAGGCTCGGGGGGCCCAGGCGCCCCCCCGGCGCGGCCCAGGGGGGGCGCGCCACCAAGGCGCCTGGGGCCCTGGTGGCCCCCCTCCGGCTGTGCTTCGGGTGCCTGGTAGCTTCTGGAACGCTGGTTTTTTATATAATTTTTCCGGGATTTTTCTGGCAGTTCTCGTAATGGGAAAACCTGAAATACAAAAACAGCCGAAAACAGAAACTGGCACTGGGGTGCACTGAGTTAATAGGTTAGTCCAAATATGATCAAAAGTGTATGGAAGTGTATAAATATCATAGCAATATCACCCAAAAGAGGCATGGAGCAAGCAGAAATTATAGATACGTTTTGGACGTATCACGTGCCACGGTGCCTAGTCTGTCCCAAGCCCACCTGGCCGGGTGCCACTTGGTAGACTACTAGCACTACCTACAAACACGAGAAACTAGTTGCAACTCCTAAACAAAGATCATGTTGATTAATAAGTCGAGAGGGGTCGAGTTACCGAAACCCAATGTGTGGTAGTATCTAGTCATTGGACAACATACACAGAACTCAGTTCTTAAGGATGGTTCCAGTGAGACAACCCACCATGTACTCCTACATGGCCTCTCACCGCTATCTTTACCAAATCGTGTTCACACACTTAACTCTCAGCATCAGAACATAGCATAACACTTCAATTCATTCCCAATGAATCAGACCTGACACACTCTAAGCAATAGCAGGCATGGCATGGTAGGAACACAACAGGGCTCAATCAACTCCTACACATGCTAGTGGGTTTCAACTATTTACTATGGCAATGACAAGTCATGCAGAGGAATGGGTTCAACTACCGCAGCAAAAAGTAGCAGCTGAATCATTGTTGTCCTAATGCAATAACAGAGAGCATGAGCGAGAGAGTGGGATTGTATCGGAATGAACAAGGGGGTTTGCTTGCCTGGTAAATCAACGGTAGAGCACTGCTCCTCTGACAGGTACTCTGGAACGGTCTCCGGAGCTAGACCTATCGAGAAGAACGGTGCCGACAATCAAACACAAGCATATGCAACAATATGATGCATGAACATGGCATGACTATGTGATGTTTGAGCTAATGCAACTAGCATTCATTTGGGTGAAGTCCATTTGAACCAAGGGTTCAAATGCAACTCCAAACTTTAGCATTTAAAATGCCATTTATGTGTTTTCATATATTCAGTAGGTATAACTTCTTTTGTCATGCATGCAACTAGTACAGATGGATAGACTGAATTTTTCTGATGATTTTTCATATATAAATTATTTCGATCTGAGCTACGGTTGAATTTCTGTGATTTTTTGAAGTTTAAACAATTTTCTGGAATTTCCTGAGTTAAAACAACTCCAGAAAATCATTTATTGCGTCAGCACGGCGTCATGCCCGCGTCATCAAGTTAGTAGTGTGGGGTCCACACGTCAGTGACACAGGGCTAACAGAGGGTTAAAGTAAACTAATTAAAAGGGTTAGTGGCGCTAGGGCCCACTGTCAGTGTAATAGTTTAGCTAACAAAGTTGATTAGCACTAACACTAATCCTAACTACAAATTAGCTTGGAAGGGCCCACACATCAGTGACTCACATGGGTGTCAAACCCAGCCAACCGGGGTCATACTCGCCGGAGTTGACCCACGGCTCATCACCGGCGAGGCCAGAGACGGTGGAGGGGCTCGGAAACGCCGCTCTGGCGACCAAATCGGCGGCCGAGCCCATCTACGAGGAGCTGGAGCTCGCGTGCATCCGTCAGTGGCCGGAAGAGGGCGTGTGGTGGCCGGAGGAGGGCACGGCGCCGACATCGGCGGCGGCCGGAGCTCGGGTGAGCTCGGGAGCGAGGCCACAGGGTGCAAAAGGACGGGTTCTTGCGCTAGGGAGACGTTACATGAGGCGGGGGGAGGGTCATGTTAGGCACGCCGAAGTGACCATTTGGTCACCGGAGCTGCATCGGCGACGAGCTCAGGCGGCGGCGGCGGTTCTCGGTCGTCGACGAAGCGGCAGCTATGGCAAGTGAACGACGGAATGGAGAAGGGGGTCCGAGGGAGAGGCTCACGGCGGTTGCAGTGGTGCAGACGACGAGCTCGGAGGAGGGCCGGAGCGAGCAGGGCGGCGGAGGGGATCTTCGGCGGCCGGAGGTGAAGACGATGGTGATGACGACGACACGATGCATCCGGCGATGCACAGCTCGACGGAGAGGACGAGGACGATGGGGCGGAGCTCTCAGGCACGGAGAGAGGCCGAGGGAGAGGCGGTGGCTGCGGCAACAACGAGAGGCGGCGACGGCGCGCTCGGGTCCGAGCGGGGGAGAGAGCAGAGGAGGGAAGAGGAAGCCACGGGAGAGAGTGAGAGGGGCTTGGGAGGGTGTGTGGCGTCTTCCAGAGCGTCCAGGCATCGAGGGGGAGGGGCAGGCAGGCAGGAGGCATGCGGCGACCATGCGCCCCTGGCCTCCTGGCGGGAGGTTGGGGGTGACTAGCGTGGCCAGTCAGCTGGGCCGGCTGCTGGGCCAGAGCAGATGGGCCGCGAGGTGAGCACAAGTAAACTCTTTCCCTTTTATTTCTTTTTGTCTATTTCTGACATTTGTTTTGATTTGAACTAAATAATTTAAATTCTTCTAACAAATTTGCAGGGACCTAAGGAATTAATCCAAGCCCCTCACAAGTTTCCAGAATTATTGGACATATATTAAAAATATAATAAATATACATCCAATGCAAATAATTATTGCATTAATTCCAAATGCCCAAAATAAATATTTTTGAGCTCCTAAAAATATTGGTTTGAATCTTACTTCTGACCAATATTTTCAGAGAGAAACATGAAAATTTTCTTGGACCCTTTTGGAGCGATTTTTATCTGGGTCATTTTTCAGAAAGATTCTTGAGGCATTCAAATGTCCCCATTTCAATTTCATTTGAAAATTTAAACATGATGCAAACACCAAAGCTAGCCTAGTGCATACCAAAACTAGGGTTGTGACAACTCGCCCCCACTCGAAAGAATCTCGTCCCGAGATTCAGGAGTCAGCGGAAAGAAAGTGGGGTACTCCAGTCGAAGACGATCTTCTCGCTCCCAAGTAGCTTCTCTCTCGGAATGATGAGACCACTAAACCTTGAGAAATTTGATGTTATGACATCGAGTGACACACTCTGCTTGATCCAGAATGCGAATGGGGTACTCCCTATATGTGAGGTTATCTTGGAGATCAAGCGTTTCGTGGCCCACTCCGCGGATGGGATCCGAGAAGCAACGCCTGAGTTGAGAGACGTGGAAGACATCATGAACTCGAGAAAGATGTGCGGGTAGTTCCAATTGGTAGGCAACCTCTTCTCATTTAGCGAGAATGCGAAAAGGACCAATGTAACGAGGATCCAACTTGCCGTTGATACCGAAACGATGGGTACCCTTCAAAGGAGTAACCCGAAGGTAAGCTTTGTCGCCAACTTCATAAGCCACTTCCTTATGATGACGATCATACTGGCTCTTTTGACGAGACTGGGCCGTTTTTAAATTCTCACGAATAATGCGAACTTTCTCTTCTGCTTCCTAGATCATGTCCGGTCCAAAGAATTGTCTTTCACCGGTTTCTGACCAGTTCAAAGGTGTTCTACATCTTCGTCCATAGAGAATCTCAAAAGGAGCTTTCTTGAGACTGGATTGATAGCTATTGTTATAAGCAAACTCGGCGAAAGGAAGACATTTCTCCCAATCCATACCGAATGAGATAACACAAGCTCTAAGCATGTCTTCGAGAATTTGGTTGACCCGTTCCACCTGAACACTTGATTGAGGGTGGAAAGCGGTACTGAAAGAAAGGCGGGTTCCCATGGCAGTTTGGAAAATCTCCCAGAAATGAGAAGTGAAAAGACTATCACGGTCTGAATTGATCTCTAGTGGAACACCATGAAGTGACACTATTCGATAAATATATAAGTCAGCGAGCTGACTAGAAGTGATACTCTCTCGAACGGGAAGGAAGTGAGCCACTTTGGGGAGACGATCAATGACTACGAAGATAGCATTATTCCCTCTCTTGGTCCTGGGAAAGCCGGTGATGAAGTCCATACCAACTTTATCCCGTTTCCACTCAGGAATAGCTAGAGGCTGAAGGGTGCCAGCAGGTCTTTGATGATCTTCCTTAACGTGACGACAAATGTCACAGTTAGCAATGAACAGAGCGATTTCTCTCTTCATCCTAGTCCACCAGAACCTCTGGCGTAGGTCCTGATACATCTTAGTACTACCGGGATGAATCGTGAGAGGTGATTCATGAGCCTCCTTAAGGATCAATTGCTGAAGATGTTGCTTCTTGGGAACCACCAGGCGGTTCTGGAAGAGAACAACACCTCGATCATCTATAGAGAAACATCCACCAACTCCCTTCTTAATGTTTCTCTTGATCCGGGTAATCCCTGTATCATGCTTCTGGGCTTCTATGATATGATCCACAAGAGTAGGTGTCGCCACCAAGGTAGAAAGGAATCCGTGAGGAGCAATGTGAAGGTTAAGCTTACATAATTCCTCATAGAGAAGTGGTTGGCCCTGCTACAACATGAGATTGTTGCAATAGGACTTACGACTCAACGCATCAGCCATGACATTGGCCTTGCCTGGGGTGTAAGTAATCCCTAAGTCGTAATCTGAGATCAACTCCAACCAATGTCTTTGCCTAAGGTTCAAATCTGGTTGGGTGAAGATATACTTGAGACTCTGGTGGTTGGTGTAGATCTCGCAACGTTTACCAAGAAGGTAATGTCGCCAGGTCTTATGTGCATAGACTATGGTTGCAAGCTCTAGATCATGTGTAGGATAATTCTCCTCATGTGGATGCAACTGTCGAGATGCATAGGCAATCACATGACGATCCTGCATAAGAATGCAACCTAGTCCTTGTCGTGAGGCATCACAATAGATAACAAAGTCCTTAGTGAAATCTGGTGGCACAAGTATGGGGGCAGAAGTCAGGCGTCTTTTCAGTTCCTGAAAACTGTGCTCACATTGTGGGGACCACACAAACTTTTTATCTTTCTTGAGAAGTTCCGTGAGAGGTTTGGCCACTTTAGAAAAGTTTTCAACAAAGCGGCGACAATAGATGGCTAGACCAAGGAAACTCCTAACATTTTTAACTGTTTCAGGTGGAGTCCAATCAAGAATGGCCTGAACTCCCTCGAGATTGACAGCAATGCCCTTACTAGAGATCACGTGGCCTAGATAGGTCACTTCTGGCAACCAAAATTCGCACTTAGAGAACTTGGCATAAAGGTGGTGCTCCCTGAGTTTTTCTAGAACAAGTCTAAGATGTTCGGCATGCTCTTCCTCGTTCTTCGAGTAAATAAGAATATCATCGAGGTAAACCACGACGAACTTATCTAAGTACTCCATGAAGATCGATTTCATCAAGCGGGAGAATGTGGCTGGAGCATTGGTTAGACCGAAGGACATGACGGTGTACTCATACTGGCCATAATGAGTGACAAAAGCCGTCTTAGGAATGTCCCCGTTTCTGATCTTAATTTGATGGTAGCCTAACCTCCAATCCGTCTTGGAAAAGACTGAGGATCCAGCGAGCTGATCATACAGGTCGTTGATCCTGGGAAGCGGATACTTGTTCTTTACCGTGACCAAATTAACGGGACGATAATCTACAACCATCCGATCCGTACCATCCTTCTTCTTGACAAAGAGGACGGGGCAATCCCAAGGAGAAGAACTGGGACAGATGAAACCCTTTTTCAAGGACTCATCAAGTTGTTTCTTAAGCTCAGCTAGTTCTAAGGGTGCCATTTTGTAAGGTCTTCTAGAGATTGGAGCGGTTCCTGGGATAAGATCTATAACAAACTCTACATCTCTGTCAGGTGGAACACCTGGCAGTTCCTCTGGAAAGACATCCGGAAAGTCACGGACTATCTGGATATCTTCAAGGTCTGGAAGAGGGTTGGCATTAAGAGAATAGAGTTGACGCTTTGCAACTCTAGTGGTGACAGTGACTATCTTGCCAGATGGATGTGTAAGCTGAACAGACCTAGTATAACAATCAGTCTTGGCATGATGAGCTATCATCCAGTCCATACCCAAGATGATATTAATATCTAAAGACTTGAGGGCTACAAGTGATGCAAGGAACACAAGTCTGTCAAGAAGGATTTCATTACCATGGCTTACACTAGAAGTTTGCCATTTGGATCCAGGAGTTTGAATGAGTAGTGGGGAGGGCATATCACAAAATGACATGTCGTGCAAGCGGGCATAGATTTCGGAAATAAAAGAATGAGATGCTCCAGTATAGAACAGAACCGATGCCGGATGACAATTGACAAGGAGTGTACCAAGAACGACATCTGGATCATCATGAGCATTTTTGGCAAAGTCGTGATGCAAACATCCTTGTTCAGTGGGAGCTGACTTGACACTGATCATCTTGCGTGATGGCTTATCACGGCCAACAGATTTCTCGGGCTGGGGTGGAGCAACACGGGTGTGAGTGCAAATACGGGCAATGTGGCCTGGCTCTCCGCACTTGTAACAAATCCTGGAGGTAGGACGTGGACCCGCATTAGCAGGCGGTCCACCAATAGGCCTGGGTGGAGCATACTGCTGAACTGGATGAGGTACCACATAAGATGGCCTCGGTGTATAACCGGGTGGAAGAATAGAGTTCGGAACCCAAGTCCGGCGCTTCTGAGAACTAGAACCGGAGGAAGATCCCAAATCACGGGTGTGCTTACGAGACTCCTCGTAAGTGAGCTGAGCTGTCTCTGAATTAATGGCCTTTTTCACAAGAGCCTGGAATGTATTGCTATGATGCAAGTGGAGATCACGACGCAGCTTGGGGTTGAGACCCTTCTGGAACCTAGCCTGCTTCATGGCGTCCGTGGACACCTCCTCTGTAGCATAGCGGGCGAGGTTCTCAAACTCTCTACTATAAGCATCAACATCCATCTTAGCCTGGGTAAGTCTACAGAACTCTTCTCTCTTGCGATCGATGAGGGCTTGAGGAATGTGATGCTCGCAAAAAGCCTCTGTGAAATCTTTCCAGGTAGGAATCTGACCAACTGGAATCATGGCCTCATAGTTCTGTCACCAAAGACTAGCAGGACCTTCCAGGTGGTATGTGGCATAGGTGACCTTGTCACCTTCGGCTACGTTTGTGGAACGTAGCTTGTGAGTGATACTACGGAGCCAGTCATCTGCATCGAGTGGCTCAAAGGGATGATAGAAGGTGGGTGGTTTCAGACCAATGAAGTCATGGATGGTTGCTGACTGTTTGCACTGAGGTTCGATGTTCTCCTCAATACGTGCCAGCAAGCGGTTAGACTCACCATTGTTTCTCTCCATCTCTAACATTAACTCTGCCAACGAACGCTGGTCGGGAGGATCCTCCTCATCCCTATCACCTCCGTGGTTCTGTCTACGAGCAACTGAGCTTCGCTTAACTGAAGACATCCTGAGAAACGAAACCGAGGACGGAAACATCATCAACTATAGGATGCATAACGTAGAACAAGAAATTAGTATCTCTCGAACTACCAGGACAATTCTGGCAGCATAACGGCAGTAAAATGCTCAGAATGAGACATCCTGGTAACAAAGGGGTAGTACAACAACTCAACATCATCACTCAAGGTTCTGTGATAGTACTAAACAAACTACACCAGAAGAACTTGAAAACAGGAGTATGACTCTGATCAACCAATCCTATGGGACTTCGGAGTAGTAACTCGTGATGCTGATAGATGGAAGAGAAAGCCTAGTTCCTTAACCCCGTAGGAAAGGTAGGATGACTTAGATCAGAAGACATGAGGTATAAGGAGTAAAAGAGCCTTACGTACCCTTCCACAATCAATTCCCTTATATAACTAAAGATTTTCTAGACTCAACTTCGACCAGTTTGGCTTAGTAATCCTATAGGCAGTCAGGCTCTGATACCAAAGCTGTCGGGACCCCGATCCTAAGTCACACCGGTCTAGTATGTAACACGTCATATCACTTTGCGGCCTCACGCACGGTATTTCCACGGGTGCCACCTTACCTGGCCCGGGACCATTTGCGCATTTTGGCTCACGAATATGATAGTGCCGCTAGCATCCATATGATAGAGAACCCGGGCCGACATGACTAGTTATAAACCCAAGGTGGCACTAACTTACAGGGACATGCATACATGACCCAGCAACGAACGTGTCGGTCATCAACGTATGAACCCAAGTCGTAGCAAGCTACAAGGACTTAAAAGAACAACGCGTGACATTTCCCAAAGGGACAGACACAGGAACGAAGAAGGACACATGCCGGCCAGCCTAAGTGTTCTGGAGCAGTAGCAAGCTAGCATGGCTCAGTGGAAGCACTAGGAGACATTTCCCCATATGAGAGGCTACCAAGAGGAAACAACTAGGTTGTCGGATCCCACACATATCAAGCATTTCAACAACATACACAATATGCTCAATATGTGTAAATACAACATGGCATCACAACAAGACTCTATAAAACAAAGTATTTATTCATTAGGCTCCGAGGAGCCAGATATTACAAACATGGGTCTCATAACCCAACATTCAAAGCATACAAGCAACACACGGAAGCATAACATGTCTGAGTACAGACAGCTACAAATTAAAAAGGCTGAAGAGCCTGACTATCTACAACACTCGTACAAGATCGTAGCTGAGGTAACAAGCTACTTGTCGAAGTCCAAGCGGAACTACTAGTGAGACAGAAGTCTCATCTGCAAAACATAAATTAAGAAAACATGAGTACAAAGGTACTTAACAAGACTTACATCACATCCTATCATACATGCACTTGTATCAAGAAGGTAAAGTGGGGTTTTGTTGCAGCAAGCCAGCTTTGACTCAGTGGCTATCCTATACTATGACTGCTGGTAACTCTTTGAGGTGGCGCACACGAGTCCACTAATGACCACTCAATACACCACTCTGGATTCATCCCCGTCTCCCTAAGATAAGGCCATCCCTAGCAGTCACACTTGTCTTGAGTATTTTAGAGTATCCACTTCAAGTTGTCTATGTACCACGTAAGCATCCAAGAAGTCCATAACCGTGGACCCGGCTATTCGAATAGATCATGTTAACCCTGCAGGGGCGTACTTCTTCACACACGCTCTCGCCACTTACCGCCATGTACACGTCGTGTATCTCGGCAACCTTCAAGCGGAAGCCTGGCGAGGGTGTCGGCCATTAGCTGACTATCCACACAAGACTCTACTCCAGGTTTATCGCCTATTCGGGTTCCATCCGCAAGGAGATCCGGTCGGGGTGTCGCTCATGGCCCCAAATGATGGGCGCAAGGTTCCCAAGCCCACCTCGCCGGATGGATCTACGCTTGGTACACCGTGCCACGGTGCCTAGTCTGTCCCAAGCCCACCTAGCCGGGTGCCACTTGGTAGACTAGTAGCACTACCTACAAACACTAGAAACTAGTTGTAACTCCTGGACAGAGATCATGTTGATTAATATCTCGAGAGGGGTCGAGTTACCGAAACCCAATGTGTGGTAGTATCTAGTCATTGGACACCATACACAGAACTCAGTTCTTAAGGATGGTTCCAGTGAGACAACCCACCATGTACTCCTACATGGCCTCTCACCGCTACCTTTACCAAATCGTGTTCACACACTTAACTCTCAGCATCAGAACATAACATAACACTCCAATTCATTCCCAATGAATCAGACCTGACACACTCTAATTAATAGCAGGCATGGCATGGTAGGAACACAACAGGGCTCAATCAACTGCTACACATGCTAGTGGGTTTCAACTATTTACTGTGGCAATGACAAGTCATGCAGTGGAATGGGTTCAACTACCGCAGCAAAAAGTAGCAGTTGAATCGTTGTTGTCCTAATGCAATAACCTAGAGCAGGAGCGAGAGAGTGGGATTGTATCGGAATGAACAAGGGGGTTTGCTTGCCTGGTAAATGAACGGTAGAGCACTTCTCCTCTGACAGGTACTCTGGAACGGTCTCCGGAGCTAGACCTATCGAGAAGAACGGTGCCGACAATCAAACACAAGCATATGCAACAATATGATGCATGAACATGGCATGATTATGTGATGTTGTTTGAGCTAATGCAACTAGCATTCATTTGGGTGAAGTCCATTTGAACCAAGGGTTCAAATGCAACTCCAAACTTAAGCATTTAAAATTCCATTTATGTGTTTTCATATATTCAGTAGGTATCACTTCTTTTTTCATGCATCAAAACTAGTACAGATGGATAGACTAATATTTTTTGATAATTTTCATATATAAATTATTTCAATCTGAGCTACGGTTGAATTTCTGTGATTTTTTGAAGTTTAAACAATTTTGTGGAATTTCCTGAGTTAAAACAACTCCAGAAAAAATCATTTATTGCGTCAGCACGGCATCATGCCTGCGTCAGCAAGTCAGCAACGCTGACTCAAGTCAAACCTGACATGTGAGGTCCACATGTCAGTGACACAGGGCTAACAGAGGGATAAACTAAACTAATTAAAAGGGTCAGTGGCGCTGGGGCCCACTGTCAGTGTCATAGTTTAACTAACAAAGTCAATTAGCACTAACACTAATCCTAACTACAAATTAGCTGGGCAGGGCCCACACGTCAATGACTCACAGGGGAGTCAAACCCAGCCAACCGCGGTCAAACTCGCCGGAGTTGACCCACGGCTCATCGCCGGCGAGGCCAGAGGCGGCGGAGGGGCTCGGAAATGCCGCTACGGCGACCAAATCGACGGCCGAGCCCATCTATGAGGAGTTGGAGCTCGCGCGCATCCGACGATGGCAGGAGGAGGGTGTGTGGTGGCCGTAGGAGGGCACGGCATCGACCTCGGCGGCGGTCGGAGCTCCGGTGAGCTCGGGAGCGAGGCCACAGCGTGCAAAAGGACGGGTTCTTGCGCTAGGGAGACGTTACGCAAGGCGGGGGTCATGTTAGGCGCACCGGAGTGACCATTTGGTCACCGGAGCTACGTCGACGACGAGATCAGGAGGCGGTGGTTCTCGATCGTCGACGAAGCGGCAGCTACGGCAAGTGAACGACAGAATGGAGAAGGGGGTCCGACGGAGAGGCACCCAGCGGTTGCAGCGGTGCAGACGATGAGCTCGGAGGAGGGCCGGAGCGAGCAGGGCGGTGGAGGGGATCTTCGGCGGCCAGAGGTGAAGACGACGGTGATGACGACGACACAATGCGTCCGGCGATGCACAGCTCGACAGAGAGGACGTGGACGATGGGGCAGAGCTCTCAGGCACGGAGAGAGGCCGAGGGGGAGGCAGTGGTTGCGGCGGCGATGGCGCGCTCGAGTCCGAGCAGGGGAGAGAGCAGAGGAGGGGAGAGGAAGCCACGGGAGAGAATGAGAGGGGCCTGGGAGGGTGTGTGGCGTCTTTCAGAGCGTCCAGGCGTCGAGGGGGAGGGGCAGGCAGGCAGGAGGTGGTGCGACGCGTGCGGGCACCCGGAGACCACGCGCCCCTGGCCTCCTAGCGGGAGGTTGGGGGTGACTGGCGTGGCCAGTCAGCTGGGCCGGCTACTGGGCCAGAGCAAATGGGCCTGATACGTCTCCAACGTATCTATAATTTTTTATTGTTCCATGCTATTATTTATTAAGTCTTGGATGTTTAATGGGCTATATCATTCACTTTTATATCATTTTTGGGACTAACCTAATAACCCAAAGGCCAGTCCGGATTGCTGTTTTTTGCCTATTTCAGGGTTTTGCAGAAAAGGAATATCGAACGGAGTCCAAACGGAATGAAACCTTCGCGAGAGATATTTTTGGAGGAAATCACGCTCGGGAAACGTCAGGACCAAGTCAGGGGACGAAGGGCCAGCCCTCGAGGGAGGGGGGCGCGCCCCCCTTCCCAGGGTGCGCCCCCTGCCTCGAGTCTAGCCCACATGGCCCCCGGTGCCCTCCTTCTTCCTATATATACCTACGTACCCCAGAAACTCCATACGCAGAGAGAAAACCCTAATTCCACCGCCGTAGCTTCTGTTCCTATGGAGATCCCATCTTGGAGCCGATTCCGGGAGGGGGATCCATCACGGAGGCCTTCATCATCATCATCATCGCCCTCACCATGAGTTGTGGGTAGTTTACCACAGACCTTTGGGGTCCATAGCTAGTATCTAGATGGCTTCTTCTCTCTCACTGGATCTCAATACAAAGTTCTCCTCGGTCTTCGAGGAGATCTATTCAATGTAATCTCGTTTTGCGGTGTGTTTGTCGAGATCCGGTGAATTGTGAGTTTATGATCAAGGTTATCCATGAAAGATATTCGGTTCTTCTCTGAACTTTTTATGTGTGCTCATAATATTCTTGCAAGTCTCTTTGAATTATTGGTTTGGTTTGGCCTACTAGATATATAGTTCTTGCAATGGGAGAAGTGCTTGGCTTTGGTTTCAATCTTGTGGCGTCCTTTCCCAGTGATAGTAGGGGCAGCAAGGAACGTCTTGTATTGTTGCCATCGAGGATAAAAAGATGGGGTTTTCATCATATTGCTTGAATTTATCCCTCTACATCATGTCATCTTGCTTAAAGTGTTACTCTGTTCGTATGAACTCAATACACTAGATGCATGCTGGATAGCGGTCGATGTGTGGAGTAATAGTAGTAGATGCAGGCAGGAGTCGGTCTACTTGTCTCGGACGTGATGCCTATATACAATGATCATTCCTAGATAGTCTCATAATTATTCGCTTTTCTATCAATTGCTCGACAGTAATTTGTTTACCCGCCGTAGAATACCGCTATCATGAGAGAAGCCACTAGAGAAAACTATTGCCCCCGGGTCTATTCTCAACATATCAATCTACATCTACTTTACTTTTCTTGCTTTTATTTGCTGTTTTATTAAACTAAAAATACCAAAAATATAATTATCATCTCTATCAGATCTCACTCTCATAAGTGACCATAAAGGGATTGACAACCCCTTATCTCGTTGGCTGCGAAGTTCTTATTTGTTTGTGCAGGTGCGAGGGACTCGCGCGTGGTCTCCTACTGGATTGATACCTTGGTTCTCAAAAACTGAGGGAAATACTTACGCTACTGTGCTGCATCTCCCTTTCCTCTTCGAGGGAATACAACGCAAGCTTAAGAGGTAGCAGGGCCGCCTGGTGAGCACAGGTAAACGCTTTCCCTTTTATTTCTTTTTTTCTATTTCTGACATTTGTTTTGATTTGATCTAAATCATTTAAATTCTTCTGGCAAATTTAAAGGGACCTACGGAATTAATCCAAGCCCCTCACAAGTTTCCATAATTATTGGACATATATTAAAAATATAATAAATATATATCCAATGCAAATAATTATTGCATTAATTCCAAATGCCCGAAATAAATATTTATGAGCTCCTAAAAATATTGGTTTAAATTTTACTTCTGACCAATAATTTCAGAGAGAAACATGAACATTTTAAACATGAACATTTTCTTGGACTTTTGGAGCAATTTTTATCTGGGTCATTTTCAGAAAGATTCCTGAGGCTTTCACATGTCCCCATTTCAATTTCATTTGAAAATTTAAACATGATGCAAACACCAAAGCTAGCCTAATGGATACCAGAACTAGGGTTGTGACACATTTCACACATGCATATGAGTTTTCCACTCAACGCATATTCCAGGATCATAGTAGTTATAACATAGAATATAAACTCTATAATTATGAACATGGAAATATAATAATACAAATATTATTGCCTCTAGGTCATATTTCCAACACCACGAAGGCTTGGCCTATTTCTCCTTGAGATATCACCATGAAGACGATTCACATATGCTAGAGGTAGACCTTGGGGGTGGTCTCCAAACCTTCACAAACTTTCTGGGGGGATCACAAGTTGATTCCTCACCGGAGACCTCATACCACCTAGGAGTATCCAAGCTCCAAGAGTAAACAAATATCAATGAAATCTAAGGGAAACCCAAATTACTTTGGTGTGGATTGATACGTCTCCAACGTATCTATAATTTTAGATTATTCCATGCTATTATATTATATGTTTTGGATGTTCAATGGGCTTTATTATACACTTTTATATTATTTTTGGGACTAAACTATTAACACAAAGGCCCAGTGCGGATTGCTATTTTTTTTGCCTATTTCAGGGTTTCGCAGAAAAGGAATATCAAACGGAGTCCAAACGAAATGAAACCTTTGCGAGAGTTATTTTTGGAACAATGTCAACACAGAAGACTTGGAGTACACGCGAGGGAACGAAGGAGGCGGCCACGAGGGTCCAGGGCGCACCCCCTCCTACAGGGCGCGCCCCCCACCCTCGTGGGCCCCCTCTGGCTCCCCCGATGCCCTCCTTCCTCCTATATATACCCATGTACCCTGAAAACATCGAGGCAACAGAGAAACCCCTAATTTCACCACTGCAACCTTCTGTTCCCGTGAGATCCATCTTGGGGCCTGTTCCGGAGCTCCGCCGGAGGGGGGATCTTCCATTGAGTGCTTCTACATCAACACCATCGCCTCACCATGAGTTGTGAGTAGTTTATTACAGACCTTCGGGTCCATAGTTATTAACTAGATGGCTTCTTCTCTCTTTTTGGATCTCAATACCAAGTTCTCCTCGGTCTTCGAGGAGATCTATTCGATGTAATCTTTTTGCGGTGTGTTTGTCGAGATCCGATGAATTGTGGGTTTATGATCAAGATTATCTATGATAAATAATTGGTTCTTTTCTGAATTCTTTTATGTATGATTATAATATCTTTGCAAGTCTCTTCGAATTATCGGTTTGGTTTGGCCTACTAGATCTATAGTTCTTGCAATGGGAGAGGTGCTTGGCTTTGGATTCAATCTTGCGGTGTCCTTTCCGAGTGACAGCAGGGGCGGCAAGGCACGTATTGTATTGTTGCCATCGAGGATAAAAAGATGGGGTTTATATCATATTACTTGAGTTTATCCCTCTACATCATGTCATCTTGCTTAAAGCATTACTCTGTTCTTATGAACTTAGTACTCTAGATGCATGCTAGATAGCGGTCGATGTGTGGAGTAATAGTAGTAGATGCAGAATCGTTTAAGTCTACTTGTCACGGACGTGATGCCTATATATAATGATCATGCCTAGATATTCTCAATATTATTCCTTTTTTGTCAATTGCTCGATAGTAATTTGTTCACCCACCGTAGAATTCTGCTATCATGAGAGAAGCCACTAGTGAAACCTATGGCCCCCGAGTCTATTCTCAACATATTAATCTTCCCATCTACCTTTACTTTGCGTTATTTACTTTCTGTTCTTATATCCAAAAATACCAAAAATATCAAACTATCCTATCTATCAGATCTCACTTTCGTAAGTGACCGTAAAAGGATTGACAACCCCTTATCGCATTGGCTGCGAAGTTCTTATTTGTTTGTGTAGCTGCGAGGGACTCGCGCGTGGTCTCCTACTGGATTGATACCTTGGTTCTCAAAAACTGAGGGAAATGCTTACGCTACTATGCTGCATCACCATTTCCTCTTCAAGGGAATACAACGCAAGCTCGAGAAGTAGCAAGAAGAATTTCTGGCGCCGTTGCCGGGGAGGCTTACGCAAAAGTCATATACCAAGTACCTATCACAAACCCTTATCCTTCGCATTACATTTACTTGCCTCTCGTTTTCCTCTCCCCCACTTCACCCTTGTCGTTCTATTTGCCCTTATTTTTGCCATGTGTTTACCGTTCTCTTGCTTCTTGTTTGCTTGTGTGTTGGATTGCTTGCTTGTCACTATGGCTCAGAACAATACCAAATTGTGTGAATTTTCCAATACCAACAATAATGATTTTATTAGCACTCTGATTGCTCCTATTACCGATGCTGAATCTTGTGAGATCAATGCTGCTCTGTTGAATCTTGTCATGAAAGATCAATTTTCCGGCCTTCCTAGTGAAGATACTGCTACCCATCTAAACAACTTTGTTGATTTGTGTGATATGCAAAAGAAGAGGGATACAGATAACGATATTGTTAAACTGAAGCTATTTCTGTTTTCACTTAGAGATCGTGCTAAAACTTGGTTTTCCTCTTTGCCTAGAAATATTATTGATTCATGGAATAAGTGCAAAGATGCCTTTATCTCTAAGTATTTTCCTCCTGCTAAGATTATATCCCTTCGAAACGATATTATGAATTTTAAGCAACTAGATCATGAGGATGTTGCACAGGCTTGGGAGAGAATGAAATTAATGATATGTAATTGTCCTACACATGGTTTGCATTTATGGATGATTATACAAAACTTTTATGCTGGCTTGAATTTTACTTCTAGAAATCTTTTAGATTCGACCGCATGAGGCACTTTCATGGAAACTACCTTAGGAGAAGCTACCAAACTCCTAGATAATATTATGGTTAACTACTCTCAGTGGCACACCGAAATATCTACTAGTAAAAAAGTGCATGCTATTGAATAGATTAGTGTTTTGAGTGGAAAGTTGGGTGAACTTATGAAATTATTTGCTACTAAGAGTGCTTCTTCTGATCCTAATGATATGCCTTTATCCACGTTGATTGAAATTAATAATGAATCTTTGGTTGTGAATTTTGTTGGTAGGAATAATTTTGGTAACAATGCTTATAGAGGAAACTTTAATCCTAGGCCTTTCCCTAGTAATTCCTCTAATAATTATGGTAATTCCTACAATAACTCTTATGGAAATTTTGGTAAGATGCCCTCTAAATTTGAAACTAGTGTTAAGGAGTTTATGATTTCGCAAAAGAATTGCAATGCTTTGCTTGAAGAAAAATTGCTTAAGATTGACGAGTTGGCTAGAAGCGTGGATAGAATTACTCTTGATGTTGATTCTTTGAAACTTAGATCTATTCCACCTAAGCATGATATCAATGAGTCTCTCAAAGCCATGAGAATTTCCATTGATGAATGCAAAGAAAGAACCGCTAGGATGCATGCTAAAAAAGAGTGCTTTATGAAAGCGTGTTCTTTTAGTTATCATGAAAATAAAGATGAAGATCTGTAAGTTATTGATGTGTCTCCTATTAGATCCTTGTTTTCTAGTATGAATCTTGATAAAGATGGCACTGGAGATGAGTCTACTTTAGTTAAAAGGCGTCCCAATGATTCGGAGTTTTTAGATCTTGATGCTAAAATTGTTAAAAGTGGGATTGACGAGATTAAAACTTTGCATAGTGATGAACCCACTATCTTGGATTTAAAGGGATTCAATTATGATAATTGCTCTTTAATAGATTGTATTTCCTTGTTGCAATCCGTACTAAATTCTCTGCATGCTTATAGTAAAAATAAGGCTTTTACCAAACACATAGTTGATGCTTTGATGCAATCTTATGAGGAAAAAATTGAATTAGAAGTCTCTATCCCTAGAAAGCTTTATAATGAGTGGGAACCTACTATTAAAATTAAAATTATAGATCATGAATGCTTTGCTTTGTGTGATTTGGGTGCAAGTGTTTCTACTATCCCAAAAACTTTGTGTGATTTATTAGGTTTCCATGAGCTTGATGATTGTTCTTTAAATATGCATCTTGCGGATTCTACCATTAAGAAACATATGGGAAGGATTAATGATGTTCTTATTGTTGCCAATAGGAATTATGTGCCCGTAGATTTCATTGTTCTTGACATAGATTGCAATCCTTCACGTCCTATTATTCTTGGTAGACCTTTCCTTAGAACGATTGGTGCAATTATTGACATGAAGGAAGGAAATATTATATTCCAATTTCCATTAAGGAAAGGCATGGAACACTTTCCTAGAAAGAAAATCAAATTACCTTATGAATCTTTTATGAGAGTCACTTGTGGATTGCCTTCCAAAGATGGCAATACCTAGATCTATCCTTGTATCATGCCTAGCTAGGGGCGTTAAACGATAGCGCTTGTTGGGAGGCAACCCAATTTTACTTTCTTTGTTTTTGCTTCTGTTTAGGAATAAATATTGCATCTAGCTTCTGTTTAGATGTGGTTTTGTGTTTTAATTAGTGTTTGTGCCAAGTAGAACCTTTGGGAAGACTTGTGTGAAGTTTATATGATCATGCTGTAAAAAACAGAAACTTTAGCGCTCATGAGAATCGTCACCAAATTTTACTAGAGAGTGCTATTTAGTTGATTCTTTTTGCAGATGATTGGTAGACAAATTCCTCACGTTTACCAATTTATTTAAAAAAAATAGAGTTACAGAAGTATTCAAAAGTTACAGATTACTATAGACTATTCTGTTTTTGACAGATTCTGTTTTTCGTGTGTTGTTTGCTTATTTTGATGAATCTATGAGTAGTATTGGGGAGTATGAATCATATAGAAGTTGGAATACAGTAGGTTTAACACCAATATAAACAAAGAATGAGTTCATTACAGTACCTTTGAGTGGTGGTTTGTTTTCTTATACTAACGGAGCTCACGAGATTTTTGGCTAAGTTTTGTGTTGTGAAGTTTTCAAGTTTTGAGTATGGCTTTTATGGACTATGGAACAAAGAGTGACAAGAGCCTAAGCTTGGGGATGCCCAAGGCACCCAAGGTAAAATTCAAGGACAACCAAAAGCCTAATCTTGGGGATGCCCCGAGAAGGCATCCCCTCTTTCGTCTTCATCTATCGGTAACTATACTCGGGACTATATTTTTATTCACCACATGATATGTGTTTTGCTTGGAGTGTCTTGTATGATTTGAGGCTTTGCTTTTTAGTTTTCGACAATCATCCTTGCTGGACACAGCTTTTTGATAGAGATAAATATGGTTTAGAATTTGTTAGAACACTCTATGTGCTTCACTTATATCTTTTGAGCTAGATAGTTTTGCTCTAGTGCTTCACTTATATCTTTTAGAGCATGGTGGTGATTTTATTTTGTAGAAATTGTTGATCTCTCATGCTTCACTTATATTATTTTGAGAGTCTTTTAGAACAGCATGGTAATGTGCTTTGGTTATAAAACTAGTCCTAATATTATAGGCATCCAAGATGAATTTAGTAAAAACTTTCATATAAAGTGCATTGAATATGATGAGAAGTTGGATACTTGATGATTGTTTTGAGTTATGAGGATGGTGATATTATAGTCATGCTAGTGGAGTAATTATGAATTTGAGAAATACTTGTGTTAAAGTTTGTGATTCCCGTAGCATGCACGTATGGTGAACCGTTATGTGACGAAGTTAGAGCATGAGGTATTTATTGAGTGTCATCCTTTGTCTGGAGGACGGGGGCGCGCGATGGTTAACTCCTACCAACCTCCCCCCTAGGATCATGCATTGATTGCTTTGTTTTGATGACTCATAAATTTTTGCAATAAGTATATGAGTTCTTTATGACTAATGTTGAGTCCATGGATTATACGCACTCTCACCCTTCCACCATTGCTAGCCTCTCTTGTACCCCGCAACTTTTGCCGGTACCATACATCCACCATATACCTTCGTCAACACAGCCACCATACCTACCTATCATGCCATTTCCATAGCCATTCCGAGATATATTGCCATGCAACTTTCCACTGTTGCGTTTGTTATGACACGCTTCATCATTGTCATATTGCCATGCATGTTCATGTAGTTGACATCGCATTTGTGGCTAGGCCACCATGCATAATTTTTCATACATGTCACTCTTGATTCATTGCACATCCCTGTACACCGCCAGAGGCATTCATATAGAGTCATACTTTGTTCTAGTATCGAGTTGTAATATTGAGTTGTAAATCAATATAAGTGTGATGATCATCATTATTAGAGCATTGTCCCAAAAAAAGAAGGAAAGGCCAAAGAAAAAAAGGAAGGCCCAAAAAAAGAAAAAAAAGAAAAAAAAGGGACAATGCTACTATCCTTTTCCACACTTGTGCTTCAAAGTAGCACCATGAACTTCATGATAGAGAGTCTCATGTTTAGTCACTTTCATATACTAGTGGGAATTTACATTATAGAACTTGGCTTGTATATTCCAACGATGGGCTTCCTAAAATACCCTAGGTCTTCGTGAGCAAGCAAGTTGGATGCACACCCACTTAGTTTCTTTTGTTGAGCTTTCATACATTTATAGCTCTAGTGCATCCGTTGCATGGCAATCCCTACTCACTCACATTGATATCTATTGATGGGCATCTCCATAGCCCGTTGATACGCCTAGTCGATGTGAGACTATCTTCCTCCTTTTTTCTCTTCTCCACAACCACCACTCTATTCCACCTATAGTGCTATATCCATGGCTCACGCTCATGTATTGCCTGAAAGTTGAAAGGTTTGAAAAAATTGAGTATGAAAACAATTGCTTGGCTGAAACTGGGGTTGTGCATGATATGAATATTTTGTGTGATGAAGAGGGAGCATAGCCGGACTATATGATTTTGTAGGGATAACTTTCTTTGGCCATGATATTTTGAGAAGACATGATTGCTTTGTTAGTATGCTTGAAGTATTATTATTCTTAATACAATATAGACTTTTTGTCTTGAATCTGTAGAATCTGAACATTCATGCCACAATAAAGAGATTACATTGAGAATTATGTTGGTTAGCATTCCACATCAAAAATTCTTTTTTTATTATTTACCAACTCGAGGACGAGCAGGAATTAAGCTTGGGGATGCTTGATATGTCTCCAACGTATCTATAATTTTTGATTATTCCTTGTTATTATATTATATGTTTTGGATGTTTAATGGGCTTTATTATACACTTTTATATTATTTTTGGGACTAACCTATTAACCCAAAGGCCCAGTGCAGATTGTTGTTTTTTGTCTATTTCAGGGTTTCGCAGAAAAGGAATATCAAACGGAGTCCAAATGGAATGAAACCTTCGCGAGAGTTATTTTTGGAACAATATGAACACAGAAGACTTGGAGTACACGCGAGGGAACGAAGGAGGCAGCCACGAGGGTCCAGGGCGCGCCCCCTCCTACAGGGCGCGCCCCCCACCCTCGTGAGCCCCCTCTGGCTCCCCCGGTGCCCTCCTTCCTCCTATATATACCCATGTACCCAAAAAACATCGAGGCAGCAGAAAAAACCCTAACTCCACCGCCGCAACCTTCTGTTCCCGTGAGATCCCATCTTGGGGCCTTTTCCGGAGCTCCGCCGAAGGGGGGATCTTCCATGGAGTGCTTCTACATCAACACCATCGCCTCACCATGAGTTGTGAGTAGTTTACCACAGACCTTCGGGCCCATAGTTATTAGCTAGATGGCTTCTTCTCTCTTTTTGGATCTGAATACCAAGTTCTCCTTGGTCTTCGAGGAGATCTATTCGATGTAATCTTTTTGTGGTGTGTGTTTGTCGAGATTCGATGAATTGTGGGTTTATGATCAAGATTATTTATGAGAAATATTTTGTTCTTTTCTGAATTCTTTTATGTATGATTATAATATCCTTGCAAGTCTCTTTGAATTATCGGTTTGGTTTGGCCTACTAGATCTATAGTTCTTGCAATGGGAGAAGTGCTTGGCTTTGGGTTCAATCTTGTGGTGTCTTTTCGCAGTGACAGCAGGGGCAGCAAGGCACGTATTGAATTGTTGCCATCGAGGATAAAAAGATGGGGTTTATATCATATTGCTTGAGTTTATCCCTCTACATCATGTCATCTTGCTTAAAGCATTACTCTGTTCTTATGAACTTAATACTCTAGATGCATGCTGGATAGCGGTCGATGTGTGGAGTAATAGTAGTAGATGCAGAACCGTTTCGGTCTACTTGTCACGGACGTGATGCCTATATATAATGATCATGCCTAGATATTCTCATAATTATTCGCTTTTCTATCCATTGCTCGACAGTAATTTGTTCACCCACCGTAGAATTCTGCTATCATGAGAGAAGCCACTAGTGAAACCTATGGCCCCCGGGTCTATTGTCAGCATATTAATCATCCAATCTACCTTTACTTTGCGTTATTTACTTTCTGTTCTTATAACCAAAAATACCAAAAATATCAAACTATCCTATCTATCAGATCTCACTTCGTAAGTGACCATAAAGGGATTGACAACCCCTTATCGCGTTGGCTGCGAAGTTCTTATTTGTTTGTGCAGGTGCGAGGGACTCGCACGTGGTCTCCTACTGGATTGATACCTTGGTTCTCAAAAACTGAGGGAAATACTTATGCTACTGTGCTGCATCACCCTTTCCTCTTTGAGGAAATACAACGCAAGGTCGAGAAGTAGCATGGATATAGATCGGCGGGTCCTCTTTCTTTTACCTCGAAGGTGTGAAGTGATTCAGCAGAGGGAAATGAAGGACATTGAGCTTTTGGGTGTATGAGAAATGGAGTAAGAGAGATAGAGCATGGTTTCTTTTTTTTGGAACGACTTAGGTTCTCGAAACACCTACTCTTAAGGATTCAGTACGGTTGAAATCAGATTAGAGATCAAAACTGAGTTGACCATGCACCATTGAGCCAACATGCAAAACTAAGCTTGCTCTGATTTAATAGCAATCAACTATTCTCCTTCCACCGGGTATATACTTTCCTCCTCCCCTCTTTATTCCTTCCAGTACCACTTAAACACTATGTAAAGGGATTTGACTAGCAGTTAGATTGCCCCATTATGGTTGTGTTATGCCAGAAAGTTCCTCAATCGTGTGCATGTTCCAGAGCGAGCCAGTCCCATTTCGATGACGGACGACATGATGTTTACCTCCATAGAGATTCCCATTTGAAATTTCTCCACCGTGAGGGATTCTCTCCAGCCACATGTTCCTCAGTGGTATGTTTGGGGTCGGTTCAATCAGTGCCCTCTCAGTCCAGTACCATTAGCTCTCAAGGGTAGTAACCCATTATTTTCGGGCAAACCAGTTCAATTCCTTTCTGGTAGCAATAGATCCCATATTAGATTAAGTAAATGGATTAGCTCGAAGAGTTGGAGACTTCCTACCACTATAAAAAAATTCAATGATGGATCAATTTCTATAGATGGGTTTCAACTCAGATCGAGACATTCAGATTGGTCGATGAAGAGTACTGCCTTGGAGGGATAGGGGTTGTAGGGGAAGAACCAACCTTTTGTAGGTAGCAAAACATCTCACTCAGTAACTAAACTAGAGTTTATATTTTATGATTGTGTTATCCTTTTGCATTTCTATTTCAATCTGGCATCAGATCTAAGTTATTGTTCACTGACTATATCTTGGACCATTGTGATCTCTTTCTTTCGCTTGTTTTTTCTTCCTTCTGTAAGTGCATCTAGTGCCACCCCTAGTTGGTTTTGGAGTATTGACGACAAACCTGGTTGAGGGACTAATTTGTATGTGAGAATTGCAGGATAACACAGGTAGTAGTCCCTCGTTGATTCGGTTTACCTATCGGAGATGACCCCTAAAAATGTATGAAGACATTGACAAAAGTGGTGGTACATGAAGATAATCTTATTGAAGACTATGACAAGAGAATACATCGTGTGAAGACTATGGAGCGCGAAGACTTAGATGTTTCATTGTTTCCTTTTCTTCTTTGTTGAGTCATAGGATCCACCGTACTGTTAAGTGGGGTCCAAGTGAACTAAGTCAGAGTGACTAAAGTGATGCTCAACCTAATCCTATGTCTTCAAGCGAAGACAATGAGAGCAAATCTTATCCAGAGCTGGATGAGTCAGCTTTACTTGTAGCCCAAGTAAAGTTGCCGTGTCAGTGTTTGAAATCTGACCGTTGGAACACGTGTCAGTTCCTTAGTGACCTAGGGTCACTTCGGACAAATCAGGTCGGGTTGCCCAGTGGCTATAAATACCCCACCCCCTACACCATAAATTGGTGGCTGCTCAGAGTTATTGCACGGCTTTTGTCATTTGAGAGCAACCCACCTCCGAAGCATTTGAGAGAAAGATCCTTGCGAGGACAAAGCCAAAACACCCAGAGCCAAAGAGTGTTAGGCATCACTGAAGTCTTTCTGTCTATGTGACCTGAACACTTATTACACTTGAGGACTGTGTTTCCTCCAGCTGGTTAGGCGTCGCGTTCTGAGCATCCAAGAGTCATTGTGGATCGCCGGTGAACGAATTCTGTGAAGGTTTGGAAGTCTACCTTGAAGACTTACCAGAGTGATTGGGCGAGGACTAGGTGTCCTTAGCTCAAGGGGAATAAGGTGAAGATGTGGTCTTCTGAGTTAAATCTCAGGCTCCCTAACCAGTCGTACAGTTTTCACAGCAACTAGAACTGGTCTAACAAATCACTGTCTTCCCGGAGCTACTGGTTATATCCTTTCCTTCCCTTTACTTACTGTCTTACGTTGTGAAGTCATTGCATGCCTGCCTTATCTGATTGACTTCACTGTGTGACTACTTGTTCTGATTGGCTTCATTCCTTATTCCCTCTTGATCCTTACTGCCTAGCTACTATTAGTCTTCATGCTTTCACTTGATTGAATACCTGACTATGGCTTGTCTAGTGTAGTCTACTTTCTGCTGCATACAAATAGGATTAGATTTACCCTTTGTCTTCGAAACTACCATGTTTTGAAGCATTTCATAAAAATCGCCTATTCACCCTCCCCCTCTAATCGATATACTGCACTTTCAATTGGTATCAGAGGAAGGTGCTCCCTTGTTCTGTGTGATTCGGTTTAACCACCTGGAGTTTTAGCTATGTCGACTGCAAGGATAATCAAAGTCTCCGATGCGTGCTCCGTCTTCGATGGCACCGAATATCCCTACTGGAAGAACAAGATGCGCATGCACCTTGAAGCCATTGACATGGACCTCTGGTTTGTCTTCAAGAACGGCGTTCCCAAGACTGGTGAAGGTATCACCCCCTGCTGATGTCAAGAGGCTCGTTCAACTGGATTCAACGGCCAAGAACATCATCTGTGGTCATCTGACCAAAGGACAGTATGGTCGTGTAAGTGCCCTGGAAACGTCAAAGGAAGTCTGGGACTGGCTCTCAAAGGTCAACGAAGGCGTCTCAACCCAGAGAGATCAAAGGATCAGTGTCCTTCGCAATCTCTTCAATCGCTTCAAGAGACATGACAATGAGAATGTCCAGCACACATTCGATCGTCTCACTGACATCACAAATGAGCTTCACGCACTTGGCGCCACTGAGATCACCAAGCATGAATTCGTCAAGACCCTCCTGAGATCACTCGACAACTCATTTGATATCCTTGCCCTGATGATTCAAGAACGCCTTGACTTCAAGACTCTCGATCCATCTGACATACTTGAGAGGCTCAACACACATGAGTTCCAGCTATCTGAGAAACGTGACATCTATGGTCCCAACTATGGCCGATCTCGCGCCTTAAAGGCAAAGGCTGTTTCTTCATCTGAAGAAGAATCTGACTGCAGTTCAGATGATCCTGAAGACATTGGAAAGGAGCTTTCCATGCTTGTGAAGAAGTTCCAGAAATTCACTAGGAAGAAAGGCTTCAAAAAGTCTTCACGATCCAGCTCCAGAAATGATGAAGCTTCAACCCATGACTACAAGAAGAGAACATGTCATAAGTGCAAGAAACCTGGTCACTACATCTCTGAGTGTCCTCGATGGGACAATGAGAAGAAGAAGAAGAAGAAGAAGAAGAAGAAGAAGAGCAAGGAATATGATTCTGATGACAAGAAAAAGAAGAAATACTCAAAGTCTTCTTCCAAGTCTTCATCAAAGTATTCATCACACAAGAAGAATTCATCTGGCAAAGCTTGTGCGTTTGTTGGCAAGGAGATGGATTCAGAGGAGGAGTCTGCTTCTGAAGAAGCGGAGGTGGAGTCTGGGGAGGAGTCCGATTCTGGTGCTGCAAGTCTGTCTGTAGCCACTGCCTACATTGCCAAGTCCATCTTCAACACTGAAGACAATGGCCCTGTCCCCAACATTGATGATGAGGACGACGACTCTGCTCCCACCTACTGCTTCATGGCACACGGTGCCAAGGTAAAATCATTTGATGCTTACTTTCAAACATCTAGTAAAGATGACTCTGATTGTGAATCAAAACCTAGCTACAAAACACTTGCTAAAATTGCCACTGAACAGCAGAAAGCCATGGAACATATTCAAAAACTGTTAGACAAAAGCGATGACCTTTTGGATGCGAAAATGACCCGTTCTCAGTCCTTAATTGAAGACATAAAAAATATTCATGTTAAGTACGAGGAACTTGAAGGTCTTTATGAATCGCTCTCAAAAACTCATGAAAAGCTTTCCCACGATTACCTTCAAAGGAAGCGAGAACTTGAGAAATTGAAAGCGGCTCATGAAGATCTTCAAAAAGAAAATGAGTCACTCCGCGCACAACTGATCAGCTCCACTGAGGAAGAGTTTGAGCCACCATGTCTAAAATGCATTGAGCGTGATAACGCTACATCTGTTGCTGAATGTTCTACTGCTGCCACTGTTGCAATATCTTCAACTACTGATGTGGTAACTAACCCCTCTGCTAAGGATACCACTACTATTGCTGATGAAAATGCTAGGCTGAAGACTTTGCTAGAAACAGGGATGTACAAAAGCCTCAAAGGGCATCAGACTCTATGTGATGTCCTCAAAAAGCAGATACTGAACTGAAACCCTAGGAAAGAGGGTGTTGGGTTCGACAGGAAAATGAATGTTGATGGTTCATACTGGAAGCCTGAGCAGTATCCCAAAACCACATGGGTTGTTGCAAAGGAACCTTCAGTGGATCTATCTACCCTATCTGGCTTCACTTGTGCTAATCCTTTTATCATTGATGAATCCTTTGATGCAAACTATAAACAATTTAAGAATCAAAATGGTGAAGTGTTTGCCAGGTATATTGGTACTAACTGCAGGAACGGGCCACCTATGAAGAAGATCTGGGTACCCAAAGGTTGTCTTGAGAAACTTCCAGCAAATGTTATCATGACACCTCTTGGGAAGAAGACAAACCCTAGATCAAAGGATTCATATGGTCCTCAGGCTTCATACAGACAAAGGACTCACCTGAGTCACCCTAACGCCAATGTTTTGCAGGGAAACCATACTCAGACCCATGAATATGAGCGTGTTTCTTCAAACCGCTATACTCATAAAACAAGGAATTTTTCTGCCTATTCTTATGAGTATTATTCTCCTCCTGCAAGATTATTTGCTAGGGCTCCAAAGCCAAAATTCTCAGATGCTGCCCTTAGACTCATTGCTTCTAAGCCACCCCTAAAGATGTGGGTGGTTAAGAAGAACTAACTTTCTCTTACAGGGAAAGGTCTCCAGCCAAAAATCAAAGGCGTCTGATGCTATTGTTGGGGACCTAAAACACTTGTAGGGCACAAGATCAAATGCACAAATGATTTACTGCTCAGTATGTTCATGAATCACTTGCTAATCATCTTATCAGTCCTAACTTGGATCTAAGCTTTCATAATCCACTTGTACGTCAAATGTTTATTCTTCACAATGGCTTTTGGTGAAGCCTATCCTCCTAACTGCATTGTAGGGAGTGACACCAAAGTCTTCAAAATGGATTATGGATAGCGGATGCACAAATCATATGACTGGAGATCGAAGTCTTCTCATGGACTCAACCTTACGTCCATCTAACAAGAGTCACATCACATTTGCTAATACTGGTAAAAGCAAAGTGTTGGGTCTAGGTAGAGTTGCAATCTCAAGGGATCAACACATGGATAAAGTCATGCTTGTTGAATCTCTTGGTTTCAACATAATGTGTGTCTCAATGCTTTCTGACTTAAACATGATTGTGATATTTGGTAAATTTTGTTGCCTTGTACTAATGGAGTCCGACAAGTCTCTAGTATTTAAAGGATACAGAAAAGGTGATATGTATATGGTAGATTTCTCAGCTGGACCGCAGATGGTCGTATGTCTTCTAGCAAAAGCTTCAGAGTGCTCGCTCTGGCATCGTAGGCTAGGACATGCCGGTATGAGGAACTTGCACACTCTCGCAAAAAAGAAGCATGTCATAGGCATCGAGGACGTCAAGTTCAAGAAAGATCATCTATGTGGTGCCTGTGAAGCTGGGAAGATGACTAGGGCCAAGCATCCCTCGAAGACAATCATGACGACATCCAAACCCTTCGAGCTGCTTCACATGGACTTATTTGGCCCTACTCACTACTCCATGTTCTCTACCACAGCTTGTCTCTATGGCTTCGTCATTGTTGATGATTATTCAAGATACACATGGGTGCACATAATACTCTACAAGACTGAAGTGCAAGATGTCTTCAGACGCTTCGTGAATCGTGCCATGAACAACTATGGCGTCAAGATCAAGCATATAAGAAGTGACAATGGCACTGAGTTCAAGAACACCGGCCTTGATCTTTATCTGGATACAATGGGGATCACTCATGAGTTCTCAGCCCCGTACACACCTCAGCAGAATGACATCGTTGAGCGCAAGAACAGAACTCTAATTGAGATGGCTCGAACGATGCTCGATGAATACAAGACACCAAGAAGGTTCTGGCCCGAAGCTATTGATACTGCATGCCATATCATCAACCGTGTTTATCTTCACAAGCTTCTGAAGAAAACGTCCTATGAACTCCTCACTGGAAAGAAGCCTAACGTAAGTTACTTCAGAGTATTTGGAGCTAGGTGCTGGATCAAGGATCCACATCACAAGTCAAAGTTTGCACCAAAATCACATGAAGGCTTCATGCTCGGATATGGAAAGGACTCACACTCCTACAGAGTCTTTAACATCTTTCTCTATAAAGTAGTTGAAACTGTGGATGTGCGGTTTGATGAAACGAATGGTTCACAAAGAGAGACCCTACCAAATGTGCTAGATGAGGCTTCACCAAATGAATCTATCAAGCTAATGGGAACCGGTGAGATCATGCCTTCTGAAGCACAACCTGACAAGGAACTCATCATTTCTGCCCCAAATCAACCTGACGACAATGCTCAGGCTGAAGACAACCCTCCTGATGATGACAATGTACAGCAAGAGCAAAATCTTCGTCCATCTCATCCTCGTGTTGCAAATGAAGTACAAGTTCAGAAGATAATTGACAACATAAAATGCACCTGGTCCACTTACTCGTTCAAGGGCAACACAGCTTGCAAATTTCTGTGGGCACTTTGCTTTTGTCTCAATATCTGAACCCAAGAAAGTTGCTGAAGCTTTTATGGAACCCGAATGGATTCAAGCAATGCAAGAAGAGCTTCAACAGTTTGAGCTGAACAACGTGTGGGAACTTGTCAAGCGTCCTGACCCTCACAAGCACAACATAATAGGCACAAAATGGATTTATCGCAACAAGCAAGATGAGCATGGTCAAGTTGTCAGAAACAAAGCTCGTCTCGTTTCTCAAGGATACACTCAAGTTGAAGGCATTGACTTTGATGAAACATTTGCTCCTGTGGCTAGACTTGAAGCTAGTCGTATACTGCTAGCCTATGCAAATCATCACAACATAGTTCTGTATCAAATGGATGTAAAGAGTGCCTTTCTCAATGGAAGGATTGAAGAAGAGGTGTATGTTGCACAACCACCTGGCTTTGAAGATCCAAAACGTCCTGATATGGTATACAAACTCAACAAGGCACTGTATGGCCTCAAACAAGCACCTCGTGCTTGGTATGACACACTCAAAGACTTCCTGGAGAGCAAAGGCTTCAAACCTGGATCCCTAGATCCCACACTCTTCACGAAGACATATGATGATGAACTGTTTGTCTGCCAAATCTATGTGGACGACATTATCTTTGGCTGCACTGACAAAAGATACAGTGATGAGTTTGGTCACATGATACAAGAGCAATATCAGATGTCCATGATGGGTGAGCTGAAGTTCTTCCTTGGTCTTCAAATTTGTCAGCAAAGCAACGGCATCTTCATATCTCAAGAGAAGTACCTTAAAGACTGCCTGAAGAAGTTTAGAATGCAAGACTGCAAAGGGTACTCGACGCCTATGCCAGCTAAACACCATCTGGGTCCCGACGCAAATGGTAAAGAGTTCGATCAAAAGGTATACCGCTCCATGATTGGTTCTTTGCTTTATCTATGTGCATCTAGGCCAGATATTATGCTTAGTGTTTGCATGTGTGCTTGATATCAAGCGGCACCAAAGGAGTCGCATCACTTAGCTGTGAAGCGAATACTTCGATATTTGGCTTACACCCCAACACTAGGATTATGGTATCCAAAGGGTTCAAAGTTTGATCTAGTTGGATTCTCAGATGCTGATTATGCTGGTGACAAAGTTGATCGCAAGTATACATCAGGCACATGTCACTTTCTAGGACGATCTCTTGTCTGTTGGTCTTCAAAGAAGCAGAACTATGTATCACTCTCCACTGCTGAATCTGAATACATTGCTGCTGGATCTTGCTGCGCTCAGCTTCTCTGGATGAAGCAAACGCTCAAGGACTATGGTGTCCATCTGAAGCATGTGCCACTCTACTGCGATAATGAAAGCGCTATCAAGATTGCCAACAACCCAGTTCAGCACTCGAAGACAAAGCACATTGAAATTCGTCATCACTTTCTCAGAGATCATGTCATGAAGGAAGATATCGATATCATACACGTCAACACCGAAGAGCAACTGGCAGATATCTTCACAAAGCCCTTGGATGAGAAAAGGTTTTGCAAGTTGCGGTGTGAGCTAAATATCTTAGAATCCTCAAATGTCCTGTAATCAAGCACACATCCTAACACTTATGCATATTGATGACTTAGATGTGCAACACACGAAGTAAAGTATATCTTCAATCAATGAAGACTTACATTCTAAGTGTGAATACATTAACGCGGAATTTGACTTCGGAGCGCCACGATAATTGTGCGCCGTGTCTGGGTCTAATACTTCCTATACGGTGGGTAACGCCACCACCAAATCTTTGTTTGAAGTGTTTCTCGTGGGGTTACATTCGCAAAGTCTTCACACTTATTTTTGTCTTCATATAGGACAAATATAGACTTGTGTTCTGTCCTCTACAGCATTCACTTATAGCTAACTCTTCTTATTTGAATCTTTTGAACTAAGTGAATGTGATTGGACCCTAACCTCTCTATGATTCCTCACCTCAAACTCTATCTATCCAAATCATATGCATTCTGTTTGGAACCGTCGAATACCTTCTCTGCGTCCTTGTCAGCAGAAGATACGGAGATAAACTTTAAATCTGATTTAATGCTCCATCCTTTATGCATGAAACCCAGAGAAGCCGGAACGACCACTCCGACGGTCATGGCGTACGTGGGATCGTGGGACAACTCCCAATGTGTTACATGTCCGCCACGTGTCCCTCAGATGTGAACCGCCAGGGGCACCTGCGTAATTGCGATGTGCTGTCTCCCATGCTTATAAATGCACATCCCATCACGGTCAAAAATTCGTCTACCACCTCTCCACCTCGACCAACCCTAGAGCCTCCGCTAGCTCTCGACAACGCCGGCGACGAAGCGCTTCACTGCCGCGACCTCGTCGACGCCGTCTTCACGCCGGCCGCGGATATCGTCTACTCCGCCGTCGCCGTAATTGTCATTCGCCGCCAAGTTAGGGCACGGAAGATCGAACTGCTCGGCATCCAATTCCTCTCCGTCTAAGCAGTTCATCGTGTGGTAAATTAAACTCTATTTTTACCATCTTCTTGATCCAGAAAGATTCATCACTTTTACCACAAGAAGTTTCTGCCTACACATATATAGATCTATCATGTCTGCATCTCATATCTTGCCTAGTACATTCACATATGCTTCAAACATAGTTAGATTCCTCACTTGTACCTATTCATGGATTCGTATAAATCTGGAACCAACTCTCATCATATAAGTGAATGTCTTCGCGCTATGAGGTCAAAGTCTTCTAAACTGATTTATCTTCTAAAGCTTCTGAGAATGCATATGACCTCTTCCCCTTCCCTCGCATCTCTAATGCTATCACAGGTACATGTCCGTTGGAGAATCCCTTGGTTCTCATAGTCTGCATTCATTTGCCGAATTCTTGCAGCGTCACATTGACTCTCATGAAGCCAGTTCATGTCTGACTAGCAGACCGAAGCATTTGCCAGTGTTGAAGCCATTCAGTTTGAAGCCTTTCAGATTGAAACCAATGGCAACTGACAAGTCAGTTAGGAAGGGTGGCAGACAGCGCCGTGGCAACACCTCTAAAGATTTGCCTCCTGATCTAAGTGAGATGTACAAGACTGATCCAGAGGAGGATTATAATCAGAGGAAGACACGAATCCAATGGATTCGAAGATATTGGGCTGAACAGTGGTTCAAGTACAGGTTCGTGACCCAAGAGTATGCTGAAAAGAATGCCATCAAGCATCCATGGGGAGATATTACCTACAAAAATCTTCCACCCAAGACTCGAGCCGAAGCCATTGCTCAAGGCTTCTACCCTTGCATGGTTAGAGGGGCTCAACCTGCTAATGCCGATCCTTCTTCTCTGCTCTGGTGTCACGACGACAATTTGTTCAAGCGAAATCTTCAATATGCCAAGAACTCAGCCAAAGAGAACAAGAAGAACTGGGGATTGGACTTCAATCCTGGCCCCTCTGCGCCCCGTGTTGATGGCACGCGCGAAGCTGAACCAAACCTGGTTGGGCCTTTCTACAACCTAGAAGGCATCATCAGTCACATCAGGGTTCAAGGGGCGGATGTGGATCAACCTGCAGATGACGCTAATTCTGATGAAGCACCTGCAACCCTGAAGCCCAAGAAGAAGAAGAAATCCAAGGCTTCGAAGACCCCTCCACCAATTGCTTCGAGAGTGAAGCCTTTGGCCACTGCTCCACCAGCACCAAGTGTGCAGTCTAAGGACCACTCTCGCATCTCCAAGAGCAGACAGCTAAGGAAGAAGCCCTTGCACAACCCCAGTCCATCTCTCACTCCTGACGCTGTTCTGAAGACTGCCAATGAAGCCTTTGATCTCTCGAGCGATGAAGATCTTGGTGATGATGCTCTGGAGCAATTGATCAAGAGCAAGCAAGACGCAGAAATCTTCAATGATTTGCCGCTCTTCGATGTGGAAGTGCTCAACAATTTCATTGATGAATGGTTTGACACCCCCAACCTCAGCTTCGACGATCTGCAGCATCTAGTTGGCCTTAGCGTCTCCTTCCATGGCGCCATTGCTTCTGAGCTAGCTCTTGCTCAGAGAATCGTTGAGCTGAAGCAAAAGATTGATTACGAAAAGGCTCAGTTCAAGAAGCATGTGGACAAGCTCAGCGTCCAAGAGATTCAAAACTTCAAAGTCATGATGCATGAGCTCAAGGAAGCCTTTTGCAAGAGGCGTGATGAAGCTAAAGGTTCTCGTGAGCGAATCAAGGCCTTGTCTTCCAAATGCGTTCAAGCATATAATGAAGCTGAAAAGCGCAAGGCTCTTGGGCGTCCTGGCATGGACTCTAGGATGGCTGCCAAGAAGAAGAAGAAGCAACATGTGCCCGAAGCTGAAGAATCCAGGCAGGAAATGCCTAGCATTGTCTTCCATGCCAACATGACTGGCACGAAGCCTAAGGTCACCTCAACTGCTTCAGAGCTCAAGAAAACAAAGGTGGCTGAAGCTGAAGCTCGCAAGCGCAAGCAAGAAACTGATGATGCTCCACCCACCAAGAAGCGCAAGACAAAGAAGGACAATGTTGCTTCCACAGAGCCCATCTTTGTCGAGCCCATATCAGTTGCTCGACCCGCATCTACACACCAAGAACGTCGCATGACAGTACATGAGCCTGCTCCCACAGAGGCTGAAGACATTCCAGCTGTTGACCCCACCGCAGCTGAAGACATTGGTCCTCATGACAATGCTGAAGATGATGTAGTTCTTCCTCTGATCGAGTACAACGTGGAATCTTCGCCTGTTCTTACGACCAGCGAATGCATCAGCATTGGTCGTCCATTGATGCCAATTGCACAGGATGACTCGTGGGCTGATCACCCACAAGATACACCAGCAACTCCCCAACCAACTCAAGTCACCAGTTCGGTGCTTGAAGATGAAGACTTTGATGCCCAACAACTTCCATCCCCTCAGGCGTTGCCAGCATTTCGCAGGCTTCGCAAAGGACCAAGGCCTCAAGTCGTCAGCCCAAGTGTTCCAGAAGGAGAAGAGCAACAATCTGTTCCTGAAGCTGCTCCCTCTGTGAACCTCTCAGAATCTGAAGCCAAAGCGGCTGAAGATATTCCGGCTGCATCAGCCGAAGAAGAACAACCCCAAGAAGAAGAAGCACGTGCTGCCACACCCCCTGTTCTCGAGGAGAACGTGTCCGACCCTCCTGCTCCTGAAGTGGAGGTTACAAATTCAGAGGGTGTCACCACCAACACTGAAGCCAATGACGTGGTCATGGCTGAAGCAAATGTGGCACATGAAGTCATAGTGGTGCCTGAAGAGATGGCGCCTGAAGCAAGTGCTGCACCTGAAGCAAATCAGCAGCCTGAAGCCAGTGCCTCTGCTCCTGTTCCGCCTCCAAGGCCCCATACAATTGAGCAAGCTTAAAACCAAGATGATCGGCTCATCACTGTCCGATGGCCCATTCTGACTCCACCACCTGCTGCTGGACCGCATGATGCTGGTCCTTAGTTTGACCATCATGTTGAGCAAAGGCCTGAAGTTCAGAAGCCTAAGCCAAGACTGCCAAGGTTTCCAGGTATTGCCACCTCTCAAGGGTCATTCAATGCCAATAGCTTCACTGCGCACAACACATTTTTTGACAGCGCCAAGAACCCATATTCCAAGCCGAGAATATCATCAGATAGGTTCTGGAGCCATCAGCAGCGCAGTTATTACTCAAGAGTACTCTATGATCAAGGGCGCATTTTCCCTCATATGCGTCTTGACACTGAAGCTATTGCTGGACTGCCCTGTCTGGAGGAAGCTCTTGATTGCTTCCGTGATGTTGGCCTGCTCAACTTTGTGACTCACAAGGAGCATTGTAATGAAGAGCTACTCCTGCAATTCTATGCAACCATCCACATTCGAGGCTACAGCAGGGATCCCAAGACATGAGTCCTTGAGTGGATGACAGGCAATGTCCATCATGAAGCCAAAGCCTTTGATCTCATTGAGCTTACTGGCCTGCCCACTCCAGGAGAATTGTATGAACCTGGTTGTCAATTGCACAATGAAGCTTTGGAGAGTATCTTCCAGAAGCGCAAGCCCAACATGAGCCAAATTCTGAGCATGATGAAGCCCTTGCCCAGCGATGCGGAATATCCAAAGGAATTCTTTGTTGAAGACCTAGAGTATCTGCCACGCACCATCTATCATATCATCAGGCGTACTCTATGGCCTGTCAAAGGACATTCTTCATTAGCCAAGCTTGAAGGCACAATGAAGACATTGGTCTACTATATCTTCAATGGCATCAGCTTCAATGCTCAAGATTTCTTCATCCGTCAGTTGGCTGTGTCTGGCTCTGGTCTGTTTGGTCTCAAGTTATGTGCTCCATGGATCATGCGCCTCATCAAGCTTCATTCAGCTATCACCTATCAGCCTTCTGCTCGCAACCATCATATATTCTTGCCAGAAGTTGATATGTCAGTTGAAGCTATATACCAAGAGCCTGCCAAAGAGCCTGTTAGTCTTCACAACGCTGATCACCAGAGCATCACTCAGCAAATTGAAGGAGTTCCAGCAGTCTCTCGCGTTTATCATCTGGCTGGCCGTACTCGTCTACCTCGACATGCTGAAACTGAAGCCACTGGGGGCACCATTGTCCAAAGGCCTCAGAAGCGGTCTCGTGTTCTCAATAACCGAGAGCTTCTGATTGCCCTCCATCAGAAATAAGATAAGGATCACTACTGGCTGAAGCGTCAGATGCAAAGCCTCTTGGTGGATGTCAATCGCATTCGCAATCTTGCCACCAAGAATGCCTTTGTTGCTCATGAAACCTGTCGGAGGTCATGGAAGAGTTTAACTCTGCTGAGTGCTGAAGCGGATCTTCAAGACGATGGCTTCACATAAAGATCCAAGTTTGACCACACTCCTCCAAGGAATGTTGTTCTGCATCGAACTCCGTCTCTTGAAGACTCTGACTACTCCTCCTCGTCTGCAATAATTGACGCCAGGGTGATAGATGATCAAGATGATGCTACCTCACCACCTCCTACTTCAGCGCGTGTCGACACTGCACCAACTACTTCTGCACCGCCAAACACCAATGCCGACCCTGCCTCCTCTCCTGCTCCAACTGGGAACGAGTAGAGGCTCTATGTCTTCAAACCTTTTTGGTCCTTACTGACAAAAGGGGGAGAAGCATATGAGTTGATAGTCTTCAAGCGGGTACATATGGGAGGGTGCTTTATATTTTTCCTAGTGTTTACAACTCTCGTTTTTGCTACATTTGGTTCTTTGAGTTGTAACACTTAAACTGATGGTCGTCTGCTACGTTTTCTGCTACTCTGCAATGCGATGATAAATTCCGCATGTGCTACGTTATATTCCGCACTTAGTCATTTTTGCAGACGTCCATTTCTCATTATGCATATCATTATATTTGACATATCAATTGTGCATGATGAATTGTCTTCATAAGTTGAAGAGGATCTCCACAAGTACAACCTTCCATGTGCATTTGCATTCAAAGGCAAATCAACTATATGCACATCTTCAGGGGGAGCCTTTTGCTACTTACGATGAAAATACATTTATCCTTTACAATTTCACATTCTTTTTCCCCATTGAAAACTTCAACCAGTTTGTCATCAATCACCAAAAACGGGGAGATTGTAAGTGCATCTAGCGCCACCCCTAGTTGGTTTTGGAGTATTGACGACAAACCTGGTTGAGGGACTAATGTGTTTGTGAGAATTGCAGGATAACACAGGTAGTAGTCCCTCATTGATTTGGTTTACCTACCGGAGATGACCCCTAAAAATGTATGAATACATTGACAACAGTGGTGGTACATGAAGATAATCTTATTGAAGACTATGACAAGAGAATATGTTGTGTGAAGACTATGGAGCGCGAAGACTTCGATGTTTCGTTGTTTCCTTTTCTTCTTTGTTGAGTCATAGGATCCACTGTACTGTTATGTGGGGTCCAAGTGAACTAAGTCAGAGTGACTGAAGTGATGCTCAACCAAATCCTTTGTCTTCGAGCGAAGACAATGAGAGCAAATCTTATCCAGAGCTGGATGAGTCAACTTTACTTGTAGCCCAAGTAAAGTTGCCACGTGAGTGTTTGAAATCTGACCGTTGGAACACGTGTCAGTTCCTTAGTGACCCAGGGTCACTTCGGACAAATCAGGTCGGGTTGCCCAGTGGCTATAAATAGCCCACCCCCTACACCATAAGTTGGTGGCTGCTCAGAGTTATTGCACGGCTTTTGTCGTTTGAGAGCAACCCACCTCCGAAGCATTTGAGAGAAAGATCCTTGCGAGGACAAAGCCAAAACACCCAGAGCCAAAGAGTGTTAGGCATCACTGAAGTCTTTCTGTCTGTGTGACCTGAAGACTTATTACACTTGAGGACTGTGTTTCCTCCAGCCGGTTAGGCGTCGCGTTCTGAGCATCCAAGAGTCATTGTGGATCGCCGGTGAACAAAGTCTGTGAAGGTTTGGAAGTCTACCTTGAAGACTTACCAGAGTGACTGGGCGAGGACTAGGTGTCCTTAGCTCAAGGGGAATAAGGTGAAGATGTGGTCTTCTGAGTTAAATCTCAGCCTCCCTAACCAGACGTACAGTTGTCACAGCAACTGGAACTAGTCTAACAAATCACTGTCTTCCCAGAGCTATTGGTTCTATCCTTTCCTTCCCTTTACTTACTGTCTTATGTTGTGAAGTCATTGCCTGCCTGCCTTATCTGATTGACTTCACTGTGTGACTACTTGTTCTGATTGGCTTCATTCCTTCTTCCCTCTTGATCCTTACTGCCTAGCTGCTATTAGTCTTCATGCTTTCACTTTATTGAATACCTGACTATGGCTTGTCTAGTGTAGTCTACTTTCCGCTGCATACAAATAGGATTAGATTTACCCTTTGTCTTCGAAACTACCATGTTTTGAAGCATTTCATAAAAATCGCCTATTCACCCCCCTCCCTCTAGTCGATATACTGCATTTTCACCTTCCCTTTGGTACTCCTTAACTGGAGATACTCCTTTGGTACTCCTTGTCTACTACTTGAACATATGGGTTTAGTCCCTTCCTTCGGGGAAGATTTTCTCCGGGTACCACAGGGTTGAAGAAATCCCTTACTATTAGGACATAGTGTTCGGTACGACTTAAGGCTGTTGGACTGACTTTCTTTAATGTTGCATCTGCTTTCAAATATTTTATAGCATCAAGTCCGACAACACATTGAGAGCGGGGTGTTGAGCCAAAAAGTAAAATCCATAGATTTGGGGACTAAAGAGACTCTTCTTTACAGCCAAACATGAAGAGAAGAGAGTCTTAGAGTAGATTCGGTAATGCTGAGTCGGTGTAGTATGGAAAATTACTCATTGTGTGCTCGCCTTTTGCGTGCTCCTGCTTCATCTACATATCAGATTCTTCCTTCCCCAGAGTTCTTAATTATAGGCTTTATAGACAAGCAGTCCAATGGAATATCCGCATCTTCTAAATCAGATTAGAGTATGAAGACCAAAGCTATAGAGTAACAACTACCACTTTCCCTACTGTTCTGGTTGAAATAGGGTTTTGGCTCAGTGACCACCTTCTTCCAGTATTCTTAGCTTATTGTTTGCTTCATGCCTGATCAATGGTGATTGACTGTTCTTGCTTGTCTTGGGTCTGCTCTAGTTGTGGTGCTGCTAACTAAGGGTCAAATTTCATGACTTGATGAAGAGGAAGACGAGTATCTTTGGTCTCAAAGAGTCAGGCTAATCCAACCTCTTGCTCCTGCCCAACTCAGTCTCAGTTGTACCATAATGCGCCTGGACTCAACACTTTTCTGGCTCCAAGACTGCCTCGAGCATTCATGTAAAATAGATGACAAAATTGCAAACAATCATAGAATGATTTAAGCTGAGGAACATAGAGGTCTCTCCCACAATTTTTTGTCATATACCTCTGGAATAGTGTTGAAATCGCACGCCACTAATCAGTTTTTTAAACCAAGTGGTTTATCTTAGTGTGCTACCTGATACGTCCCCAACGTATCTATTTTTTTATTGTTCGGTGATGTTATAGTATCAACCTTTGATGTCTTACATAAATTTTCTAGCAACTTAATATCATTTTTGGGACTAACCTATTGACATAGTGCCAGTGCCAGTTGCTGTCTTTTTGCTTGTTTTTTACTTTCAGAATATAAATACCAAACGGAGTCCAAATGCAACCAAACATTTTGGAGATTTTTTCTGCCCAGAAGAGACCCAGAGAGCCCGAGAGATGTGCCAGAGGAGGCTCATGGGGCCCACAAGACACCAGGGCATGCCAAGAGGCCCAGGCGCGCCCTGGTGCCCCATGGGGCCCACGGAGCCCTTCTCCACTGACCTCCAGCTCTATAAATACCGCAATATTCCAGAAACCCTAGAGGAGTCCACGCAAAATTGTTTCAGCCGCCGCAAGTTCCAGAACCATGAGATCCAATGTAAGGCCTTTCCTGGCACTTAGCCGGATAGCAACACGATCAGGGAGGGGTTCATCATCTGCATTGGTGCTCCTCCGATGATGCGTGAGTAGTTTACCACAGACCTATGGGACCGTAGTTAGTATCTAGATGGCTTATTCTCTCTTTTTGATCTTCAATACAATGTTCTCCTTGATGTTCTTGGAGATCTATTTGATGTAACTATTTTTTGCAGTGTGTTTGTTGGGATCCGTTGAATTGTGAGTTTATGATCAGATCTATCCACACATGATTATTATAGCCTCGTATTTCTTTGATATTTCGGTTTTGTTTGGGCAACTTGATTAATTTATCTTGCAATGGGAAGAGGTGCTTTGTAATGGGTTCGATCTTGCGGTGCTCAATCTCATTGATAGAAGGAGACATGACACGCATGTATCGTTTCTATTAAAGATAACAAGATGGGGTCTATTCCTACATGAATAGATCTTGTCTACATCATGTCATCGTTCTTAAAGCACTACTCCATTTCTCTATGAACTTAATACACTAGATGCATGCTATATATCGGTCGATGTATGGAGTAATAGTAGTAGATGCAGGCAGGAGTCGGTCTACTAATCTTGGATGTGATGCCTACATAAATGATCACTGTCTTGGATATCATCATAATTATTTGCCCTTCTATAATTCCCCAACGGTAATTTGTTTACCCATTGTATGTTATTTTCTCGAGAGAATCCACTAGTGAAATCTACGGGCCCCGGGTCTATTTCCTATCATATATTTTTAGATATGTTTTGCCAAAAATCCAAGAACACTTTGTTGCTTTTATTAGCCTTTATTTTATTTGCATCTATCAGTCTATCTATTTATCTTACTTTGGAGGGATTGGCAACCCCTCTACGCGTTGGTTTTGTTGTTCGTGTGTAGGTGATGTTTACATAGTGTTGCTTGGTTCGCCTACTGGATTGATAACCTTGGTTTCATAACTGAGGGAAATACTCATCGTTGTTATGCTGCATCATCCCCTCCTCTTCGGGGAATTTAGCAACGCGGATCACAAGTAGCACTAGCCGCTGCTTCATTTCGTATAGCGATAATGCTATCTCTTTCTTAGCGCTCCACCCTGCAGAGAACTCTGGTTGCGCTTTTTTTCTCTGACTTGACTCGACTTGGCCTACTTGACTCAGGTGTTAGAGTATCGCTTTCATACGGCGAGAGTCACAAACAACTCATGTCAAATGGGGTGAATTACACTCGGGGAGATGAAGTGGCCTTATATATGGCCACTTTAAATATGCATGTTGGTCATGGAAAATATCTCATGGTATGTGTCCCAGAAGGTCCAGCAGCAACCACCGGGTTGTCCTAGATTTTGGGCCTACTCCACATGTTGCCTCCGACACACACACACCTGAAGCCTTTCATGTTAGCCGAAATGTGTCACAAGAGAAGATGGATTTCATAGCAGACTCTAGGGTCCAGGATTCTAGCGCTAACTCTGACACATACTTCCGTTGTGCAATAGAAGTATCTGATGCCAGGCGTACCTTGTGTTGGAGTCAGCCTTGGAATCCAGAGCTCCCGATGAGTCTTCCCAGAAACTTTGGCAGCTATCTTTGGAAGGCATTGTGGCAACCCATTTGTATTGTATTATGATGAGTATTTTGGCTATCTCGTTGGCATACATGATGGAGCATGTGATGTGTATTTATGAATGTCCAAATGAAAATGGGTTCCACCGTACTTTCATTGAGGGACCCCTCTTAGTAGTGTGGCTTTCCTATGCTCAAGTAAATATAAAAGGTTATGAATTTGGGTATACCACCTTCTTCTCTCTTTGATAAAATAGGGGTACACATCCATCTTTGCATAAGCCTTTTCAACTAATCCACTTTATATAAACTTGTCACACATGATTAGTCTTCAATTCATATTGACATTATCACCAAAACACACTAATGAAGATAATTGCACGTTCACACAAAACTAGAGCTCTTTGCACTTGTAGCATATGCCTTTCACTCTTGCATGTTGAATTATATTTGCTGGAGTAATGGGAGTTGTGTAAACATTTTCGACATGTCTTCTCACTAGTAGTGCTAATTGAAAGAAGTTCCTTTTAGGAGTTTGTGATTGTTCCATTCTCCTAGAGAGAAAAATTGTCTTTTGTAGGTATGCTAGTTGATGACACTGTAGGTAATGACGTATACTTTCATTTAGACTACATGCAAAGTTGTTCATGGATAATCGTATACAAGATTGTCCCTTCTCATAATCATGAGGTGTTCAAACTTTAGGATGTATTGCTTAATATAAGTAGTTTTTATGAGAGAGTAGAAATATCTCACACTATCACTGATCGAGGTTTATGCAAATCCATATCCCGCATATCTTCCAAACTTGTAGCAGGGAATTTTTGCTAGTGCCATGCAAGTTCATCTCGCCATTCCATTGTTGGGCCTTTGTGCTATATGGAACCAATTCAGTCCTTTGTTCAGGGGAGTGTTGTAGCAACATTAAACCAAATATCTAATTTATCTACCGAAGAATAAATATTAGTTCCATCAAACTCACAAATATTCATTCTTGTTAGGTTGGCAACCGCTTGAGGTCTTCTGATCGTATGGTGTTTGTTCCCTATGTATCAGAATGCCTCTTTTGCAGTTTGTTGAGGCATGCTTTATTGGTTCTGTGCAAGTTTACAATGCTATTGTCACTAACTTGTCCATGTTATTTATTCAGTGCAAAGTTGGGGTGTCTATTTTTTGTCCCATAGATATTTAATTCTTTGCATATTAAACACCTTGGAAGACAACAAATCCTACAATATTAGGAGTGGACAATACTGCATGGTGTAGTTTTTGTGGTGCAAGGGGTGTTTCAAAGTGCATAAAGTCACCATCAAGGGAAGATAGAGGAAGGGTCCCGAGGGGCTCAATTTTAGCCGAGGGTGTTCTACAGACTAGTGAGTGTCTCTCGCATACTAGAAAAGGTTTTGCGTACTCCATTAATGAACCCACAAACTCCTTTCTATCATCTTCCATGTACATCTGTGTTTCTTAACATCCAACTTGATTCCGGGTTTCTGTCGTCCACTGAATCAATCCTTTCTGCCATGACTAGATGAGTTTCAGAGAGGGGTTTAGAACAAGATGTATGACTTGTTACCACATTCAAGAATGATAGATTGTATTGTCCAAGGGTGGGCGGGGGGTTACGACAGCATATGTGTCAGGCCCAAGATGCGATTCTATCCCGATCACGTGATTCACCTCGTGATTGGGGCACAACCGCATTTCGGGCGCTTAGCAAGATGGATATCATTACATCATACCATTACATAAATACATGGGGATACAACAAGTCATACAAGTCACATGAATACAAGGCATCCGACTACGGATGCACACATGAAAAGCACAATGACATCCATCTGCTATCACAGGCTACCGACCCGGAACCTAACCCAAGACTGATGAAGCAGAAGAAGAAAGAACTCCAACACAAGTACATCGTTCTCACATCAAGTCACCGGAAACCTGCACCGGCAACTATTGTTGTAGTATCTGTGAGCCACGAGGACTCAGCAATTCCATTACCATGGGTAACAAGACTAGCAAAGCTTAATGGGTAAGGAAAAGGATAGTGGTGAGGTTGCAGCAGCGGCTAAGCAATATATGGTGGCTAACTTACCAGTACAAGAATAAGATGAGCATCTATGCAAACGGTCGCAAACTAGTAATGATCGCTAAAGATCCTGAACTACCTACGAGTCAAACATAACCCCACCGTGTTCTCTTCTCAACGTGAAAAGAGACGGTCATGGTTACTCACGCGGTTTGTGTATTTTATTTCGGATCCTCTGTCAAGTTTTCTACAACCGGACATTAACAAATTCCGATCTGCCACATAATCGCGGGCACGGCTTTCGAAAGATCATAACCCTGCAGGGGTGTCCCAACTTAGCCCATCACAAGCTCTCACGATCAGCAGAGGTAAAATAATAATAATATTACCCCTTATCTTAGGGACAGCCCGATCAGACTCGGAATCCCGGTGCACAAGACATTTCGACAATGGTAAAACAAGTCTAGCAAGACCTCCCAGCGTGCCGACACCCTAATAGTAGCTGCACGTATCTCGTCTCAGGCCACGACTGGATGGGTGATGCTATGGGAGCCAGATACCTCGAGTTTCCCCGTGGCGGCCGCGTAGGACCCCCGTTTGGGACCAACACCATCAGCACTGGCCCCCCTGTATGTAGAAGAATCCTCAGGTAGCGCTAACTCCCTATGCAATTAATTAATTAAGTTTTTTATTATGTTGCAAATAAAACCAATGTTGGGCCTTGCTGGAGGAGTTTTATACAAAGACGAACTGTCAAGGGGTCCCCATATACCCATCCGTGTTAGGAACGCAAAATCAAGGAACATAACGTCGGTTTATCGGCTCCTAAGGTGGCATGAGTGGAACAAAATACCAAGCAAAAGGCCAAGCCTTCCACCAATTTCCAAGTATATAGGTGTGTTAATATATATAAGATATATTGTGATATTCCAACAACAAGTTCCAACATGGAACAATCTTCATCTTCACCTGCAACTAACAACGCTATAAGAGGGCATGAGTGAACAGGTAACACAGCCAAACAACGGTTTGCTGGGAAGGTCTCAAGGGTTAGAGGTTTCATGGCAACAAGGAGAGAGGCTGACAATAAATGATGGGTAGCGCGACATATAGCGGTAGCATCGAGACATCTAGCATAGCAATGATAGTAAAGGTATCCAAGGTGATGGTCATCTTGTCTGAGATCCCACAAGGAAGAAGAACGAGTCCATGAAGTAGACGAAGAAGAAGCCACGACGATGAACCAAGTGAAGTAAACGAATCCTCACGATCGCAACGGAATAAGCACTAACGAGAAGAAGCAAGCAACACGGTAAACACACCACTCACGAACATGACAAGATGCCCAACCAAGTATGATGCAATACAAGTCTATATGATGCAATTCATGGCAAGGGATGAAGCACACAAGAACAACACAAACCAACAAGTTTAAATGAGGCCGGAATCTACTCCGGTAAGTCCTCATATGCACATTTCAAAATTGGTCCAGATCTGAACAAACCTTAAGTTCAAGTTGTTAAACAGCAAGTTAACATGCACCATGATGATCTACTCGAAATTTTAGTCAAGTTACATATAAAGTTTATTTAATTCAGAGCTACGGCCTAGAAGATATGAGCAAAACAAGATGCAATGCAAAGCTGAAGTTAACAGCAACATAGCAACTTTGGAGCAAGGTATATTTATGCTACAGCACCCAAACATGATAACAAAAGGCGTGGATGTGAAATAGGCATGATTCTCAACAAGCATGAACTCAGAGCACACCGAAACACTTGTTAGAACACAATTAAACTAGCATGGCAAGATTCAAGAAGTTTACTGATTTCTCAGACTTGGTGAAAAAAAAGAGCATGGAAGAAACAACGACAAGTAGGCATGTTTGCAAGCTTGTGCAACTCAACTCAGAGCATAACATGGCATTCGAAGAAAACCAACAGCAAGAAGACATGTTTATGAAGCTACTCATGGCAAGAACATGGTCATAGGATGCATAGATCACTAGAATATCACATGGCAAAACTGAACTTGTTGATAACAGGCTAACAGAAACATTTTATAGCAACTTGAGAGCAAGAAATAAATAAGCTACAACAACCTATAATGGCAAACAAGGGCATGGATGGATAGAGCATAACATGGACAACAATACATGATCATTGGACAACACAAAACATTCATGGATTTGAGTGGGGCATCAAGCAAACATGGCATCAGATTAACACTTTTCAGACAGCAGTTTTTTAACAAGTCTCGGGAAACAACAACGGCGAGTAGGCTACTTTACAAGCTTGTTGCAAACACCACAAGGCATATCGTGAAAAGTGGATTGCATTGTAAGTGCATCTAGTGCCCCTTAGTGATTTTGGTGTATTGAAGACTTATAGGTTAAGGGACTACTGTGTTTATGAGTGTACACAGGTCTATAACTCTATGAGGAGTTTGATAATTACAGGGAAAGTCGACCCCTAAAAATGAAGTTCTTCGACTGAAGACTTTGGATTTCTGAAGACTTTGAAAGTGAAGAAATTGGTGTGACCCCGAAGACTTGGTATTCATTTGAGGATCATGAAGCATGAAGACTTTTGTTTTTACAGTTTCATTTTCTCTTTCTTGAGTCATAGGAAACACCGTACTGTTAAAGGGGGTCGAGGAAATACTAAGGAAAATTTTCCATGTGATGCTCAACTCAAAATCCTACACCTACCAATCCCTTCGAGTGAAGCCATTTGAAATCTCATACAGTTCAGAAAAATTCTTCAGTGACAGAGACGAAGTTCTTCTTGTCTCTGAGGAATTTGTTCAGGCTGAGGAGTTAGGAATTCGCTAGTGCGGATTACCTACACAGTGAGGAACATGATAGCCCTGAGGAATTTGATACTCAAATTTTTGACCGTTGTTGTGCTAAGCGCCAACTGTCCCAAAATATCTACCTACCTAATGGTCATATCATTAAAGGGCATGTATGTCTTATCATGTCGGGATGCTCCCTAGGCTATAAATAGCCACCCCATACAACCACTAGCTGGTTGGCTGCTCCACGAGAAACTGAGACTTGTCATAAGAGCAACCCATCCTCCGAAGACTTTGAGCGAAAATCATCAAGTGAGGAAAAACCCAAAACCTTCAAAACCAAAAGTGATTGAGCATCACTGAAGAGATTGATCATGCGTGGATCCGACGCTTGTTACCTTTGAAGACTGTGCTTCTTCCAGACGGTTAGGCGTCAAGGTCTAGAGCATCCAAGAGGAATTGTGGATCGCCGAGTGACCGAGTTTGTGAAGGTTCGGAAGTCACCTGAAGACTTACCACGAGTGATTGGGCGAGGTCTATGTGCCCTTAGCTCAAGGAGAATACGGTGAGGACTTGGTGTCTTGGACTGTGCGTCCTTGACTGGGTATCCGGGACTGTGTGTCCTCAGGTTTAAATACCTAGCCGCTCCAACCAGATGTACAACTGAGAGAGCAGTTGGAACTGGTCTACCAAATCATTGTCTTCACCAAGCTTACTGGTTCTATTTCCTCAACTCTTTCATTTCCTCATATTTGTGTTGTGTGCTTGTTCATAGATGTTTGAAGACTTTGACTGAAGACTTTCTTAATTTCCTCAGTTCATTTTCTTCAGTCTGTTTGTCTTCATTCTGTGCTATCCCGTGTTTACGCATTCTGTACTCTGTGTTTGTCTTCATATCTTCATGATGACCATGCTTGTATTCTGTCATGTTAACTACTGAGTACTAATTCCGCTGCAAGTAGTTCTTCGCTAAGGAATTTCCTCAATAGCGAATTCCTCAGTGAAGAATTCATAAAAATCGCCTATTCACCCCCCCCCCCTCTAGTCGATATAACGCACTTTTAATTGGTATCAGAGCAAGGTACTCCCTTGTTCTGTGTGATTTTGGTTTAACCGCCTGAAGTTTTAGTTATGTCGACCGCAGGTATGATCAAGGTCTGAGCTGGGTGTCCTACCTTCGATGGGATGGACTACCCCTACTAGAAGAACAAGATGCGAATGCATCTTGAGGAAATTGATAACGATCTCTGGTATGTTGTGGAAAATGGAGTTCCCTCAGTATCACCTTCTCTGAATGCTACTGATGTGAAGAGATTCAAGCAACTCGATTCTCAAGCGAAGAATATCATTTGTGGCCATCTGAGCAAAGGACGGTATGGAAGAGTGAGTGCTTTGGAAACTGCGAAGCTCATCTGGGATAGGCTGTCCAAAGTCAACGAAGGAGTCTCAACACAGCGTGACTCCCGAATTGATGTTCTTCGCAATCTCTTCAACCGTTTCAAAAGACTTGACAATGAAAATGTTCAGCAAACCTTCGATCGTCTCACTGACATCTCAAATGAACTTCAAGCACTTGGTGCCACTGACATCACCGACCAAGAAGTGGTGAAGAAATTGCTGAGATCGCTTGATTTCTCGTTTGATACTCTAGCATTGATGATTCAAGAGCGTGGTGATTGCAAGTCACTTGATCCCGCTGATATCCTCGAAAGGCTAAACACTCATGAGTTCCAGCTTACTGAAAAGAGAGATCTCTATGGTCCAAGCTATGGCAGATCACGTGCCCTGAAGGCCAAGGCCGTCTCTGAATCTGAAGGTGAAGATTCTGGTAGTAGCCTTGGTGATCCTGAAGAATTGAGCCAGGAGCTAGCTTTGCTTGTGAAGAAATTCCAAAGGTTCTCAAGACGTGGTCGCTTTGGAAAGTTCACTAAGAGAAATGATTCCTCATCCAGTGTCTACAACAAACGGCCATGTCACAAATGCAAGAAGCCTGGTCACTACATTCAAGATTGTCGTCAGTGGGAAAAGGAATCCAAAAATAAGAAATACAAGGATTACAGTTCTGATGATGCAAAGAAGAAGAAGAAATCGTCAAAATCTTCATCATCAAAATCCTCAAAGTCTTCATTTCACGAGAAGAACAACTCCAAGAAGTCTTGGGTATTCATTGGCAAGGAAATGGACTCTGAAGCTGAATCTGAGGATCATGAGGAAGAGGAGGAATCTGAGGAATCCGAATCTGGTGTGGCAAGTCTAGCTCTCGCTACTGCATTCATCAGCAAGTCTATCTTCAACATAGAAGAAAATGATCTCACCAACAAGGCTGACGAAGACAATGATGACTATGCTCCTACCTATTGCTTCATGGCAAAGGGTGCCAAGGTACTCAAATATCCCTCCTCTAAATCTAGTGAGGATGAATCTGATGAAAACCTTAAGCCCAGCTATTCTAAACTTGCTAAAATTGTTGTGCAACAACAAAAGGCTCTTGATAAGGTTGAAAACATGCTAGATAAAAGTGATGATATGTTGGGTGAAGAAATGGATCGAACTAAAATCTTGACTGAAAATCTTCAGAGACTTTAGTCCAAGTGTGATAACCTTCAAAGTCATCATAACACTCTCTTGTCTGATCATGAGAAGCTTTCTTATGAATTTCTTCAAAGAAAGCAAGATCTTGAAAAGCTAAGAGTGAGTTATGAAGATCTGCAAAAGGAGCATGATTCATTACTTGCTCAACAAATCAGTGCTTCTCAGGAATAATTTATTCCTCCATGCTTGAAATGCATTGAACGTGAAACTGCTATTCTTCACCTGAATGTTCAAATGCTTCAAATGCTACAAATTCTTCAACTGCCTCTGCTATCACTAATTCCTCATCTGAGGACATTGCTAGTATCACTGACAATGCAGGGTTGAAGGAATTGTACATGACACGCATGTACAAAAGCCTCAAAGGGCATCAGACTCTTTGTGATGTGCTTAAAAGGCAGATCCTCAACAGGAACCCTAGGAAAGAGGGAATTTCCTTTGAGAGGAAACTTAATGCTGATGGTTCATATTGGAAGCCTGAGCAGTATCCCAAAACCTCATGGGTTGCTGCAAAGGGACCTCCAGTTGATCCATCCAATTTATCTGGCTTTACATGTGAACCTCCTCATTCTTCTGATGAGTCATTTGACTCCAACTATAAACTGTTCAAAAATCAGAATGGTGAAGTATTTGCTAGATATGTCGGAACTAACTGCAGGAATGGTCCCCCTATGAAGAAAATCTGGGTACCTAAGAGGCACCTTGAAAATCTTCAAGTGAATGTCCTCATGACACCTCGTGTGAGCAATAGGAACCCCAGATCCAATTCTTCATATGGATCAAAATCTTCAGATGGAGCAAAATCCTCATACGGATTCAATTCCTCATATGGATCAAATTCCTCAAAAGGATCAAAGTCTTCATATGAACATCATCGTGCTAACAACTCCGTTTCGCAGGGAAGAGCTAAGGGCTATGAATATGAGAATTATTCTTCTAACCATTATGTTCATAAGTCCTTGAAGAATTACTCTGCTTATTCATATGCTTATCCTAACTCCTCTTATGTGAAACGAAACGGGCTGGCGTCTATGCCACCTTTCTCGTATAGAGCTCGCAGAGTGATGAACTCTTTGCCACCCCTTCAGATGTGGGTGGTGAAGAAAAAGAACTAATCTCTTCTGCAGGGTCAGGTCTCCAGACGTGCTCAAACGTCTCAAGAATTTGCTGGAGACCTGAAATGTGCCTGAAAGGACGCAGGCTAATCTTGAAGAAATGAACTCTCATTTCTCACGTCATCATACTGCTTTATCTGTTGCATTGCTTGATGAAATTGATCTGATGATTTGATGTCATATTCTTCACTAATGAAGTATATGAGTTTGTAAGCTGCAATTCGTCTGCAGGATGATCAACCCAAAGCCACTAAGTGGGTCCTCAATAGTGGATGTACAAATCACATGACTGGTGACAAGAATCTCTTGATGGATGCTCGCTTATCACCATCTCATCTGAAGCACATCATCTTCGCTGACAAAGGAAAAAGTCAGGTATTGGGTCTAGGTAAGGTTGCGATCACTAGGGATCGACACATGGACAAAGTCATGCTTGTTGAGTCCTTAGGATACAACCTCATGTCTGTCTCAATGCTTTGCGATTTGGATATGGTTGTTGCTTTTGGCAAACATCGTTGTGTTATGATCATGGAATCTGACAACTCCATAGTCTTCGAAGGCTTTAGGAGAGGAGACTTGTATATTGTTGATTTCTCTACAGGACCTCAACGAGCTGTGTGTCTACTTGCAAAAGCTTCAGAAGGCTGGCTATGGCATCGACGACTTGGTCATGCAGGCATGAGCAATTTGCACACGCTTGCGAAGAAGAAGCATGTCATTGGCATTGAGAATGTCAAATTCCTCAAGGATCACTTGTGCGGTGCCTGTGAAGCCGGAAAGATCGATGACCAAGGCCAAGCATCCAGCAAAGACTATCATGACTACTACTCGGCCATTTGAATTGCTTCACATGGATCTCTTCGGTCCTAATCATTATTCTGCAGTTTCAAATGATGCTTCTCAATATGGCTTTGTTATTGTTGATGATTACTCTCGATATACATGGGTACACATTGTTACTTACAAACATGAAGTGCACGAAGTCTTCAAATGATTTTCCTCGAGGGCTTCAACCAACTTTGGTGTGAAGATTCAGCACATCAGAAGTGACAATGGAACTGAGTTCAAGAACTCTGGTCTCGATGACTATCTTGATGAACTTGGTATTACTCATGAGCTATCTGCTCCTTATACTCCTCAGCAAAATGGCATCGTGGAGCGCAAGAACAAGACTCTTGCTGAGATGGCTTGCACTATGCTTGATGAATACAAAACGCCTTGTCGTTTCTGGATTGATGCTATTGATACTGCGTGCCACATCATCAACAGAGTATATCTTCACAAATTCTTCAAGAAGACTGCCTATGAACTCCTCGCTGACAAGAAACCCAATGTGAGTGATTTCAAAGTCTTCGGTGCTAAATGTTGGATTAGAGATCCTCATCACAACTCAAAATTTGCACCGAAAGAAAATGAAGGGTTTATGCTTGGTTACGGAAAGGACTCGCACACCTACAGAGTCTTCAACAACGTTCTTCACAAGGTTGTTGAAACTGTAGATGTGCGGTTCAATGAAACTAACGGCTCGCAAAGAGAGCACCTGCCTACTGTGATAGATGAACCAGCTCCTGAGGAAACTATCAAATTCAAGGCTACTGAGGATGTCATTCCCACCAAAGAATCTGCTGACGAATTCATTCCAGAACTTGAAGAACGTCGAGCTGATGCACCTGAGGAAAATGCTGAAGAAAATGGTGCCGAAGAAAATGTTGATCAAATTCCTCGACGACAACCAGCTCATCCTCGTGTTGCGAAAGAAGTGCAGATTGAGAAAATCATCAGCGACATCAATATACCAGGTCCTCTCACATGCTCAAAAGCTTCACACTTATCTAACTTTTGTGGGCACTTTGCTTTTGTCTCTATCACAGAGCCCACTAAGGTAGATGAAGCATTTCTGGAGCCTGAGTGGATTCAAGCTATGCAAGAAGAATTACATTAGTTTGAACTCAACAACGTCTGGGAACTGGTCAATCATCCAGATCCTCGCAAGCATAATATCATTGGCACAAAGTGGATCTAACGCAACAAGCAAGATGAAAATGGCCTTGTGGTAAGAAATAAGGCACGGCTTGTAGTTCAAGGCTACACACAGGTTGAGGGAATTGACTTCGATGAAACTTTTGCACCTGTTGCTAGACTTGAGGCTATTCGCATATTACTTGCTTATGCTAACCATCATGATATCATTCTCTATCAAATGGATGTGAAAAGTGCATTCCTCAATGGTAAGCTTGAGGAAGAAGTATATGTTTCTCAACCCCCAGGTTTTGAAGATCCAAAGAATCCTGACAAATTCTTCAAACTCAATAAGGCTCTCTATGGCCTCAAGCAGGCCCCTTGGGCTTGGTATGATACTTTGAAGGAATTCCTCTTGAAGGAAGGCTTCAAACCCGGTTCACTCGATCCAACTCTTTTCACTAAATCTTATGATGGTGAATTATTTGTGTGCCAAATATATGTTGATGATATTATCTTTGGTTGTACTGACCAACACTATAGTGATGAATTTGCCTATATGATGAGTGAAGAATATCAAATGTCTATGATGGGAGAGTTGAAATTCTTCCTAGGTCTTCAAATTCGTCAACAACGCAATGGTATATTCATATCTCAGGAGAAATACCTCAAAGATGTACTGAGGAAATTCGGCATGCACGATTGCAAAGGCGTCAAAATTTCTATGCCCACAAATGGCCATCTTTGCAGTGATGAAACTGGTATTGACTTCGATCATAAGGTATACCACTCCATGATTGGTTCTTTATTGTACTTATGTGCATCTAGGCCAGATATAATGCTTAGTGTTTGCATGTGTGCCCGATTTCAAGCTGCACCGAAGGAATCACACCATAAGGTTGTGAAACATATTCTTCGATATCTAGCTCACACACCAACACTTGGATTATGGTACCCCAAGGGCTCGGCTTTTGATATCATTGGATATTCAGACTCTGACTATGCTGGTTATCGTGTGGACCGCAAATCAACATCTCGTACATGTCATTTCCTCAGAAGATCTTTGGTCTGTTGGTCCTCGAAGAAACAGAACCTTGTATCACTATCTACCGCTGAAGCTGAGTATATTGCTGCTGGCTCCTGTTGTGCTCAATTGCTATGGATGAAGCAAACTCTCAAGGACTATGGTGTCAACGTGAAGAATGTGCCTTTACTCTGTGACAATGAGAGTGCCATCAAGATTGCTCACAACCCAGTTCAGCACTCGAAGACAAAGCACATTCAGATGCGTCATCATTTTCTTCGTGATCATGTGTTGAAGGGCGATATCTCTATTGAACATGTGAAGACTGACGAACAGCTAGCCGATATCTTCACAAAGCCCTTGGATGAGAAGAGATTTAGCAAGTTGCAGTGTGAGCTAAGTATCTTAGAATCTTCGAATGTTCTTTGAATTGGACACTCATCCTAACACTTATGCAAAATTGATGACTTAGATGTGCAACACATGAAGAAATTTTTTTTTTCAATCAATGAAGAATAACGCTCTAAGTGTGAAGAAATTAATGAAGAAATTGATTCTCATAACCCTACGACAATTGTACGCGGTGTCTGAAATCATCATTCTTATACGGTGGGTCACGCCACCACAAAAGTTGAAAATCTTCAATTTGAGTTTATGTCCTCTACAGCATTCACTTATTGCTATTTCTTCAAGTTGCTTTTTCTGCTAAGTGAATGTGATCGGACCCTTCCCCCTCGATGCTATACTCAACCCATTCCATTCACAAATTCTTCATATGCGTTCTATTTGAAACTTGTTCAAAATCTTCACTGTGTCCTTGTCAACTGAAGAAATTGCGAACGCAACGTTAAAACTTATCCTTTCCAAAAATTTCGGTTTTGCCGCTCAAAACGTTCCACTTCCCACGACTATACTTATCTACTCACCCACAATCTCACATGATCTCCACTACACAGTACGTGGGTGACACATGTCGTGCGAATAAGAAGGGTGAGGGGCACGTTCGTCCTATTTCTTCGGTCGAACGGTTTTTCACCTCAGCTATAAATACCCCTCCCCTTCCCTCACTTCACTTTTTACTCCGCTCATTCTCACTCTCCCGCTCGAGCTTCTCCAACCCTAGCGCCGCCGCTACTCCATCGTTGCCGGTGAGGAAGACCTTCACTGCCTCGACCTCGTCGCCGTCGTACTCGCGCCGGCCGCGGATTTCTTCACTCCACCGTCGTCGTAGCTGTCTTCCACCACCAAGTTAGAGCGTGGAAGGTCTACACAGACGAACTTCACTACTCCATCCCACAGTTCGTCGTGTTCTTCATCCAGGGTAATTAAAAGTTATTTTTACTGCCCTCTTTGATTCAAAAGTGTTCTTCAAAATTCTCAAAAGGTGTTTTCTTCATCAAATCTTCACACACTAAACACCTCACATATCATTTGTTCTTGATTTGATTTCTCTAAGCTATGATTTTCTTCAAGATTCCTCAATTGTGTGGATTTTTCAATCTATACAACTCTGGAACCTAAGACAAAGAACGCTTTGTGAAATTCTTCAAGACTCATCTGGTCAAATTCCTCAAACTTGTCCTTTTTACAAAATCTTCTGAGAACGCATATGACCTCTCCAAATTCCTCGCAACTATACTCGGTTCACAGGTACTCATGTCTGCTGCTGAATCACTAGGTTCTCATCAACTTAACTCATTTGCAGCGTTCCTTGAAGAAAATTTGCATACTTCTTCAGAGAGTTCGATTGTTCAAATTCCTCGTCTGAAGAAAATGGCTGATGGGAAGAAGCCGCAGAAAGGAGGAAAGAAACTAGAGGTCAATACTGCTTTTGAACTGCCTGAAGACATTTATGTCGGTTATTGCACTCCTGGTGAGGCAAAATTCGGAAAAGAGGACAAGAATCAGCGCAAAGTGCGCATACAAAGAATAGAGAGGAGATGGGCACGTGAGTGGAGGGAGTACAGATATGCCACTCCAAAATACATGAAGAAATTCACAATCAATCCTCCCTGCCCAAGACCTCCATTGGCACATGGCCAAGTTGTTGATCCCACAAGCATCAAGCGTGGTGAGGACTTTCCTGAAGAATGGGCTAAGCACCAGGCCAAGTTGGCCAGACAAGCAAAAGATGCAGTGAGGAAATTCAATGAAGACTCTGCTGCTGTTGCTGCCTCTGCTGAGGCTTCTGCTTTCAAGCCTAAGAAGGACATGGCTAAGAAGCATGCTCACAAGCCAAGTGCTTCTTCCTCAGCAATGCCCTCACGGCCAGTTTCTTCAAAGCCCTCAGGGCAAATTCCTCAGACTGCGCCTGCTCCTCCAAAGTCCTCAACTTCTCCGCAAAAGTCTTCAGATGCTGCATCAAAATCTTCTGCTCCAGTGCATCTTGCCACATGTCAGAGGACTGCAGGCATATCCATTGCCTCAGGAGCCTCTGCAAGCTCCTCAGCTGCCCCAAGTTCCTCAGCGATACCAAGTTCCTTAGCTGGTCCCTCGCTACTGAAGAAAAAGACAACTGCTGGACAAGGCTCTCGCCCAAGTCCTCATAAGAAGCAAGTTGCTTTCCAAGTGTCGTCGGATGACAAAGCTGATGATGAAGAACTTGTTCAAATCATCAGAGACAGGCAAGAAAAGGCCGCTAGAGCCAAAGGAAGTGAAGTACCACTGTTGTTGGATCCCAAGGTGATCCTTGATTTCATTGATATCTGGCACAAGGACCCTAACACTCCTATGCCTGATTTCAACCTGACTCCTGGCCAAAGTCATATGCTGACCGCCTTCATAGCTTGAAGAAAAATGGAAGTTTGAATAGGCCAGGCAGACCAAGAAAGCGCAGTACAAGAAGGAGCGCTTCCTGAAGAAAAATGTTGTCAACATGACAACTGAAGAACTAGTAAAGATTCAGGGTGAAATCAAAGCCCTCAGTAATGAATTTGAAGCATATCGTGCTGACTGGTTGGGCGCCAAAGTCAGATTTGTCAATCTAACCAAAGGTTTTTCTTCAAGTGTTGCTCGTAAGACGCACATTGAAATTCCTCAGGCTGAAGCATCTGCTCAATCTGCTGAAGGACATGCCAGCACCGCTAAAGAACATCAGGCTGCTGAAGAACATCCCAGGGCTGATGACTCCACTCCATCCGCTGAAGAAATTGCCAGGGCAATCTCTAGTGTTGCGCCTGAAGAAAATGTTAGGCTAGCTGAAGCTCCAAAGGCTGCGCCTGAAGATCATGAAGAAGTCAGGACAACTGCATCAGTTGTGCCTGAAGAAAACGAACCAAATTCCTCTGTTGCTCCTACGCCCACTCCAACTCCAATACTTCCATATGCATTAGATGTGAAGAAGATAAAGACTGCAGAGTGTGCAGCTGTGAAGAAAAGGAAGGCAGCAGCTTCTTCAGATTCTTCAGTTCCGAAGAAAATGAAGCCAATGACAAGCTCAGGTGAGAATCCAATTGATGCCATTCCAATTTCATCTATGCCATCAAAGGACCTTGTTCATTTTGATGAAGAATATGTGATTCCAAGTGAATCGTATGAAGATATTCCGTCTGCTGCTTCCTCAGAGCAGACAGATGAAGAAATTGAAGTGGATGATGTCCCTTCAACCCCTGTCATCTCCTCGCCTATGCCTCATTTACTGCTGAAGAGGCCGGTGTTGAAGAAATGGAAGAACAACACTCTGACGTGGACATTGGAAATGCCACTCCACTGACGACTGATGGGGATAGTCAGCATCCCAACTCCCCTTTGTTCACGCCACTCCAACAAATTCCTCATTCACCAGCACCAACTATTCCATTGGGCTCTGAGGAAACTCATCCCACACAGTCTGTTCATGAAGACATTCCAGCCACTAGTGCTGAAGAAACTGTTGCTGCTGCTGAATCGATGAAGACTGTTGCTGAAGAGGAACCAGAAATTCCTCAGACTGAAGAACCTCATATTGCAAATCCAGAGGTGGTGATGCAATTGACAGATACTCCTCAACCGAAGCCAAAGGATCCTTTCTCAAGGAGGCAATCTTTCAAGAAGGCTGATTTCTTTGGCGAGCATGTGTTCTTCATTGTTTTCAATCCATATGACTCTTCTCGCATAAGGAGAGGCGTTTCTGGACTGCCAATCAGGCGAATTTCTATTCCATAGTGCTTTACAACAAAGATAAAGTCTTCGATCATAAGCATATTCCTCACATGGACATGGAGTCTCTGCCGTGTTTTGTGCCGGTCCTTAGTGTTCTTCACGACGCTGGACTTCTGGGTTTTTGCACAGATATATGCGACTGGAATGAAGAGCTGATTCTTCAATTTTATGCAACCCTGCACATCACTAGCAATTCTGAAGACATAAATTCATGGGTGCTGGACTGGATGTCTGAAAATACTCATTACAAAGCTCCAGCCTCTGAATTGCTTCAGGCTCTGCCCCTCAATCCTCCAAATGAAGCAGCACGTTGCATGTATGAAGAAACTGAACTCACTGATCACTACATGCAAGTGTTCATGAAGCCTTTGAAGCCAGGACAAGTCCCTCGGACCAAATTCCTCGTGAAGGAATTGCTGTTTCTGCCACGGACTGTCTATCGCATTCTGACGAAGACTTTGAGTCCAATCAAGGGCCGCGACTCGAATGATGAAGAAGTCGTTGGCATCATGAAGAATCTGCTATCCAACATCATCCATGCCATTCCCGTCAACTTTCATGATTTCTTCATGAGGACAATGGCAAATGTTGCACTGTCCCCTTTCAACCTGAAGCCATATGCTGCATGGATTATAAGATTCATCAGGACAAGGTCTTCAGTGAATTACAAAGCCGACACTTTCAATCATTGCAGCTACTTGCCCCCAATTGAAGTCCTCAAACGGACATTTTCCTCGGCTGATGACAAGGGCAAGGCCACTGCTGTTTTTTATGAAGGCACTCGTCCATTGGATGGACAGTTTTGCAAAACTGCATCTTATTCCACCAATGATGACTCTGCCACTCATGACTCTGCCACCAATGCTACAAAAGCAAAATCCTCAAGGTACAGCTCCCAGGGTGATGACTGATCGTGAGCTTCTCCTCAGTCTTCATCAGAAGGTTGATCGCAATCACAAATGGGTCAAGCGTCTGTTTGGTTCAATTCTTCACAACATGACCTCCACCCATAATGCAGTGAAGAAAAACCATTACTACCTTCATGAAACCCTCAACCGCACCTGGGTTGTTCTGTCTCATCTGTATGGCGAAGAAGATCTGAAGAAAATGGGTCTCAAGGATGACTTTGACTGGTCTGATCCTCCTACGAAGAAATACAAGAAGGTCAAGGTTCCTCCCTTGGTGGCCAGCTCCTATTCTTCATCGCGCGAGACCAACGAGTATGAAGACTTGGACGACATTGCGGCAGGCTCTACCTCAACCATCGACCCCAACAACGCTGGCGCTCCTTCATCATCTTGAGATTCTTCAGGGGCGTTAGTCCTCAGTTTCATTCCTTTTGGTCATTCGATGACAAAGGGGGGGGGGAATTTGAGTTAGTCTTCAAGCAGGTCTTTATATATGGGCGTTTTTTTGGCTAAGTTACAACTCTCGATTCTTCTAATGACTTTGTCGATTGAGTTGTAAACTTAAATTCTATGGTGACCTGATACTTTTGTTGTGGTGTTTATGCATGCCTATTCCTCGTTAATGTTATGCACACATGCTGAATTACATCAGTCACCATATTTCATCATGCATTTCAAATTCTTCATATTATATGTCAAATGCGTGTATGAATTACAAGATATAGGGGGTGATGTCCATGATTCCACTCTTCAAGTGTGCAATTTCTTCAAAAGAAAATTCCTCACTATGCACAACTTTAGGGGGAGTTCTTCTATATCTTGCAATCAAATTCCTCAATATCAGTGATTACACTTCATATGTTTATCCCCGTTGAAAACTTAACCTATATTGTCATCAATAACCAAAAAGGGGGAGATTGTAAGTGCATCTAGGGCCCCTTAGTGATTTTGGTGTATTGAATACTTATAGGTTAAGGGACTAATGTGTTTATGAGTGTACACAGGTCTATAAGTCTATGAGGAGTTTGGTAATTACAGGGAAAGTCGATCCCAAAAAATGAAGTTCTTCGACTGAAGACTTTGGATTTCTGAAGACTTTGAAAGTGAAGAAATTGGTGTGACCCTGAAGACTTGGTATTCATTTGAGGATCATGAAGCATGAAGACTTTTGTTTTTATAGTTTCATTTTCTCTTTCTTGAGTCATAGGAAACACCGTACTGTTAAAGGGGGTTGAGGAAATACTAAGGAAAAATTTCCATGTGATGCTCAACTCAAAATCCTACACCTACCTATCCCTTCGAGTGAAGCCATTGGAAATCTCATACAGTTCAGTCATATTCTTCAGTGACAGAGACGAAGTTCTTCTGCTCTCTAAGGAATTTGTTCTGACTGAGGAGTTAGGAATTTGCCAGTGCGGATTACCTACACAGTGAGGAACATGATAGCCCAGAGGAATTTGATACTCAAATTTCCGACCGTTGATGTGCTAAGCGCCAGCTGTCCCAAAATATCTACCTACCTAACGGTCATATCATTAAAGGGCATTTATGTCTTATCATGTCAGGATGCTCCCTAGGCTATAAATAGCCGCCCCCTACAACCACTAGCTGGTTGGCTGCTCCGTGAGAAACTGACACTTGTCATAAGAGCAACCCATCCTCCGAGGACTTTGAGCAAAAATCATCAAGTGAGGAAAAACCCAAAACCAAACCCAAAACCTTCAAACCCAAAAGTGATTGTGCATCACTAAAGAGATTGATCATGTGTGGATCCGACGCTTGTTACCTTTCAAGACTGTGCTTCTTCCAGACGGTTAGGCGTCAAGGTCTAGAGCATCCAAGAGGAATTGTGCATCGCCGAGTGACCGAGTTTGTGAAGGTTCGGAAGACACCTGAAGACTTACCACGAGTGATTGGGCGAGGTCTGTGTGACCTTAGCTCAAGGAGAATACGGTGAGGACTTGGTGTCTTGGACTGTGTGTCCTTGACTGGGTGTCCGGGACTGTGTGTCCTCAGGTTTAAATACCTAGCCGCTCCAACCAGATGTACAACTGAGACAGAAGTTGGAACTGGTCTACCAAATCATTGTCTTCACCAAGATTACTGGTTCTATTTCCTCAACTCTTTCATTTCCTCATATCTGTGTTGTGTGCTTGTTCATATCTGTTTGAAGACTTTGACTGAAGACTTTCTCAATTTCCTCAGTTCATTTTCTTCAGTCTGTTTGTCTTCATTTTGTGCTATCTTGTGTTTACGCTTTCTGTACTCTGTGTTTGTCTTCATATATTCATGATGACTATGCTTGTATTCTGTCATGTTAACTTCTGAGTACTTATTCCGCTGCAAGTTGTTCTTTGCTAAGGAATTTCCTCAATAGCAAATTCCTCAGTGAAGAATTCATAAAAATCGCCTATTCACCCCCCCTCTAGTCGATATAACGCACTTTCAAGCACCACAGCAAAGATGGCATGATTGTGCTTCTAAAATATATTGACATGTAGCTCAAACAAAAATCACACATAAAGATACGAAAATGACAAATCAGCATCTCATAACAAGTTTCAGCACTTAACAGCCACATGCACTTTTGCAACAGAGATAAACATGGCAATATGGCCCCTAACATGAATGCAACAGCAACCAAACATGTAGAGTACTTCACAATGAACATTTTGACATATCATATGCTCCATTTGGACCAACATGCACAAAGTTATCACCTCACAAACATGCTAACATAATAACAGTTCTCAGCCGTTTATAACATATAGCACTTTTGCAATGATGATTAGGGCATCAAGATGAACTCAAAAAAGCATGCCATAGTACAACAATATGAAGAGCATATCCCAACGAACATTTGGACATGTTATTCACTCAATTTGGACATACACACAAAAGATACAGCACCACAAAGTATGCATCATGATGATAAAACCGAAAAGGACTTAGTGGAATTATACCCTCGGGGATGGACATGTCCGGGTCTAGACGGACATGTCCGTCGGCTGGGCACCCGGGCCCACTTGACAGCGACACGGAGAGGAGAGGCCTGGACATGTCCGGCTAGGCAGAAGAGGACCGACGGCGGCCGATGCTGGACTTCGGCGACGACGCAGGACGACCAGGCGGGGCGGGCTAGCAGGATCCGGGCAGATCCGATCATGGAGGGGCGCCGGCGACCGCATGGGAGGAGAGACGCGGCCGTGGCGACAAGGCCATGGGGCAGGGCGTCGGAGGAAGGAGGAGGTGTGGGGACCCCGGCTCATAAGTCGTGATCACCGAATGCACGTGTACAGTGATCCCAGAGATCAATGCTCACTGAACACACAGAAGCTGAATAACAAGAGTCTTACATCCATACATACCGTATTACACAAATAGGACCATTATGGTTGAGTCTTGAGTATATCATTGCAGCGGAAATCTTCAATGACAACTTGGACCCATGCCATCTGCCTTAACCCTACAGGCATTCTGACTGGGAAGCGTCCTAGCTCGCATGTTCGTCACCAAGAAATCTTCATCATATCATGTTCTCTCATGCCTGGCCAATAAAATAACCAGTGGCAAGCCAATGAGTACTTTGAATGTACTCGCAAGCAACCCAAGTGTGATGACAGAATAATAATGCAAGGCTCTTCTGCTAAATTGGCAGTTTTGCGGAAAGCTAGTTTTTCATATGCAAGTATGATCAACATATAACATGGACATGCATGTGTCTGCAACAAGTATCAGGAGGTTTCAGACATCAATATCGCGAAAGAGTCATGAACAACTCTTGCTCACGCTCATCGTGACTTTCTCACAATCACATCAACAGATTTACCAAACCGTGTTGTTTTCCAGAAACTTATGGACATAGTCTAAGTAGCACCACCCAACTGTCCTTGACCGTGGACACGGCTATTCGAATAGTTTGACACTCTGCGGAGGTTGCACACTTTACCCACAAGATCCGGGGAACTTCCGTGTCAACCACGACCCGCGGTACCTCAAGTACCCGGGGTAAGCACCCGATCACTATCTTTCCCTAGACGACACTAACATAGAGTCCACTCGATTGGTAGTAACCCCCGTGCCCACATTTCACATCTTAATAATTGTGGAGACTCGCTCCCATATTCATCACATACCACTGACACGGGGTACCAATGGTGTGTTCGGTGCCCTGTTAAAACAGTCATGGCCGCCTATCCAAGCACGACCCCGTCCCGAGAGTGACCTCATGTCACCCCCGTCACTAGTAATGCGGGCACCATGCTAGTATCGACCTAGGTAATCAATAATGCCCTTTCCCATATAAGGGTAGAGTGGTTGCGCATGTTTGGTTGGGACGGTAATCACACATAAATCTAATCCGTCTCTGTAAACAACACTTTCATCAAGCCTCGGCACACTACTTCTCTACCAAGTAGTGCCCTAGTTTCTCATCATCTCCCAGGGGCATTAGTGGCACCCACTGGGTTATTTGCAAGTATGTCAAACCACACTTGTTTCTTTCCATGCATAACCCTGACCCATATTGCGTAGCCAACTACTATAGCATATATATATATATATATATATATATATACTCCCACCCACATAACCCTCATAGGAAGGTAGGGTCATGTTTGATGCAAGTTTCAATAGTAAAGTAACAAAGGTACCAACCAAAGTGGTCACCACCTCTACATGATTCCGATGCATTGATAATAAGGTGCTATGAGACATGCATAAAAAGGTTTCTCGAACATGGTCAAAGGGCTGCTTGCCTTATCCTTTCGAGTCTTCAAACCTTCTGGTCCATCTCCGAGTACTCCGTTTATTTCGTCAACTAACGATGGAAACAATCATAATAAGCAACACAACAAAGCAAAAATAAAAGTGCTCTAAAAATAGGAGTTGGACTTTTCTAGGATACCTCTGGTCATATGAAAAATAACCAAGGTGGTTTCATTGGAGTATGATCAATGGATGGTTTGGCATATTTCAATATGATGGAATCAAGGGGTTTATGGACTTGAAAGAAGTGTACAGAAATATACTTTTGAAAAATGAGCAAGGGCACCCATTGAACAAGTCATGATTTTAGAAGCATCTAGGAGTTGGTTTCACTGGATTTGGAGTTCAAATGAATTTCCTAGAATTTTGCAGAGTTGATAAATATGAAGAAATGGCTCATTATTTGGTGGGGTACAGAAAGTATTAATAAAAATGTTCCAAAACTAAGTTTGGATATGAAAAGCACCTAGGAATTTGAACCACTGCATTTGGATCAAATTTGAGCTCTCTGTGATTTTCTAAAGTTCATCACAGAAAATGGAATAATGACATTTTGATAATATTTGTGAAGGAAAAGTTTCTGGAAAAATGTGCATGTTGCTCCAACAGGTAGATCAGGATTTTAGAAACTCCTAGAAATTTGAATTATCAAATTTGGAATACATTTGATTTATTTATGGATTTTTGAAGTTGTCTGGCAAAGAAAAAGGAAAGGAAAAAGGGTTATACCCTTTACTGCGCACAGGGCGACGAATAGACCGTGGGCCGGCCCAGCAGCTCGGCTGTGCGGGGAGAGGTGGTGACCCCGAAGGCGTACCGCGGGAAGGCGCCACCCAGCGGGGCAAGCGAATCGGCCCGAAGCCGTTTCCACTTAACCCGACTGGTGGGCCGGCTCGGTCGGCACAGCCGCTGACGGGCGGGGCCCCCCTGCTAGCTGGCGGGGCGGTCGTCCCCTACCTCGTGCCTGAGGCAGAGGAGCGACAGGGGACGCGAGGCAGCGCGAGCACCGGCGCTCTCCCTGGCGGCTCCGGCCACCTCCGGCGACGTCCAGCACACCGGTGGGTCCAGCGCGACGAGGCGTGCCCGTCCAGGTGCTTCACGCTCGCGGAGGAGCCCAGAAGGAGGAGGAGCTTTGGGCGCGACAAACCGGGGTGCTGTCGAGGATGAGCCCGTCGTCACGGCCACCGGGAAGTGCAAACGGGGCGCGGAGTGAGTTGCGGTGGTCCTGGAGATCCTGTAGAGCGAAGGAGTGGAGGGGGGGGGCCCTGGTGGTGCGAATTTGGGCCGGAAGCCGACGGCAAGGCTCCGGCCATGGTGGCGGATGGAGGGCGCGAGGAGGGAGTTGGGCTGGTCCAGGGGTGCAAGGGAGAGGGATAGAGCAAAGGGGCTACAGAGGGAGGCCTGGGGCAGCCCTATATAGTGAGGCCACGGTTCACCGTGGACGCGGCCTACGGGCGCCCGCGGAAATGGCCGGGGTGGCCACGGGAGGAGGCTCGGGGATGTCTGCGGTGTGTGTGGGTGTGGTCCAAGTCGAGGGAGAAGGAGAAAGAGAGCAGGGAGGTGCCAGAGGCTTCACGCGTGCGAAGCCGCTCACTGGAGCTCGCGGTCGGCCGATGCGCATGCGAGAGGGGCAGCAGGAGGGAGAAGGAGGAAGGGGCCGACAGCGTTGCGTGACACAGACGTCGAGGCGGCCTCGGGGGACACGAGAGGAAGGCCCGAGGTGGTCGGGTGCTCCTGGTTGGGGGTGGCTACAGTGCGCCAGGGCACTGTAGCGCGCTCCAGAGCGCGGCCATTGCATGCCATGGCATCTTTTTGGCGCTCAGAGCATGGCCACCAGTGTCTAGGAGGTAGAGGGGCAGTAAACAAAGCTCAGACAGCCTGGGATGCCTTGGGGAGCCAGTAGGAGAGGGGAGAGGCAGCAGAAGAGGGAGAGAGGGGCTGTCCAGGGAGGTAAAATGAGGGTTTTCACCCCTCAATCATTGAGCTCTGGTCATGGGAGAGTTACTGGAGGTAGAAGGTGACTAGGTGATGTTGTGGTAAAAAGTTGAATCAAATGTTAATAGTAAAAGGGGGCAAAACAGTGGTTTTGGTAAAATGGCAGAAGGTGTTTGATGTGGTTTTGGGCAAGCAATTGACTTCCAATTGACATGAGACTTAACAGGACCAAATGGCACATACATTTAGGCCCTTTCACCAAATTTGAGCTCATTTGGGCAAAGTTGCCAATGTAACTTTGGTGAACCCTAGAAATCAACAGAAATGGATTTTCCAAGATTAAGTTAAGCAAATCATCTCTCCTTGATGCACCACTTGGTGTAGTGTCATCATTTGGGTTTCTGAGAATGTCCACAAAATTGGAGGCCCCAAGTAAAAAGTTGGCAATGTAGAGTTGTTCAAATTTGGATCTGGTCAGAAAGGGTTTTGGGGCACTTAGATCAAGTTGTCCTTATCCAAAACTTGTGACATTTGGCATAGATGCATATTTACATCATTTTAGCATGTGCACCAAGTTTGAGAGCATTTGGACAAGTTTGGCAATGTAAAGTTGCTCAAACTCCAAAATGGGCAGAAATGGTTTTGAGGGGATTAGATGATGTTTCCTTAATCTTCAAGGCATGAGGCTTTGTAAGATCATCAAATGTTTCAAATTTGACATGATAGAATTTCCCTGGAATTTTTGGATAATATTTCCTTTGTAAATATTTCAAAAGCTTGAAATATCTAGAAAGGGTTTTGGAAGGATTTGTCCAATATTTTGAACATGACCATGTGTTGAAACTCTTATATATGGACAATATATGTCCTATGAGTTTCCATGAATTTTGGCAAGTATTTTTGAAGTAGTTAAATAATTTTTACCTATTAAAGACCATTTCTGGCCTAAAGAAAAAGCATTTAAATAAAATATAAAAATAAATTTTAAAATAATAATTTTGTGGTTTATGGGAGTCATATATCTAATAGGGTTCAAATATACTTTTTGAAAGATTTTTCACACCCTAAATAAGGTACTTGCAGTGCAAACCTCAATCCAGGGGTTTTTGGAAAAACTAATTTTAGAAAATACTATTTGGCCAAAATATTTTTATAAGATAATACTATACTGGTCTATACACATGGCATGATCATTGGGAAAATGTTTTGGATCAAGGAGATGAAGTATAAGAGTTGGAGGATTTATTTGATTTTTAGAGCACTAGCAAACAACAGACAAGAATCAAATCAAGCGATGACCCAAAACACTCAAAAGTTTTTGTCAATCCACATTTTTAGCATGATTATTAGCTTAAGTGTTGTGGCCTGAAAATCAGGGTGTGACAGACCTACCCCCCTTACAAGAATCTCGTCCCCGAGATTCCCAGACTAGGCGTGGAAAGGAATACGGAGTCTTGGATACGGGGTAGTCTTCACTTCTTCTTGTTGGTTCTGCATGGAGCCTTGAAGTACTTGGTGGTGTGGCTTCTCGCATGTTGCCCTCTTTGAAGCAAGTTGATGAGGGGTCCCTTGCATAAGTTAGGATGAGCTAGACGTCAAGGGCTCGGTGATCGATCTCCTAGCAGGGACCGGGCTAGTTACGAAGTAGGAAGTACTTCCAGAGTGGTGACTCGTGGAATACTTGGTGCACGGTGGTTATCTCAGGTGGTAAATCTAGCTGGTAGCCGTCTACTATTTGTCTTGCAGTGAACTTGAAGAAGGTCGATAAATCTTGGTGTGAGCGTCCCTTCGACACTAAAATGCTTGGTTTCTTCGAGAGGAGTGGTTTGCAGATACGCCCGATCTTCGACGCGGAAGTTTATTTCTTGATGATGGTGGTCGATGTAGTCCTTCTTTCTTGACATGTCGGTCTTCAATCGTCTTCTAACCAGCTGCACAGCTCTCCCTTCGTCTTCGGGTAGTCAAGTATGTTGCCAAATAAAGATGACAACTAACTTGTCCAAGTACTCCATGAAGTCTATGGGGTACGCAAGGTAGACTGTGGTATTGGTGGTGGTCTCCGCTGAGTATTGGCAGAGGTCTTCTTGACTCAGTGTCAAGGCTGTGGTCAGGATCTGACCATGTTGTGGCTCGGTGGGGCTTAAGGGTTTCAAAGATTCTAGTGAGTGAGTGAACGTATATTATCTTATCCTTATGAACGGTTTCCAAGATGCCAATAGCTCCATCTAGCACTCCAAACGAATAACCTTATACCACTAAATACATCCTCTCGTATAGACCAACTTTAATCACCACTCATGCCATACATAACCTCGTGACTCTCAAGAGGCGGTCTAACAATTGTACTTGTCTACGATCCCCAAATCCATATGTATGTCTACCCCTAAAATCCATGGGTAGATCATACATGCTACTAAGCTTAAATTAAACTCCACAATCCAAGCACTCAACCTATTCTTATAAGGTTCAAGATAATGCATCTCTATTCTAAGGAAACACGTCATATGCCACTCCAAGATTTTGTTTCCTTCCTATAGATCAACTCCAATAGCCCGGTAATTTCCATCAATCACCACATAATCCAATAATTCTACAAATCCGACATCTACGGTGTTCCGCAAGATCTCAAGTTCCTATAATACCCAAATACTAGGAAGGTCTATGCATTACGATAATAAGTCCACCAAATTCCCAACATCCGGGTGAAGTAAACTCCAAGGTCATGATTATATAGATCCCTAAATCAACTCCGACAAATAATCCAATCTCCTAGTTTATTGTCCATCGAGAAGCATGGTCTCATGATCAGGATCATCGGTCTAAATCCAATTTACTCCGAACCATGCAGACATATCTAGCATCTATACCCAACCAGAATCACCTACTTACATCCAAATCTCATGCCCGACGAGAATTCCTACATGCTTCCCCAAAGTCATGATCCCACCAATATGAAACCTCACAATCCATCAAGGTCTCAGACAATTCCTCGAAGTCACTGATACAAAGCCACCAAGTCATCTTTCTTATATCCTCAAATTGGTCTATCTATGGCATGGTCAGTTCTTGTGCTATATTAGGATGAAAATGTGCTCACTCACTGTGTCCACTAGTTCCATTACGAACCCAGTGTTGTGCAAGGTTATAGAGGCTTAACTGGTTCTCTCGCAATTCTATGGGGTAAGCGCATAGTCAAGGGTTCGTGCTGGAGTATCTCGTGAAGTCTCAAAGGGTCTAGGAATGGGTTACTAGTCTGGAGGGTTAAACATAATTCTACGGGGTTGCACTTGGTCGTGGAGGTTGTAGCAGAAGTCTTCAGTTGAGGAGAGAGAAGAGAGGGAAAAAGTAGCATAGAGGAGGGGAATGCCTAAGAGGGGGTTCTATAGTGCAGGTGCAAACAAACAGGTGCAAAAAGGCCGAAACAAAAGAAACAAGGAAAGGAAGATGATATAGCCATGCACTTGTTGCCTAGGGCAAAAGTGCGACTTATATCAAAACACAAAAAAATAAAAGCAAGCAACACACAATCATGGTTCTATTCGAACCATCATACGGACTCGACTGCGCATAGGGGGTACACGACTCATCCTATCCTAGGGGTTCTCGGACTCATCAGTCGTGACTTGTGCCTCGTGCAGTCTTCTGAGCTTTCCTCAGGTGTTGCTATGTCCCTTGTAGTTGTTTGATAAACGATCCGGGTTGAGCCTGAAGAATCTTCAACAACTTCTCGCCTGATGAGGTGATGTGGTGAAGGTGCCTCCTTGTAGCTGGCATTGACTTGGTCTTCTCTTCTCTCTTTAATCATGACGATCCCTTGTGCCTTCTGGGGCGTCGAGGGTACCAGGTAGGCAATCCGTATGCAATGACAATAACAAGGCATAATAGAGGTCCAACATGTCGGTTTCGTTGGTGACAACATCGACACCAAGAGCGGGGGACGAAGAGAACCGTTTTCCTGCTCACTATAGTGAGGCGGACCAAATGGCGAGGTTCTCATCCACCGGTGGTTGCCGACACATCAACAGTAGTGACAAGGTTACTCTATTAGCGAGGTATATTATGATATTGCATAACCTATACCCTGGTCATCGTAGGCCAATGTTTCATCATCCTGGGGCACTGTCAAGGGTGTCACCATCTTCTGGGTCTTCATGTCCTCATTCCTCGAGGATGGATTTTCTGTTGGTATCGCCTTGTCGTGGTGTCGCCACTCTTGTGTTCGGAATAGGTGAGTGAGTGTTTGGCAAGGTGTACTCCACAAGGATTACAGAAAATACAGTGGTCAGGGGCATAAGGGTTCTAGCGACCAAAGTTTTGAAGGGGAAGAGATCAAGTATAGCTTAGTTTTTGAAAAACTAAGAAGGGAAGAGAAGTATAGATAGTTTTCAAAACTAGTAATAGTTTTGGAAATAGTTTTACCCTAACTAACGACCATGCTAACTAAGGCTTCCTACAGTCAGGATGGCTCTGATACCAGCTCTGTGGGGACCCCGGCTCATAAGTCGTGATCACCGAATGCACGTGTACAGTGATCCCAAAGATCAATGCTCACTGAACACACAGAAGCTGAATAACAAGAGTCTTACATCCATACATACCGTATTACACAAATAGGACCATTATGGTCGAGTCTTGAGTATATCATTGCAGCGGAAATCTTCAATGACAACTTGGACCCATGCCATCTGCCTTAACCCTACAGGCATTCTGACTGGGAAGCGTCCCAGCTCGCATGTTCGTCACCAAGAAATCTTCATCATATCCTGTTCTCTCATGCCTGGCCAATAAAATAACCAGTGGCAAGCCAATGAGTACTTTGAATGTACTCGCAAGCAACCCAAGTGTGACGACAGAATAATAATGCAAGGCTCTTCTACTAAATTGGCAGTTTTGCGGAAAGCTAGTTTTTCATATGCAAGTATGATCAACATATAACATGGACATGCATGTGTCTGCAACAAGTATCAGGAGGTTTCAGACATCAATATCGAGAAAGAGTCATGAACAACTCTTGCTCACGCTCATCGTGACTTTCTCACAATCACATCAACAGATTTACCAAACCGTGTTGTTTTCCAGAAACTTATGGACATAGTCTAAGTAGCACCACCCAACTGTCCTTGACCGTGGACACGGCTATTCGAATAGTTTGACACTCTGCAGAGGTTGCACACTTTACCCACAAGATCCGGGGGAACTTCCGTGTCAACCACGACCCGCGGTACCTAAAGTACCCGGGGTAAGCACCCGATCACTATCTTTCCCTAGACGACACTAACATAGAGTCCACTCGATTGGTAGTAACCCCCGTGCCCACATTTCACATCTTAATAATTGTGGAGACTCGCTCCCATATTCATCACATACCACTCACACGGGGTACCAACGGTGTGTTCGGTGCCCTGTGAAAACAGTCATGGCCGCCTATCCAAGCACGACCCCGTCCCGAGAGTGACCTCATGTCACCCTCGTTACTAGTAATGCGGGCACCATGCTAGTATCGACCTAGGTAATCAATAATGCCCTTTCCCATATAAGGGTAGAGTGGTTGCACATGTTTGGTTGGGACGGTAATCACACATAAATCTAATCCGTCTCTGTAAACAACACTTTCATCAAGCCTCGGCACACTACTTCTCTACCAAGTAGTGCCCTAGTTTCTCATCATCTCCCAGGGGCATTAGTGGCACCCACTGGGTTATTTGCAAGTATGTCAAACCACACTTGTTTCTTTCCATGCATAACCCTGACCCATATTGCGTAGCCAACTACTATAGCATATATATATATATATATATATGTATATATATATCTACTCCCACCCACATAACCCTCATAGGAAGGTAGGGTCATGTTTGATGCAAGTTTCAATAGTAAAGTAACAAAGGTACCAACCAAAGTGGTCACCACCTCTACATGATTCCGATGCATTGATAATAAGGTGCTATGAGACATGCATAAAAAGGTTTCTCGAACATGGTCAAAGGGCTGCTTGCCTTATCCTTCCGAGTCTTCAAACCTTCTGGTCCATCTCCGAGTACTCCTTTTATTTCGTCAACTAACGCTGGAAACAATCATAATAAGCAACACAACAAAGCAAAAATAAAAGTTCTCTAAAAATAGGAGTTGGACTTTTATAGGATACCTCTGGTCATATGAAAAATAACCAAGGTGGTTTCATTGGAGTATGATCAATGGATGGTTTGGCATATTTCAATATGATGGAATCAAGGGGTTTATGGACTTGAAAGAAGTGTACAGAAATATACTTTTCAAAAATAAGCAAGGGCACCCATTTAACAAGTCATGATTTTAGAAGCATCGAGGAGTTGGTTTCACTGGATTTGGAGTTCAAATGAATTTCCTAGGATTTTGCAAAATTGATAAATATGAAGAAATGGCTCATTATTTGGTGGGGTACAGAAAGTATTAATAAAAATGTTCCAAAACTAAGTTTGGATATGACAAGCACCTAGGAATTTGAACCACTGCATTTGGATCAAATTTGAGCTCTCTGTGATTTTCTAAAGTTCATCACAGAAAATGGAATAATGACATTTTGATAATATTTGTGAAGGAAAAGTTTCTGGAAAAATGTGCATGTTGCTCCAACAGGTAGATCAGGATTTTAGAGACTCCTAGAAATTTGAATTATCAAATTTGGAATACATTTGATTTATTTATGGATTTTTGAAGTTGTTTGGAAAAGAAAAAGAAATGGAAAAAGGGTTATACCCTTTACTGCGCACAGGGCGACGGATAGACCGTGGGCCGGCCCAGCGGCTCGGCTGTGCGGGCAGAGGTGGTGACGCCGAAGGCGTACCGGGGGAAGGCGCCACCCAACGGGGCAAGCGAATCGGACCGAAGCTGTTTCCACTTAACCCAACTGGTGGGCCGGCTCGATCGGCATAGCCGCTGACGGGCGGGGCCTTCCTGCCAGCTGGCGGAGCGATCGTCCCCTACCTCGCGCCTGAGGCAGAGGAGCGACAGGGGACGCGAGGCAGCGCGAGCACCGGCGCTCTCCCTGGCGGCTCCAGCCACCTCCGGCGACGTCCGGCACACCGGTGGGTCCAGCGCGACGAGGCGTGCCCGTCCAGGTGCTTCACGCTCGCGGAGGAGCCCGGGAGGAGGAGGAGCTTTGGGCGCGACGGACCGGGGTGCTGTCGAGGATGAGCCCGTCGTCACGGCCACCGGGAAGTGCAAACGGGGCGCGGAGTGAGTTGCGGTGGTCCTGGAGATCCTGTAGAGCGAAGGAGTGGAGGGGAGGGGGCCCTGGTGGTGCAAATTTGGGCCGGAAGCCGACGGCAAGGCTCCGGCCATGGTGGCGGATGGAGGGCGCGAGGAGGGAGTTGGGTTGGTCCAGGGGTGCAAGGGAGAGGGATAGAGCAAAGGGGCTCCAGAGGGAGGCCTGGGGCGGCCCTATATAGTGAGGCCACGGCTCACCGTGGACGCGGCCTACAGGCGCCCGCGGAAATGGCCGGGGTGGCCACGGGAGGAGGCTCGGGGATGTCTGAGGTGTGTGTGGGCGTGGTCCAAGTCGAGGGAGAAGGAGAAAGAGAGCAGGGAGGTGCCAGAGGCTTCACGCGTGCGAAGCCGCTCACTGGAGCTCGCGGTCGGCCGATGCGCGTGCAAGAGGGGCAGCAGGAGGGAGAAGGAGGAAGGGGCCGACAGCGTTGCGTGACACGGACGTCGAGGCGGCCTTGGGGGACATGAGGGGAAGGCCCGAGGTGGTCGGGTGCTCCTGATTGGGGGTGGCTACAGTGCGCCAGGGCACTGTAGCGCGCTCCAGAGCGCGGCCATTGCATGCCATTGCATCTTTTTGGCGCTCAGAGCATGGCCACCAGTGTCTAGGAGGTAGAGGGGCAGTAAACAAAGCTCAGACAGCCTGGGATGCCTTGGGGAGCCAGTAGGAGAGGGGAGAGGCAGCAGAAGAGGGAGAGAGGGCTGTCCAAGGAGGTAAAATGAGGGTTTTGACCCCTCAATCATTGAGCTCTAGTCATGGGAGAGTTACTGGAGGTAGAAGGTGACTAGGTGATGCTGTGGTAAAAAGTTGAATCAAAGGTTAATAGTAAAAGGGGGCAAAACAGTGGTTTTGGTAAAATGGCAGAAGGTGTTTGATTTTGTTTTGGGAAAGCAATTGACTTCCAATTGACATGAGACTTAACAGGACCAAATGGCACATACATTTAGGCCCTTTCACCAAATTTGAGCTCATTTGGGCAAAGTTGACAATGTAACTTTGGTGAACACTAGAAATCAACAGAAATGGATTTTCCAAGATTAAGTTAAGCAAATCATCTCTCCTTGATGCGCCACTTGGTGTAGTGTCATCATTTGGGTTTCTGAGAATGTCCACAAAATTGGAGGCCCCAAGTAAAAAGTTGGCAATGTAGAGTTGTTCAAATTTGGATCTGGTCAGAAAGGGTTTTGGGGCACTTAGATCAAGTTGTCCTTCTCCAAAACGTGTGCTATTTGGCATATATGCATATTTACATCATTTTAGCATGTGCACCAAGTTTGAGAGCATTTGGACAAGTTTGGCAATGTAAAGTTGCTCAAACTCCAAAATGGGCAGAAATGGTTTTGAGGGGATTAGATGATGTTTCCTTGATCTTCAAGGCATCAGGCTTTGTAAGATCATCAAATATGTCATATTTGACATGATAGAATTTCCCTGGAATTTTTGGTGAATATTTCCTTTGTAAATATTTCAAAAGCTTGAAATATCTAGAAAGGGTTTTGGAAGGATTTGTCCAATATTTTGAACATGACCATGTGTTGAAACTTTTATATATGGACAATATATGTCCTATGAGTTTCCCTGAATTTTGGCAAGTATTTTTGAAATAGTTAAATAATTTTTACCTATTAAAGACCATTTCTGGCCTAAGGAAAAATCATTTAAATATAATATAAAAATAACTTTTAAAATAATAATTTTATGGTTTATGGGAGTCCTATATCTAATAAGGTTCAAATATACTTTTTGAAAGATTTTTCACACCCTAAATAAGGTACTTGCAGTGCAAACCTCAATCCAGGGGTTTTTGGAAAAACTAATTTTAGAAAATACTATTTGGCCAAAATTATTTTATAAGAAAATACTATACTGGTCTATACACATGGCATGATCATTGGGAAAATATTTTGGATCAAGGAGATGAAGTATAAGAGTTGGAGGATTTATTTGATTTTTAGAGCACTAGCAAACAACAGACAAGAATCAAATCAAGCAATGACCCAAAACACTCAAAAGTGTTTGTCAATCCACATTTTTAGCATGATTATTAGCTTAAGTGTTGTGGCCTGAAAATCAGGGTGTGACAGACCTACCCCCCTTACAAGAATCTCGTCCCCGAGATTCCCAGACTAGACGTGGAAAGGAATACGGAGTCTTGGATACGGGGTAGTCTTCACTTCTTCTTGTTGGTTCTGCATGGAGCCTTGAAGTACTTGGTGGTGTGGCTTCTCGCATGTTGCCCTCTTTGAAGCAGGTTGCTGAGGGGTCCCTTGCATAATTAGGTTAAGCAAGACGTCAAGGTCTCGGTGATCGATGTCCTAGCAGGGACCGGGCTAGTTAGGAAGTAGGAAGTACTTCCAGAGTGGTGACTCGTGGAATATTTGGTGCACGGTGGTTATCTCAGGTGCTAAATCTAGCTGGTAGCCGTCTACTATTTGTCTTGCAGTGAACTTGAAGAAGGTCGATAAATCTTGGTGTGAGCGTCCCTTCGACACTGAAATGCTTGGTTTCTTCGAGAGGAGTGGTTTGCAGATACGCCCGATCTTCGACACGGAAGTTTATTTCTTGATGATGGTGGTCGATGTAATCCTTCTTTCTTGACATGTCGGTCTTCAATCGTCTTCTAACCAGCTGCACAGCTCTCCCTTCGTCTTCGGCTAGTCAAGTATGTTGCCAAATAAAGATGACAACTAACTTGTCCAAGTACTCCATGAAGTCTATGGGATACGCAAGGTAGACTGTGGTATTGGTGGTGGTCTCCGCTGAGTATTGGCAGAGGTCTTCTTGACTCAGTGTCAAGGCTGTGGTCAAGATCTTACCATGTTGTGGCTCGGTGGGGCTTAAGGGTTTCAAGGATTCTAGTGAGTGAGTGAACGTATATTATCTTATCCTTAAGCACGGTTTCCAAGATGTCAATAGCTCCATCTAGCACTCCAAACGAATAACCTTATACCACTAAATGCATCCTCTCGTATAGACCAACTTTAATCACCACTCATGCCATACATAACCTCGTGACTCTCAAGAGGCGGTCTAACAAAATTGTACTTGTCTACGATCCCCAAATCCATATGTATGTCTACCCCTAAAATCCATGGGTAGATCATACATGCTGCTAAGCTTAAATTAAACTCCACAATCCAAGCACTCAACCTATTCTTATAAGGTTCAAGATAATGCATCTTTATTCTAAGGAAACACGTCATATGCCACTCCAAGATTTTGTTTCCTTCCTATTGATCAACTCCAATAGCCCGGTAATTTCCATCAATCACCACATAATCCAATAATTCTACAAATCTGACATCTACGGTGTTCCGCAAGATCTCAAGTTCCTATAATACCCAAATACTTGGAAGGGCTATGCATTACGATAGTAAGTCCACCAAATTCCCAACATCCGGGTCAAGTGAACTCCAAGGTCATGATTATATAGATCCCTAAATCAACTCCGACAAATAATCCAATCTCCTAGTTTATTGTCCACCGAGAAGCATGGTATCATGATCAGGATCATTGGTCTAAATCCAATTTACTCCGAACCATGCAGACATATCTAGCATCTATACCCAACCAGAATCACCTACTTACATCCAAATCTCATGCCCGACGAGAATTCCTACATGCTTCCCCAAAGTCATGATCCCACCAATATGAAACCTCACAATCCATCAAGGTCTCAGATAATTCCTCGAAGTCACTGATACAAAGCCACCAAGTCATCTTTCTTATATCCTCAAATTGTTCTATCTATGGCATCGTCAGTTCTTGTGCTATATTAGGATGAAAATGTGCTCACTCACTGTGTCCACTAGTTCCATTACGAACCCAGTGTTGTGCAAGGTTATAGAGGCTTAACTGGTTCTCTCGCAATTCTATGGGGTAAGCGCATAGTCAAGGGTTCGTGCTGGAGTATCTCGTGAAGTCTCAAAGGGTCTAGGAATGGGTTACTAGTCTGGAGGGTTAAACATAATTCTACGGGGTTGCACTTGGTCGTGGAGGTTGTAGCAGAAGTCTTCAGTTGAGGAGAGAGAAGAGAGAGAAAAAGTAGCATAGAGGAGGGGAATGCCTAAAAGGGGGTTCTATAGTGCAGGTGCAAACAAACAGGTGCAAAAAGGACGAAACAAAAGAAACAAGGCAAGGAAGATGATATAGCCATGCACTTGTTGCCTAGGGAAAAAGTGCGACTTATATCAAAACACAAAAAAATAAAAGCAAGCAACACACAATCATGGTTCTATTCGAACCATCATACGGACTCGACTGCGCATAGGGGGTACACGACTCATCCTACCCTAGGGGTTCTCGGACTCATCAGTCGTGACTTGTGCCTCGTGCAGTCTTCTGAGCTTTCCTCAGGTGTTGCTATGTCCCTTGTAGTTGTTTGATAAACGATCCTGGTTGAGCCTGAAGAATCTTCAACAACTTCTCGCCTGATGAGGTGATGTGGTGAAGGTGCCTCCTTGTAGCTGGCGTTGACTTGGTCATCTCTTGTCTCTTTAATCATGACGATCCCTTGTGCCTTCTGGGGCGTCGAGGGTACCAGGTAGGCAATCCGTATGCAATGACAATAACAAGGCATAATAGAGGTCCAACATGTTGGTTTCGTTGGTGACAACATCGACACCAAGAGCGGGGGACGAAGATAACCGTTTTCCTGCTCACTATAGTGAGGCGGACCAAATGGCGAGGTTCTCATCCACCGGTGGTTGCCGACACATCAACAGTAGTGACAAGGTTACTCTATTAGCGAGGTATATTATGATCTTGCATAACCTATACCCTGGTCATCGTAGGCCAATGTTGCATCATCCTAGGGCACTGTCAAGGGTGTCACCATCTTCTGGGTCTTCATGTCCTCATTCCTCGAGGATGGATTTTCTGTTGGTATCGTCTTGTCGTGGTGTCGCCACTCTTGTGTTCGGAATATGTGGGTGAGTGTTTGGCTAGGTGTACTCCACAAGGATTATAGAAAATCCAGTGGTCAGGGGCATAAGGGTTCAAGCGACCAAAGTTTTGAAGGGGAAGAGATCAAGCCGACGACTGGAAACTTTCAGATTTAGATAAACAGTCACACATGAGGTAAAAGACGCTGATATTATAAATAGCGCAAAAGTTATATACATCGGATTCATAAGCATAAGTCATTACATCCGAATACAATTACTCGAAGATAATATTCTTCGAGCAATGGCTGTTAGGGTTAACCTTATATATCCATCAGGTACGCCACACAAGTCTATAGAGTAGTGGACTAATAGACTTACATATACTAGGAAAAAGTACAATAAAGGAGTTGGTAGGTGTCGGTGTCAAAACCAGTGGATCTCGGGTAGGGGGTCCCGAACTATGCGTCTGAGGATTGATGGTAACAGGAGGCTGGGGACACGATGTTTACCCACGTTCAGGCCCTCTCGATTGAGGTAAAACCCTACTTCCTGCTATATTAATATGGATGCATATGAATACAAGAGTTGATCTACCTCGAGATCGTATTGGCTAAACCCTAAAGTCTAGCCTATGAGGATTTGTGATTCAATATTAGCTTTCCTCCGCATCCCTCCACACTTCGGCCTATGGCTTAAAACCTTCAACGTGAAGCCGAAGGTGGTGGATGGGCAGCACGCGGAGTGTGGGGGCGCTATGATTAGCAAGCTCCCCAATGCAAATTAGCCCAAAGGGTCATTCTTAGAGACGAATAAGGTCTGGCAGCAGGAGTGGTTCTACATCACCGAACCGCGCGACCGCAAATGGGTCGCGGAGCCTGCTTTCAGATCCGGACCCCCAGAGAGGTTGACCTCCTGGACCAAAAAGGGTCTGGAGTGGGGGTCTCCAAATGAAGTAATGACACTCCAGGGTCGTGTGTCCGGCGTGATCTCCAAGGGGCACCAGCTCTCGTCCATGGTCCAGGTAATGGTGACCCGGCTTATTCTCCCTTGCCAAAGCCGGGAATCCTCCCTATGGGAGTTCGATCCGGCAGGAGACAAGCCGATGAAGCATCTCTTCGGCTTTATGCACAACGATATCTGGAAGCATCTCTTTAAGAGCCAGAAGGATTGGCCGGCAGAACGCGAAAACGCGGGCTTTAGCACCGCACTCTCCACCCCAGAGGTAATAGAAAACTTCGCCGAACACATATTTCTTCCCTTATTTCATGATAACAGGAATTGGAGTTTTTGCGTGATATACAGGGCTGGACGAAGAAGGTGACCCGGATCAAGTGTCCTGCGCCTTTGCCCGAAGACCTAGAATCGCCTCAGGTGATGGCGATGCTGGTCCCGGCGGTCAAGAAGCCCAAGAACAAGGGCAAGGGGGCCGGGGACAGCCCCCGCCCTGCGGACAAGAAGTCCAAGGAGAACAACATCCTCTCCTCCGAAGAGGTGGAGGATGATGAAGAAGAGGATGAAGAGCCCCCTGCACAAGGCAGGGGGAAGAAGAGGGCGTCCTCTGCTGATGCAGGCACGGCTGCACCTCGGAGGAAGATGAACCTCGCGGCTAGTTCGGATTCGTCCGAACATAGCTTCATGGTGAAGCCCAGGGATAAACCCCTGCCCGAATCCTAAGTTTGTCCGAATTGACTGCTGCACATTTGTTTATTCAGTATTTTGATATTTACTTAGCATTTCTCTCCTTCTGACCTACAGCCCTCCCGAAGGACACCCCGATGCCTCCTCATCGGAGGGGAACTCTCTAGCGCCTGGAGATATGGAGAGTGACCCGCCAGTCCGGGCTCCATCGCCCGTGATCGGTGGGGATACAGAAGTGTCCTCCCAGCGGTTGTCCTCCGCCCAAGGAGACGAGGGCGGGGCAGGTGACGGGGCGACCGGGGGTAATACCTCGGCCGCTACGGACCTTGGGGAAGCAACCCCCATGGAGACCTAAGACGGGGGGCCTGAAAAATCTGGGGGCCTCCCGAACACTAACCCGGATCCTAATGAGGCTCTAGGGTCTGAAGACCCAACCCCCCAAGCGAGGATGGATATGTCGGTGCTCGGAGTCAATCCGTAGGCGTCGGACTCTATGGAGGGAGCACTGCAAGGTGCCTCCATCGTAGAGGAGCACCGCACCGTGATGGGTGCAGTTGCGAAGAAGATTCAGTCCGTCAAAAGCGGACTGAATGAAGCCTTCAACAGCCTACTAACAGGCTTTGAGGTAAGCAATGTAATGCTTTTTATAAATTTTATTTGTTTTAAATACACATATATAGCCAGTAGCCCCTGATGCTTTGTGTGATTCTAAAGAGAACCAGACGAAGTATCCATAATATAGCATACTTACAGAGCTGAACTGTTGTGCAGGCTTCACTAGTTGCGGCAACTGCGCGAGATGCAAAGGTTGCCGAACTAAACCGGAAGCTCGTGTTGACCAACGCGGACCTCGGCCGCGTCAATCAGCGTTTGGATGAAATGCAAGGTATGCAGATTTTAAAATGTCGAGAAGACTAACTTAATATTGATTGAGTATGTTTTATAAACTCTGATATTGTATTCTGTATTACACAGTTGGTGCCACGGAGCTCGAGGCCCTGAAGGGCGAGGTTGCCAAGGCCAAGAAAAAGGCCGAGGCAAACAAGGTAGCCGCTGACAAAGCGGCTGCCGATTTGAAGGCCGAAAAGGCTGAGTGTGTGAAGCACCGGGCTCGGGTGTCCGAAGTCGAGGTTGAACTCAACGATGTCATTGTGAAATGCGAGGCATTGGAGAAGAAAACTTTGGAGCAAGCATCCGAACTTGCTGTGGCAGTGAAGAATGCCAAGGATGCGCGAGGCGAGTCACGCAGCGCCCGTCAAGAAATCGAGCGGGCACGACACATAGCATCTGGTAAGACATTTCTCTTACAGAGCATCTTCGGAGGGCACAAGTACATTGGGCTGACATGGTTATGGAGTTCTCCAGGCGTGTTTGATGATCTTCCAAGGAGCAGCGCAGATGTCGCCCAATACTTCCGAGCCCATGAGGGGAATGACACGGCGAATCTGTTTTGGTCGCAGTTCTATGCGCCAACACATCCGGTGCCCCTCAACGACCAGATGAAGCAGCTGGTCGAGCTGCACAACATGGCGGGTTCGGCGATGAATGACTTAATAGTCCGGCAATGGACCGTTGATACAATCCGTAGCTACTTCGGATTGGTGAAGCGGCTCGTCGAGGCGAGTCCGTGGTTTGACGCATTGACGCGTTCGGCCTGCATAGAAGGTGCTCGGATGGCCTTCGCTCGTGTCAAAGTGCACTGGGCGAAGATGAATGCGGGACATATTGCTGCTGCTGGTCCACCCGCCAGCAAGGAGCACCGCAAGCTAGAGAAATACTTCGAGGACGTCATCGACGGTGCCCGCCTTGCAGAAGGCCATTGCTCGGAGAAAATTATCTTCGAGTAATTGTATCCGGATGTAATGACTTATGCTTATGAATCCGATGTATATAACTTTTGTGCTATTTATAATATCAGCGTCTTTTACCTCATGTGTGACTGTTTATCTAAATCTGAAAGTTTCCATGTACATAATACTGGGGTTGTTGGGGAACGTAGTATTTCAAAATTTCCTACGATCACGCAAGATCTATCTACTAGATGCATAGCAACGAGGGGAGAGTGTGTCTACGTACCCTCGTAGACCGGGAGCGGAAGTGTCTAGTGACGCGGTTGATGTAGTCGAACTTTCTTCGCAATCCAACCGATCAAGCACCGAACGTACGGAGCCTCCGCGTTCAGCACATGTTCAGCTTGATGATGTCCCACAAGCTCTTGATCCAGTAGAGCCTCACGGGAGAGTTTCGTCAGCACGACGGCGTCATGACGGATATGATGAAGCTACCGGCGCAGGGCTTCGCCTAAGCACTGCAACGGTATGACCGAGGTGTGTTTCTGTGGAGAGGGGTACCTCTGTGGAGAGGGGCACCGCACACGGTTGGGAGAGATCAACTGATCAACTTGTGTGTTTATGGGGTGCCTCTACCCCCGTATATAAAGGAGTGGAGGAGGGGGAGGGCTGGCCCTCTCTATGGCGCACCCTAGGGGAGTCCTACTCCCACCGGGAGTAGGATTCCCCCTTTCCTAGTAGAACTAGGATCCCTTCCAAGTAGTAGGAGTAGGAGAGAAGGAAAGGGAAAAGAGAAGAGAAGGAAGGAGGGGGCGCAGCCCCTCCCCTTAGTCCAATTCGGACTAGGCCTTGGGGGCGTAGCCTTCCTCTACTCTCTTTCCCCTAAAGCCCAATAAGGCCCATATACTCCCCGGCGAATTCCCATAACTCTCCGGTACTCCAAAAAATACCCGAATCACTCGAAACCTTTCCGATGTCCGAATATAGTCGTCCAATATATCGATATTTACGTCTTGACCATTTCGAGACTCCTCGTCATGTCCGTGATCTCATCCGGGACTCCGAACTACCTTCGGTACATCAAAACACATAAACTCATAATACCGATCGTCATCAAACGTTAAGCGTGCGGACCCTACGGGTTCGAGAACTATGTAGACATGACCGAGACTCATCTCCGGTCAATAACCAATAGCGGAACCTGGATGCTCATATTGGCTCCTACATATTCTACGAAGATCTTTTATCGGTCAAACCGCATAACAACATACGTTGTTCCCTTTGTCAACGGTATGTTACTTTCCCGAGATTCGATCATCGGCATCATCATACCTAGTTAATCTCGTTACCGGCAAGTCTCTTACCTGTTCTGTAATACATCATCTCGTGACTAACTCATTAGTCATTTTCTTGAAAGGCTTATTATGATGTGTATTACCGAGAGGGCATAGAGATACCTCTCCAACACTCGGAGTGACAAATCATATTCTTGATCTATGCCAACACCACGAACACTTTCAGAGACACCTGTAGAGTATCTTTATAATCACCCAGTTATGTTGTGACGTTTGATAGCACACAAGGTGTTCCTCCGGTATTCGGGAGTTGCATAATCTCATAGTCATAGGAACATGTATGAGTCATGAAGAAAGCAATAGCAGTAAAACTAAACGATCATAGTGCTAAGCTAACGGATGGGTCTTGTCCATCACATCATTCTCCTAATGATGTGATCTCGTTGATCAAATGACAACACATGTCTATGGCTAGGAAACATAACCATCTTTGATCATTGAGCTAGTCTAGTAGAGGCATACTAGGGACACTCTGTTTTGTCTATGTATTCACACATGTACTAAGTTTCTGGTTAATACAATTCTAGCATGAATAATTAACATTTATCATGATATAAGGAAATAAATAATAACTTTATTATTTCCTCTAGGGCATATTTCCTTCAGTCTCCCACTTGCACTAGATTCAATAATCTAGATCACATCACCATGTGATTAACACCAATAGTTCACATCACCATGTGATTAACACCAATAGTTCACATCACCATGGGACTTAATACTTTATAGTTCACATCGCCATGTGACCAATATCCAAAAAGGTTTACTAGAGTCAGTAATCTAGTTTACATCGCCATGTGATTAACACCCAAAGAGTACTAAGGTGTGATCATGTTTTGCTTGTGAGAGAGGTTTAGTCAACGGGTCTATTACATACAGATCCGTATGTATTTTGCAAATTTCTATGTCTACAATGCTCTGCATGGAGCTACTTCCAATATGCATCCAGATTGATACTTAGAGTCATCTGGAATAGTGTAGAGCTTGCATCGGTGTAACTCTTTACGACAAACTCTTTATCACCTCCATAATCGAGAAAACATTTCCTTAGTCATCCAGTAACTAAGGATAATTTTGACCGTTGTCTAGTGATCTACTCCTGGATCACTTTTGTACCTCCTTGCCAAACTCATGGTAAGGTACACAAGAGGTTTGTACACAGCATGGCATACTTTATAGAACCTATGGCTCAGGCATAGGGAATGACTTTCATTCTTTCTCTATCTTATGCCGAGGTCGGGCTTTGAATCTTACTCAACTTCATACCTTACAACTCAGGCAAGAACTCCTTCTCTGACTGATCCATTTTGAAGTACTTCAAAAACTTGTCAAGGTATGTACTCATTGAAAAAACTTATCAAGCATCTCGATCTATCTCTATAGATCTTGAGGCTCAATATGTAAGAAGCTTTACCGAGGTTTTTTTTGAAAAAACTCCTTTCAAACACTCCTTTATGCTTTCCAGAAAATTCTACATCATTTCTGATCGACAATATGTCATTCACATATACTTATCAGAAAGGCTGTAGTGCTCCCACTCACTTTCTTGTAAATACAGGCTTCTCCAAAAGTTTGTATAAAACCTATGCTTTGATCACCTCATCAAAGCGTATATTCCAACTCTGAGATACTTGCACCAGTCCATAGATGGATCGCTGGAGCTTGCACACTTTGTTAGCACCTTTAGGATCGACAAAATCTTCTGGTTGCATCATATACAACACTTCTTTAAGATATCCATTCAGGAATGCAGTTTTGACATCCATTTGTACTATTTCATAATCATAAAACGCGGCAATTGCTAACATGATTCGGACAGACTTAAGCATCACTACGGGTGAGAAAGTCTCATCGTAGTTAACTCCTTGAACTTGTCGAAACCCTTTTGCAACAAGTCGAGCTTTGTAAACAGTAACATTACCCTCAGCGTCGGTCTTCCTCTTGAAGATCCATTTATTTTCGATGGCTTGCCAATCATCGGGCAGGTCAACCAAAGTCCACACTTTGTTCTCATACATGTATCCCATCTCAGATTTCATGGCCTCAAGCCATTTTGCGGAATCTGGGCTCATCATCGCTTCCTCATAGTTTGTAGGTTCATCATGGTCTAGTAACATGACTTCCAGAACTGGGTTGCCGTACCACTCTTGTGCGGAACGAACTCTGGTTGATCTACGAAGTTCAGCAGAAACTTGATCTGAAGCTTCATGATCATCATCATTTAGCTTCCTCACTAATTGGTATAGGAATCACTCGAACTAGTTTCTGTGATGTACTACTTTCCAATTCGAGAGAAGGTAAAATTACCTCATCAAGTTCCACTTTCCTCCCACTCACTTCTTTCGAGAGAAACTCCTTCTCTAGAAAGGATCCATTCTTAGCAACGAATATCTTGCCTTCGGATCTGTGATAGAAGGTGTACCCAATAGTCTCCTTTGGGTATCCTATGAGGACACATTTCTCCGACTTGGGTTCGAGCTTATCAGGTTGAAGCTTTTTCACATAAGCATCGCAGCCCCAAACTTTAAGAAACGACAACTTTGGTTTCTTGCCAAACCACAGTTCACAAGGCGTCGTCTCAACGGATTTGGATGGTGCCCTATTTAATGTGAATGCAACTGTCTTTAATGCATAACCCAAAATGATAGTGATAAATCGGTAAGAGACATCATAGATCGCACGATATCTAATAAAGCGCGGTTACGACGTTCGGACACACCATTATGTTGTGGTGTTCCGGGTGGCGTGAGTTGTGAAACTATTCCACATTGTTTCAAATGAAGACCAAACTCGTAACTCAAATATTCACCTACACAATCAGATCATAGAAACTTTGTTTACTTGTTACGATGATTCTCTACTTCACTCTGAAATTCTTTGAACTTTTCAAATGTTTTAGACTTGTGCTTCTTCAAGTAGATATACCCATATCTGCTCAAATCATCAGTGAAGGTCAGAAAATAGCGATACCTGCCGCGAGCTTCAACAATCATCGGTCCACATACATCAGTATGTATGATTTCCAACAAATCTGTTACTCGCTCCATTATTCCGGAGAACGGAGTTTTAGTCATCTTATCCATGAGGCATGGTTCGCAAGCACCAAGTGATTCATAATCAAGTGATTCCAAAAGTCCATCACTATGGAGTTTCTTCATGCGCTTTACACCAATATGACCTAAACGGTAGTGCTACAAATAAGTTGCACAATCATTATTAACCTTGCATCTTTTGTCTTCAATATTATGAATATGTGTATCACTACGATCGAGATCCAACAAACTATTTTCATTGGATGTATGACCATCAAAGGCTTTATTCATGTAAACAGAATAACAATTATTCTATGACTTTAAATGAATAACCTTATTGCAACAAACATGATCAAATCATATTCATGCTTCAACGCAAATGCCAAATAACATTTATTTAGGTTCTACACTAATCCCGAAAGTATAGGGAGTGTGCGATGATGATCATATCAATCTTGGAACCACTTCCAACACACATCGTCACTTCACCTTTAACTAGTCTCTGTTCATTCTGCAACTCTTGTTTCGAGTTACTAATATTAGCAACTGAACTGGTATCAAATACTCAGGGGTTGCTATGAACACTAGTAAAATACACATCAATAATCTGTATATCAAAATATACCTTTGTTCACTTTGACATCCTTCTTATCCGCCAACTATCTAGGGCAGTTCCACTTCCGGTGACCATTTCCTTTGCAGTAGAAGCACTTAGTTTCAGGCTTGAGTTTAGCTTTGGGTTTCTTCACGGGAGTGACAACTTGCTTGTCATTCTTCTTTAAGTTCCCTTTCTATCCCTTTGCCCTTTACTTGAAACAAGTGGTCTTGTTAACCATCAACACTTGATGCTCTTTCTTGATTTCTACCTTCGCCGATTTCAGCATCGCGAAGAGCTCGGGAATTACTTTCGTCATCCCTTGCATATTATAGTTCATCACGAAGTTCTACTAACTTGGTGATAGTGACTAGAGAACTTTGTCAATTACTATCTTATCTGGAAGATTAACTCCCACTTGATTCAAGTAATTGTAGTACCCAGACAATCTGAGCACATGCTCACTGGTTGAGCTATTCTCCTCCATCTTGTAGGCAAAGTATTGTAAGAGGTCTTACACCTCTCGACATGGGCATGAGTATGAAATACTAATTTCAACTCTTGGAACATCTCATATGCTCTGTGGCATTCAAAACTTTTTTGAAGTCCCGGTTATAAGCCGTAAAGCATGGCGCACTAAACTATCAAGTTGTCATCATACCGAGCTTGGCAAACGTTCATAACGTCTACATCTGCTCCTGCAATAGATATGTCACCTAGCGGTGCATCAAGGACATAATTCTTCTGTGCACCAATGAGGAAAATCCTCAGATCACGGAACAAGTCTGCATCATTGCTAGTAACATCTTTCAACTTAGTTTTCTCTAGGAACATAAAAAACAAACGGGGAGCTACATCACGAGCCATTGATCTACAACATAGATATGCTAATACTACCAGGACTAAGTTCATGATAAATTAAAGTTCAATTAATCATATTACTAAAGAACTCCCACTTAGATAGACATCCCTCTAGTCATCTAAATGATCACGTGATCCAAATCAACTAAACCATGTCTGATCATCACGTGAGATGGAGTAGTTTTCAATGGTGAACATCTTATGTTGATCATATCTACTATATGATTCACGCTCGACCTTTCGGTCTCCAGTGTTCCGAGGCCATATCTGCATATGCTAGGCTCGTCAAGTTTAACCCGAGTATTCTGCATGTGCTAAATTGTCTTACACCCGTTGTATTTGAACGTAGAGCTTATCACACCCGATCATCATGTGGTGTCTCGGCACGACGAACTTTCGCAACGGTGCGTACTCAGGGAGAACACTTATACCTTGAAATTTAGTAAGGGATCATCTTATAATGCTACCGCCGTACTAAGCAAAATAAGAAGCATAATAAGATAAACATCACATGCAATCAAAATATGTGACATGATATGGCCATCATCATCTTGTGCTTTTGATCTCCATCTCCAAAGCACCGTCATGATCACCTTCATCACCGGCGCGACACCTTGATCTCCATCGTAGCATCGTTGTCGTCTCGCCAACTATTGCTTCTACGACTACCGCTACCGCTTAGTGATAAAGTAAAGCAATTACATGGTGACTGTATTTCATACAATAAAGCAACAACCATATGGCTCCTGCCAGTTGCCGATAACTTTACAAAACATGATCATCTCATACAATAATGTATAACTCATCATGTCTTGACCGTATCACATCACAACATGCCCTGCAAAAACAAGTTAGACGTCCTCTACTTTGTTGTTACAAGTTTTACGTGGCTGCTACGGGCTTAGCAAGAACCGTTCTTACCTACGCATACAAAACCACAACGATTTTTCGTCAAGTATGTGTTGCTTTAACCTTCACAAGGACCGGGCGTCACTACTAGGAAAAGGCCTATTAATGGCGCACCTAATTTGGCCATTAATGGCGCATTTGTGGTGCGCCATTACTAGCACGCCATTAGTATTTGATACTAATGGCGCACCTCTGGTGCGCCATTAGTATCTGGTATACTAATGGCGCACCGCAGATGCGCCATTAGTGTGCACAGTAGTGCGCCATTGTTATGCCTCCCAGGGGCCATGTGTACCCAGGTGCTTTGGCATACTAATGGCGCACTCAGGTAGGATGCGCCATTAGTAATGTCCGCATAGTAATGGCGCACTGGCTGATAATGCTCCATTAGTATGCTTTGGCACACTAATGGCGCACTGTGCTATGATGCGCCATTAGTATGAATATTAGGTTTTTTTTAATATTATTTTTCTGTTTTTTTTTTGCACAGATTACAAAATGTATAATTGCACATAATATAGACAGCACACATCAACAACACATTCATCGAATACAATAGAAGATTAGTCTCTGGATACAATTCATCATATTAGTCTCCGAATACAATTCATCATATTAGTCTCCGAATTGAAAAGACCGAACAAAGATTGAACAATATATTACAAGTCTCGAGACCGCGAGTACCGAGTTTGTCTTCACATTACAAGTCGATATCGATCATCTAAACTACCATCACATAGAAGAGAGCTGCGGTCGTCACGATGAGCATCATCACAATGAAACTCGTTTTCATCCGGTTCCTCCAACGCTCCCTCCCCTCTCCCGCTAGATAGCGGGCGTATCTAGATTCGGCCTCGGCCCTAGTGGTGTACCCTTTGTAACTGTTACCGCTGAATCGGTGAACCTGTCTCCGACACTCCTCCCAGTCGTCGTAGACTCCGGGAACCTTACCCTTGTACACGACATACGACGGCATCGCTATATATGCACTAGCCAAACGAAACGTTAGTGCCAATTCATAGACAATTCATAAGCAATATATAAGTATGCAACAGAACGATCGAAAGAGAAAAGCAAGACATTAATAGCATCGATTACATCTAAGTTGAACGACTCTCGAAACCAAAGGGACATACTACAAGTTCATTAAAGTTTAATTACAACATGAGCCAATCGATGTTTCAGAACTAGACACAGCATCACTGCTTTCGACTCGACTCAATGCACCGGAGTGTGGATGAAGCCGCCGTCTATCGTGGGAGTCATGAAATCACGGGCGTTGTCAGCCTGCATTTGTAGCATTGTGTCGATGTCACTGTTCGACGATTGATTTCTGAGGTAGAACTGCCCCGAGGTACGAAGGACATCTTGATGGATGATTTCCGCAAACTCCGACTGGATGCGAAAGAAATCTTGTCTGATGTCCGCGTCCTGGATTGCCGACACGCACGCGGCCCAATCTTTGAGCTTACTTGGTAGCAGAAGTTGATGATGGTCCCGTATGATCGCCCGCATGTGATGGATGGCGTAGTAGGCACCCTTCTGACCGCCAGGCAGCTGCTTGACGCAGCAGAACGTCGTGTTGTGGGAGAACACGTGCTTGCCGTACTTACGAGTTGTCCTGGTGAAGGTGCCTCCAGATTTGGCGTAGCCGGCGAGAACATCATCAAGAACCTTCTTGACATTTGTGTAGTCTACAGCCGACTGACGGTCCGGGTCGAAATACGTGGCCATGGAATATTTGGGGCTTAGTAGGATGAGCGCGCACTGTGTGTCACTACAGAAAACACGGAATGTTAAAAGAAGAACGATCAAAATCTAAGAATTCATATGTTACGGGGCGGTTGAGGCGGAGGACTTACTCGGGAAAGTAAGGCACGAGGAAGTTATCCTTATCTCGGTTTGCCAGAATGACGCCTTCGAGGTAAGAACTCGCGACTTGCCGGTCCCCAGCGCTGCCCAAGATCTTGGCACGCATGTAGAAGGGGTCGACTATCACGATGTCCGGGGTCTTGTCGCGAATGATCCGCATCTCCATACTCAGCGAAAATAGCCGAACGAAGGTGTAGTGCAGCGGATGAAGGTTCAACATAGCGTGGATGTCATCAAACCGCAGGACGATCGTACCCCCGATGGAGTTATCCACAAAGCCCTTGCCCTCCGGCACCTTGGCCGCGAAAACCGGGTATGCCACATCCTTCTCTCTGAGACGCCGCTTCTCCAAAGAAAGAACACTGTCATGCAGACTCCGCATAGCACTGGTTGCAGCATCAAGCATATTTGTCGGTAGCATCGGCCTACCCGCCACATGCACCCTTCTCATTACATCCTCAGGTGAAGGTGGCCCGTCCTGAGCACGGATCGTACTCAGTGCCGGCTGGCTCGCACCCTTGTTAGTTTTTCTTTTGCGTGCCTTCTTCTTGATCTCCTGAATTGGGACCGAGTTCTCCTCAGAGACCGCCTTCTTTAGTGTGTTGGGGCTGATCATATTCCGCACCTCGCCTATCTGAGGCTCGGTGAAGTCGACAGCTGGAGGCGTCTCCTGAGAGCTGAACGGCAGACGACGCCTGTTGCAACTTGGCTTCTCCGCGGTACCGGCTTGATCGCGCACGTCTTTTGTTGGGTTGGGTTCTTGAGAAGGAGCCCCCATGAAGTCGTCACCGTACCCATGATTGGCAAAGTACTGATCGACGTTGGCAAATGTATCGTCGTCGTCGTCGTTCTGATCCTGTGCCATATGCATGTTTGGATCCAGTGGCATAGGGATGTCCGGCACCGTTGCGGCAGACTTGCCATGGGGACGACTTGGCGCCGGCACGACTGGCGGTGTTGTCGTTGGTGTGGTTTCCCCCGCCCCCAAACGAATCTGGCTCTTCGGCCAAAGCAGGGGCCAGCTCAGGTAGGCGCTGAGGGTCATGACGTCATCATCGTCGGCCCCAACGGGTCGAATCGGAGGTAACACCTCGTCGCAGCCTGGCAGCACCCGAACCAATTGAACCCTAAACAAGTTGGGTGGCATTTGGGTACCGTGGAACAAGGGCTGGCCCGGTTGAACGATTTTTCCCTTGGCGACATCGACCAACTCATTGTTCACGAAGTGCAGGAGAGTGCACGGAACGTCGGCGGCGCCCTGCGAAAACATGTAGGGCGTCAGGGATGCCCAGTCAAAGGCAAGGAGATGAAGTCCTCGGCAGAGAGAGTCTTAATTAGTTACCGTGATGATGGCGTCGAGCTCGGCTAATGTCGAGGCACCGCCAACGACGGGCGTGCAGTTGACGGAGGGGCCGCTTGCTGCAGAGGTGCCGGCCGGCGTACACACGGGTGCATTAAGCTCCCGTGCCGGCGTCGGAGACACCAATGCCGCCTCCACCGGAGACACCAATGGCCCCGCCATCGCTTTCTGCGAGTTGCTGGCCGTGAAGCTGGGAATCGGGGGCTGCCCCTGTTGGCCGCCAGCAATCCACGCCTGCAACCCCTCGATCAAGCTAGGCACAATGGCGGTGATCGTCGCTCTGATCTGTTGTTGCACTTTCTCTTGGACAATCTCCGGAATCCGCGCCACCTGTGCCTTGAGTTCTTGAACCTCGCGCGCCTGGCTTTCCGAGCTGGTCTTTTTCTCCTTTCGCCCACCAGCGTTATAGTATGACGACCATTTTGTCGACAAGCCTTTGCCGGCCACACAACCAGCTGACGTCGGCTTCTCGAGCTTATCCTTGTTCTTCATTACATTCAACGCCCTATTTAGAGTCGTGTCCCAAGGGCCGCTCTTAGTCGACCCCGCGCAACTGCTTTCAGTCGCCTGCGGAAGGAATGTGAATCATTTAGAAATTTGGCTTCATTAATTAGAATGCAACCATATGGAGCTAATTACGCGGGGGTGTATTCCTTACCAGAACAGCCTCAAGCGCCCTGGTCTTCGGATCCGTGGTCAGCTCCTTTGTTTTCGGGTCCTTCTTGTACCGGGCCCTGATAAAGTTCCTGGTCTGCTTGTCACCGTATTTATCGAAGAGGGGCGGTAGGCCTTGCTCGGCACGGTCCGCCTCCTCCTTGTCCCATATAGGCTCCGCCACTCTGTAACCGCCGGGACCAAGTGTGTGTTCCCCTAAGTTGAGCTGCCGCATTTCTTTCCCCCACTGACTTGATTCGGAGTGTGCGGCGCTCGAGCAATTGATCTTGAAGTCGTTGTAGTCATCTTCGGTGATCGAAGGATGTTTCTCCTTGATCGTCTCATAACTCTCACCTTTCTCGATCATTCTCTTCACATTGGTTTTCCAAGTAGACAGGGCCTTGCTCATCTTCGTGAGGGCAGCATTGTTCACTTTATTCCCTTTGAGGCTTGTGTTATCAAATTGAGCGGGGAACTTGTATCGTTCGTGCAGCTTCGTGAAGAGGAGGTTGCGGTAATTCCCGTTGTCAGGATGCCTCAGGTTCTCACTGTTGATCGAGACGGTGCTCAGGAGAATGCACCCGAGCTGAATCGAGTACCCCTTGACTATTCGTTCGGGCGCCGTTGGATTCCCGTCGGAGTCCACTTCAGTAACTTCCTCATTGAGGGTGCGGAGCACGGTCGGGCGCCGGTCCTTCCGTTGCCTCTTCGGTTGGCTGCCATCTGTGCGTGCGCCGCCATCATCAGTGGTGGCATTCTCGGCGGCACCATCAGTGGTGGCATCAGTGGGGTCATCCTCCGCGGTACCATCAGTGGTCTCAGGATCGGTGTGGAAGGCGGCGTCCTCATACAAGTGAGGTTGTTCCTCCATCTCCTGGGACAGCTCCCAGAATGCCTTCCCGCCCGAACCGCCGGCCTCATCGTTGTTGGCCATGTTTCTCTCTAAATAGGAACAAAGTTTGGTCAAAAAGTTGGTTATTGTCAAGGAACAAGATCATGGTCTCATCATTTAGGCTTTGTCGACACCGAGGCATCCTAAAAGCTAAGCTTTTATAATTGAGGGTTTTTCGACGCCGAGGCACCCTAAAAGCCTAAGCTTTCATCATTTCGGTTTTTATCGACACCGAGGCACCCTAAAAGCCAAGGTTTCATAATTTATGGTTTGTCGACACCGAGGCATCCTAAAAGCTAAGCTAGGAAGGAGAATTGTAAGTTGGGCCTAATCACTTGGCTCTATTGCCGCCTATGGTTTAATGCAGCTAGAATAAAGGGGCACTTGATCCTACCTAATTAACCACTAAGATACCCCGACCCATGCATTAGTCACAAGTACCCTATATGTCCTATTTTTAGCAAAGTCATGCTAAAATTCACGGAAAATTTCAGCATGACCTTTGCTGAAAATAGGACATATGGAGTACCCGAATTTGCCGTAACGGAAGTTAATCAACATTCCAGCAAACTCAAGGGCCTCTCGGGGTACCTGCAAAACTATCACAATGTGATCACAAGTCTTTCTCAATGTGATCATCATCTTTACAAGTCTTTCTCAATGTGATCACAAGTAATTCAGAGGCATCACAAGTAATTCAGAGCATCACAAGGCATTAGTAGTTCAGTACATGAACAAGTTTTACCAAGCACATCAATATGTACTGTATTTCATTGTGGAGTGATATACAGTATGTTACAGCAAAGAAACTGCTTAATCCACATGCCTCAGCTTATCAACAGTCATTACTTGTCAAATACAGAAGAAGGAACAATTTATTTGTGACATAGTTACAAATGATGACAGAATAAAGCAACACCCTGTACTAGCCTAAAAACATATAATTAGAGCAACTTCATATTGTCTAAAATCCCCCTTTTCTTTTCTTTTTCTTTTTCACCTAAGGGCATGTAAATCATGTACACCTTTTTATCTATTAAAAAAACTATAGACGCTTCCTTCAGTAAAAAAAAGGAACTATGGTAGTAGTGCCAGACCCATATTTTTAGGACTGGTATTTAATCCATTGCTACAACTTGAGGTATATGTGTCAAGAACCCTCATGGCATGCTAAGTGTCAAAAGGTCAGCCAACAAGGCAATGGCCTGAATGTCCTTATCATGGTATTAACCTAAACCAGAAAAAAATACCTCACTTATACGAGGGTTATATTTAACTTAACCTAGACAAGCTAGCTGTGGCACCATCCTAGGCTCATTAGGCCATGGTCCAACCCAGATATAAGATTCACCAATAGCATTGCACTAAACTACTGAAACTACTAAACTACTGAAACTACTCCAAGTCCTACACTAAACTACTAAACTACTGAAACTACTCCAAGTCCTACACTAAACTACTAAACTAAGCTAAGTACTACTGCTTGCAAGTCCTACACTAAACTGAAAATGTTTCAGTTAATTATGCTACTCCAGTACTAACACAAATTATGCTACTCCAGTACTAACACAAGGAGTACAAGCATTTCACTCAAGGAAAATTGCACTCACAGAGCACTACTAACATTCCTCACTTGCCTGTTGCTACTACTGCAAGCACTAGTCACATTTTTTAGTTAAGCAGAGCACTAACAGAGTACAACAAGCATCACAGCCAACAAGCACAGCAGATAGGGGAATCCATGGGTAGGAGGAGGATGCCATGGGTAGGAGGAGGATACCTTGGCGTGGTGTTGGCGACGGTGAGGGGCCCGTGGTCGGCGAGAATCTGGAGGAGGCGGCCCGCCGGAGATGGCCACGCACCTGGGGGAGGCCGGGGCGTCGGGGCGCGGGCGTCGAGGCCGGGGCGTCGGGGGCGCGGGCGGCGGCAGCGTAGCTCCGGGCGTCGAGGCCGGGGCGTCAGGGGCGAGGGCGTCGGCGGTGAGGGAGAGAGAGGCGTCGGGGAGAGGGGGGCGAGG
>LR738709.1:605621004-605660147 GCA_902687465.1 Secale cereale | reverse complement strand
ATGAGGGAGAGAGAGGCGTCGGGGAGAGAGGGGCGAGGGCGTCGGCGGTGAGGGAGAGAGAGGCGTCGGGGAGAGGGGGGAGAGATCTGGCGAGAGGGAGAGAGAGGAGGGTGCGGCCGGCCCCAAGTATGGGGGGGTTACTAATGGCGCACCGCTGCTATGTGCGCCATAAGTATGTAGACTCTAATGGCGCACCGCCCCCAGGTGCGCCATTAGTAGTGTGTTCTACTCACTAGCCCGACAGAAAGCTATATATTTCACCTAACCCACTACCTAACAAAACCCCCACACTAGCCTGACTGGTCAGCACTCTGCACACCCACCAGGAGGTCCTGGGTTCGATTCCCAGCCTCCCCAAATTTTTTGTTTTGCTTTTAAAAAATGTTGTTTGACACTTATTTGTGTTTAAATATGTTCAAACTTGTTTAAATCATAACAGTAATATTTTTTTATAAAAAAGTAATAATTTTTAAAAAAATATCATCAAATTTGTTATTTGAAAATATTTATGAATATGAAAAAATATCATCAAATTTATTATTTTGAATATATCATGGGTCGGCGGCGGCGGTTGAGTAGGGGAATCGAGGGTGCAGGGGGTCGGCGGCGGCGGCCGGTGGACCGGGGGGTGCTCGGCGGCGGCGGTTGAGTAGGGGAATCGAGGGTGCGGGGGGTCGGCGGCGGCGGCCGGTGGACCGGGGGGTGCTCGGCGGCGAGGGGGACCCGATCTGGCGAGGTGGGATAGCGATCGAGATGGAGGGGGGTCGAGATCGACTGTCCATGAAATTTAAAAATATTCATGATAGTTCAAAAAGTGCCCATGAAATACAATCGAGAAATGAAGGGTACGATTTAAATACAATCGATCTTAGCTAGCTATCTGTTCACAATCTTCTTGCCCTTCTTTTTCGCAAATGGAGTTCTTCTGTGGAACGGACGTCCTTTAGGTAGGGTGGTCCTGCTTCTTCTTGTGGCGTAAGCTGCTACTTCATCATCGTCGTCATGTTCGATCCTCGGGTCGCCGTACTTGTCGAAGTCTTGCTCATTGGCTACTCCATCCATTCCGATGATCTTCCTTTTGCCTCTCCTCACGACAACACTACTGGGCTTTGACGGATCGGTAATGAAGAAGCATTGGTCAACTTGGGAAGCCAGTACCCATGGCTCATTTTTCGCGGTGACGTTTGCGCCCGCGGTCTTGGATTTGGCTTCGGGTATAACCATGGTGGTGAAATACCGGTCTTCTTTTAGGACGCTCTTGGCCCATCTGACACGGAACATCGGGACCTTCTCTCCAGCGTAGCTCAGCTCCCAGATCTCCTCGATCCTTCCGTAGTATCCGTCCTTGTCATTACCGGTGTAGGTTTCCATCGTTACCCCGGAGTTCTGATAACCATCGCTCTTCATGTCCTTGGCCTCGGTGTAGAATGTGTAGCCGTTGATATCGTACGCCTCATAGGTCACCAGGTTGTGCTCGGCGCCCTGTGACAAGGTGAATATGAGTTGTTCTTCCGCGGAAGAATCATCATGTAAAGGGTACGACAGAAGCTTCTGCTTGAACCAACGCGTGAAACATGAGTTGTGCTCTTTGATTATATCTCTGTCCGTCCTCTGTTGGCCTCGGTCATTGTATGTCTTCTCAATAAAGGTTTTGTGCTGAACCACCCAAGGATCGACCACGTCTATGTGTTGTAGCGCGACTAGGTTTGCTCTTTCAAAGTCGGCGAGTCGACCCTCGAAGTCGACATGTATTTCGCGGCGACCCTCACGGTGACCCGATCCAGCGAGCCTGCCGAGGTGCCTGTTGACGGGCAGACCAACGGGGTTCTCGATGCCTAGATAATTCGTGCAGTACGAGATGCACTCTTCGGTCAGAAAGCCCCTGGCTATGCTTCCTTCTGGACGTGACATGTTGCGAACGTATCCTTTGATGACACCATTCATCATTTCGAACGGCATCATGCTGTGCAGGAACGTCGGCCCGAGTTGGATGATATCGTCCACGATATGGACCAGCAGATGCACCATAACGTCGAAGAATGCGGGCGGGAAGTACATCTCAAGCTCGCATAGTATCACCACGATCTCTTCCTGTAGCCTTCTGAGTTGCCTCACGCCAACAGACTTCCGAGAGATGACGTCGAAAAAGTTGCATAGGCCAAATAGGGTTTCACGGACGTGCGCGTCCATGATACCACGGATTGCAACTGGAAGTATCTGCGTCATCAGCACGTGACAGTCGTGAGACTTCATCCCGCTGAACTTCAGCTTCGCCCGGTCTAGGTATCTGCTTATCTTCCCCGCGTAACCGTAAGGAAGTTGTACTCCTACAAGGCAGGTGAAAAACTGCTTGATCTCCTCCTAACTTAGAGTGAAGCACGCGGGAGGGTAGTCATTTCCGGTCTTCTTGGCCTTTTTGGCTTTGCGACGACTTTCCGTGTCCTGCTTCGCCTCATCATCATCATGATCATCATATATAGCGTGAAGCTCCTGCCTGATGCCCATTGATTTCAAGTCTGCCCTTGCTTTCGGCCCATCTTTGGTCCTCTCTGGCATGTTGAGCAGGGTACCAAGCAGACTCTCGCACACGTTCTTCGTGATATGCATTACATCAAGGCTGTGAGGCACACGGTGGATCTTCCAGTACGGCAAGTCCCAGAAAACAGACCTCATTTTCCATACCTTCAGCAGCGGCTCTGGCGCCTTTCGCTTCTTTCCCGGCTCTGGCACCTTTTGCTTCTTTCCCGGCAGTGGGCAATCTTTCCAATTTTTCAACAGCTCGTCTATTTCCTCGCCGCTCCTCGTACGCGGGCGTCCTCGGGGTTCGGTTTCACCATCGAACAGATCCTTGCGTTTTCTCCACAGGTCATCGTCGCGAAGCCACCTTCGATGTCCCATGAACACGGTTTTCGAAGACCCGGGATCTCTATCTAGCTGGCGATACGTTGTGTCATCCATGCACCTGACGCATCCAGAAAATCCGTGGACCACCTGCCCCGCGACATATCCGTAACCGAGATAGTCGTGCACCGTCGTGAGCAGCGCGGCTCTCATAGGGAAATATTCTTTCTTTGCGGCGTCCCACGTATTGGCTGGCATTTTCCACAGCGTGTCTAGCTCCTCTTTCAGCAGCCCCAGATACAGATTGATGTCGTTCCCTGGTTGTTTCGGTCCTTCAATTAGCATACTCATGTGAATGTACTTCCTCTTCATGCACAACCAGGGGGGAAGGTTGTACATCCACACAAACACAGGCCAGGTGCTATGTGTGCTTCTCTGGCTGCCAAACGGGTTGACTCCATCGGTGCTCGCGCCCAGCATGATGTTCCTTGGATCGTTCCCAAATTCTAGGTCTTCGAAGTTCAACGCTTGCCACTGGCTCGCATCCTTAGGGTGACTCAGCATCTTGTCTTTTTTATCTATCTTCGGATCATTTGCGTCATCTTCTCGCTTCTTCTCCTCCCTATCCGCGTGCCAACGCAGGAGCTTTGCTACCTTAGGGTCCGCGAAATACCGCTGCAGACGAGGAGTGATCGGAAAGTACCACACCACTTTTCGAGGAGCTTTCTTCCTCTTCTTGTATCGAGTGACGCCGCACACCGGACATATGGTAGACTCCGCGTGCTCGTCCCGATAAATAATGCAATTGTTCATGCACACATGGTATTTCACGTGCGGTAAATCCAGAGGACACACGATTTTCTTCGCCTCCTCCAAACTGGTGGGGCACTTGTCCCCCTTGGGAAGACGTTCGTGCCAGAATGACATGTTCTCGTCGAAGCATGCATCGGTCATTTTGTGTTTTACCTTCATCTCCAGAGCCATGAGCGTTACTTTCAGGCGGGTATCCTCGGGCCTGCATCCTTCATACAATGGAGTAACCGCGTCTAACTCAAGTTGATCCATCTTGGCTTTCTCTCGGGTGGCAGCTCTTGCGTTATCGGTCTGCTTGAGAAGCAGCTCTTGAATATGAGGGTCTTGCACCCAGCCCATCGATGGTTCAGCGTCGTCTGCTCCGCCGGCATCATCATCTTCATGATCATGCCTGTCGTTTGCTCCGGCATCTTCCTCATCATCATGTCCTGCATCTTCTACATGATGACTGTGTACAGCATCACCGTCGTGATCATCTCCTGGGGATTCTTCGTCTTCTCGCCCGCCCGAGCCGCGGTGGTTGTCTTGCTGCCCTTCCTCATTTCATGCCCGGCCCCCATGGACGACTTCGTAGTCATCTTCATCACCTTGCCACCGATAGCCATCCATGAAACCACGCAAGAGCAGGTGGTCCCGCACCTGCCCGGAATCCGGTTCCGCAATAAGGCTCTTCAGCTTGCATCTTCGACACGGACATCTTATCTCCGTCTCGTTCTTTTGAAGAATCTCGGCCTTCGCGGACCTCAAAAACCTATTCACGATGCCTTCGGTCATCGTGCGCACCATCGTCGCCCTGCGGGGTAGAGCAAAACGATATTTTAGAACCAAGAAAAATTTTGCCATGACTTTCCCTAAAAATAGGACAAAAATGAATGCTTAATGCCAAAATTCTCACCGAAACGGAAATGAATCAACATTCCGGGAAAATATTGGCAACTATCGCATTTCAAATATCGGTACACCTCCAAACACAAACACATATGCAACACAGCAAACCTATGCAACACCACAAACATACATAGATCTAGCTAGGCCATAAAAAGTGCATGTGCACATTGTTGTATGGAGAACAACATAAATATAGCTTCCCCCCTTACTTACCTATCCAAACAAGGTAATTTAACCACTTAATTTGAATGAATATATGGTGGAAATGAGGTGAAAAAGAGGAGGGACCCGAGAGGAGAGGAGGTGGAGAGAATGAAGAAGTGGGGGGGAAAGTGAGTGTGGTAGAGAGGCTGTCCAAAATATCTTGTTGCTGCCCGCTTACTAATGGCGCACCAACTATAAATGCGCCATTAGTAATCAAGGTTACTAATGGCGCATTTATAGTGGGTGCGCCATTACAAGTTTTGCAAAAAAAAAACATACTAATGGCGCACTGTCGCATAATGCGCCATTACTAGTTTAAACTAGTAATGGCGCACTCTGGGACAGTGCCCCATTAGTAGTTTTTTAAAAAAAGAATAAAAAATATCATAAAAAAGAGCATTAATGGCGCACTTTACTGCTGGTGCGCCATTACTAGTTACAACTAGTAATGGCGCACTATGCATGGATGCGCCATTAGTATGTTTGGACAGGCACGCTAGTTAAAAAAAAACTTCTTGATACTAATGGCGCACTCCGGGCAAGGTGCCCCATTAGTAGTTCGAACACTAATGGCGTATCTGTTGCTGGTGCGCCATTACTATATACTAATGGCGCACTGCTTGTCTGGTGCGCCATTAGTATCAATTCCATCTATAGCCCTTTTCCTAGTAGTGCGTAGCCATACCCAATTCAGCTAAAGTGAGAGAGACAGACACCCACCAGTTACCTTTAAGCAATGAATGCTCATAACGGTGAAACCAGTCTCGCGTAAGCATACGTGTAATGTCAGTCCGGGCCGCTTCATCTCACAATACCGCCGAAACAAAGTATGACATGCTGGTAAAAGTATGATTAGTATCGTCCACAACCCATTGTGTTCTACTCGTGCATATCCTCTACGCATAGACCTGGCTCATGATGCCACTGTTGGGGAACGTAGTATTTCAAAATTTCCTACGATCACGCAAGATCTATCTACTAGATGCATAGCAACGAGGGGAGAGTGTGTCTACATACCCTCGTAGACCGGGAGCGGAAGCGTCTAGTGACGCGGTTGATGTAGTCGAACTTTCTTCGCGATCCAACCGATCAAGCACCGAACGTACGGAGCCTCCGCGTTCAGCACACGTTCAGCTTGATGACGTCCACAAGCTCTTGATCCAGTAGAGCCTCACGGGAGAGTTTCATCAGCACGACGGCGTCGTGACGGAGATGATGAAGCTACCGGTGCAGGGCTTCGCCTAAGCACTGCAACGGTATGACCGAGGTGTGTTTCTATGGAGAGGGGCACCGCACACGGTTGGGAGAGATCAACTGATCAACTTGTGTGTCTATAGGGTGCCTCTACCCCTGTATATAAAGGAGTAGAGGAGGGGGAGGGCTGGCCCTCTCTACGGCGTGCCCTAGGGGAGTCCTACTCCCATCGGGTGTAGGATTCCCCCTTTCCTAGTAGAACTAGGAGCCCTTCCAAGTAGTAGGAGTAGGAGAGAAGGAAAGGGAAAAGAGAAGAGAAGGAAGGAGGGGGCGCAGCCCCTCCACTTAGTCCAATTCGGACTAGGCCTTGGGGGGCGCAGCCTTCCTCTTCTCTCTTTCCCCTAAAGCCCAATAAGGCCCATATACTCCCCGGCGAATTCTCGTAACTCTCCGGTACTCCGAAAAATATTGAATCACTCGGAACCTTTCCGATGTCCGAATATAGTCGTCCAATATATCGATCTTTACGTCTCGACTATTTTGAGACTCCTCGTCATGTCCCCGATCTCATCCGGGACTCCGATCTACCTTCGGTACATCAAAACACATAAACTCATAATACCGATCGTCATCAAACATTAAGCGTGCGGACCCTACGGGTTCAAGAACTATGTAAACATGACCAAGACTCATCTCCGGTCAATAACCAATAGTGGAACCTGGATGCTCATATTGGCTCCTACATATTCTACGAAGATCTTTTATCGGTCAAAACCGCATAACAACATACGTTGTTCCCTTTGTCATCGGTATGTTACTTTCCCGAGATTCGATCGTCGGTATCACCATACCTAGTTAATCTCATTACCGGCAAGTCTCTTTACTCGTTCTGTAATACATCATCTCGTGACTAACTCATTAGTCATTTGCTTGCAAGGCTTATTATGATGTGTATTACCGAGAGGGCCCAGAGATACCTCTTCAACACTCGGAGTGACAAATCCTATTCTTGATCTATGCCAACACCACGAACACTTTCAGAGACACCTGTAGAGCATCTTTATAATCACCCAGTTACGTTGTGACGTTTGATAGCACACAAGTTGTTCCTCCGGTATTCGGGAGTTGCATAATCTCATAGTCATAGGAACATGTATAAGTCATGAAGAAAGCAATAGCAGTAAAACTAAATGATCATAGTGCTAAGCTAACGGATGGGTCTTGTCCATCACATCATTCTCCTAATGATGTGATCTCGTTGATCAAATGACAACACATGTCTATGGCTAGGAAACATAACTATCTTTGATCAATGAGGTAGTCTAGTAGAGGCTTACTAGGGACACTATGTTTTGTCTATGTATTCACACATGTACTAAGTTTCCGGTTAATACAATTCTAGCATGAATAATAAACATTTATCATGATATAAGGAAATAAATAATAACTTTATTATTGCCTCTAGGGCATATTTTCTTTAGTCTCCCACTTGCACTAGAGTCAATAATCTAGATCACATCACCATGTGATTAACACCAATAGTTCACATCACCATGTGATTAACACCAATAGTTCACATCACCATGTGACTTAACACTTTATAGTTCACATCGCAATGTGTCCAATATCCAAAAAGGTTTACTAGAGTCAGTAATCTAGTTCACATCGCCATGTGATTAACACCCAAAGAGAGCTAAGGTGTGATCAAGTTTTGCTTGTGAGAGAGGTTTAGTCAACGGGTCTGTTACATACAGATCCGTATGCATTTCGCAAATTTTATGTCTACAATACTCTGCATGGAGCTACTCTAGCTAATTGCTCCCACTTCCAATATGCATCCAGATTGATACTTAGAGTCATCTGGAATAGTGTAGAGCTTGCATCGGTGTAACTCTTTACGACAAACTCTTTATCACCTCCATAATCGAGAAAACATTTCCTTAGTCATCCAGTAACTAAGGATAATTTTGACCACTGTCCAGTGATCTACTCATGGATCACTTTTGTACCTCCTTGCCAAATTCATGGTAAGGTACACAAGAGGTTTGTACACAGCATGGCATATTTTATAGAACCTATGGCTGAGGCATAGGAAATGACTTTCATTCTTTCTCTATCTTCTGCCGAGGTCGGGCTTTGAATCTTACTCAACTTCATACCTTACAACTCAGGCAAGAACTCCTTCTTTGACTGATCCGTTTTGAACTACTTCAAAAACTTGTCAAGGTATGTACTCATTGAAAAAACTTATCAAGCGTCTCGATCTATCTCTATAGATCTTGAGGCTCAATATGTAAGCAGCTTTACCAAGGTTTTTCTTTGAAAAAACTCCTTTCAAACACTCTTTATGCTTTCCAGAAAATTCTACATCATTTCTGATCGACAATATGTCATTCACATATACTTATCAGAAAGGCTGTAGTGCTCCCACTCACTTTCTTGTAAATACAGGCTTCTCCAAAAGTTTGTACAAAACCATATGCTTTGTTCACCTCATCAAAGTGTATATTCGAACTCCGAGATGCTTGCACCAGTCCATAGATGGATCGCTGGAGCTTGCACACTTTGTTAGAACCTTTAGGATCGACAAAACCTTCTGGTTGCATCATATACAACTCTTCTTTAAGATATCCATTCAGGAATGCAGTTTTGACATCCATTTGCCAGATTTCATAATCATGAAACACGGCAATTTCTAACATGATTTGGACAGACTTAAGCATCGCTACGGGTGAGAAAGTCTCATCGTAGTCAACTCCTTGAACTTGTCGAACCCCTTTTGCAACAAGCCGAGCTTTGTAAATAGTAACATTACCGTCAACGTCGGTCTTCCTCTTGAAGATCCATTTATTTTCGATGGCTTGCCGATCATCGGGCAAGTCAACCAAAGTCCACACTTTGTTCTCATACATGGATCCCATCTCAGATTTCATGGCCTCAAGCCATTTTGCGGAATCTGGGCTCATCATCGCTTCCTCATAGTTCGTTGGTTCATCATGGTCTAGTAACATGACTTCCAGAACTGGGTTGCCGTACCACTCTGGCGCAGAACGAACTCTGGTTGATCTACGAAGTTCAGCAGAAACTTGATCTGAAGCTTCATGATCATCATCATTTAGCTTCCTCACTAATTGGTATAGGAATCACTGGAACTAGTTTCTATGATGTACTACTTTCCAATTCGGGAGAAGGTACAATTACCTCATCAAGTTCCACTTTCCTCCCACTCACTTCTTTCGAGAGAAACTCCTGCTCTAGAAAGGATCCATTCTTAGCAACGAATATCTTGCCTTCGGATCTGTGATAGAAGGTGTACCCAATAGTCTCCTTTGGGTATCCTATGAGGACACATTTCTCCGACTTGGGTTCGAGCTTATCAGGTTGAAGCTTTTTCACATAAGCATCGCAGCCCCAAACTTTAAGAAACGACAACTTTGGTTTCTTGCCAAACCACAGTTCATAAGGCGTCGCCTCAACGGATTTGGATGGTGCCCTATTTAATGTGAATGCAGCTGTCTTTAATGCATAACCCAAAATGATAGTGGTAAATCGGTAAGAGACATCATAGATCGCACCATATCTAATAAAGTGTGGTTATGACGTTTGGACACACCATTATGTTGTGGTGTTCCGGGTGGCGTGAGTTGTGAAACTATTCCACATTGTTTCAAATGAAGACCAAACTCGTAACTCAAATATTCACCTACACGATCAGATCATAGAAACTTTGTTTTCTTGTTACGATGATTCTCTACTTCACTCTGAAATTCTTTGAACTTTTCAAATGTTTCAGACTTGTGCTTCATCAAGTAGATATACCCATATCTGCTCAAATCATCAGTGAAGGTCAGAAAATAACGATACCTGCCGCGAGCTTCAACAATCATCGGTCCACATACATCAGTATGTATGATTTCCAACAAATCTGTTGCTCGCTCCATTGTTCCGGAGAACGGAGTTTTAGTCATCTTGCCCATGAGGCATGGTTCGCAAGCACCAAGTGATTCATAATCAAGTGATTCCAAAAGTCCATCACTATGGAGTTTCTTCATGCGCTTTACACAAATATGACCTAAACGGCAGTACCACAAATAAGTTGCACTATTATTATTAACCTTGCATATTTTGGCTTCAATATTAAGAATATGTGTATCACTACGATCGAGATCCAACAAACTACTTTCATTGGATGTATGACCATCGAAGGCTTCATTCATGTAAACAGAATAACAGTTATTCTATGACTTTAAATGAATAACCTTATTGCAACAAACATGATCAACTCATATTCATGCTTCAACGCAAATGCCAAATAACATTTATTTAGGTTCTACACTAATCCCGAAAGTATAGGGAGTGTGCGATGATGATCATATCAATCTTGGAACCACTTCCAACACACATCGTCACTTCACCTTTAACTAGTCTCTGTTCATTCTGCAACTCTTGTTTCGAGTTACTAATATTAGCAACTGAACTGGTATCAAATACCCAGGGGTTGCTATGAACACTAGTAAAATACACATCAATAATCTGTATATCAAAATATACCTTTGTTCACTTTGCCATCCTTCTTATCCGCCAACTATCTAGGGCAGTTCCACTTCCGGTGACCATTTCCTTTGCAGTAGAAGCACTTAGTTTTAGGCTTGAGTTTAGCTTTGGGTTTCTTCACGGGAGTGACAACTTGCTTGTCATTCTTCTTGAAGTTCCCTTTCTATCCCTTTGCCCTTTACTTGAAACAAGTGGTCTTGTTAACCATCAACACTTGATGCTCTTTCTTGATTTCTACCTTCGCCGATTTCAGCATCGCGAAGAGCTCGGGAATTACTTTCGTCATCCCTTGCATATTATAGTTCATCACGAAGTTCTACTAACTTGGTGATAGTGACTAGAGAACTTTCTCAATTACTATCTTATCTGGAAGATTAACTCCCACTTGATTCAAGTAATTGTAGTACCCAGACAAACTGAGCACATGCTCACTGGTTGAGCTATTCTCCTCCATCTTGTAGGCAAAGTACTGTCATAGGTCTTACACCTCTCGACATGGGCATGAGTATGAAATACCAATTTCAACTCTTGGAACATCTCATATGCTCTGTGGCATTCAAAACTTTTTTGAAGTCCCGGTTATAAGCCGTAAAGCATGGCGCACTAAACTATCAAGTAGTCATCATACCGAGCTTGTCAAACGTTCATAACGTCTACATCTGCTCCTGCAATAGATATGTCACCTAGCGGTGCATCAAGGACATAATTCTTCTGTGCAGCAATGAGGAAAATCCTCAGATCACGGAACAAGTCCGCATCATTGCTACTAACATCTTTCAACTTAGTTTTCTCTAGGAACATAAAAAACAAACTGGGAGCTACATCGCGAGCCATTGATCTACAACATAGATATGCTAATACTACCAGGACTAAGTTCATGATAAATTAAAGTTCAATTAATCATATTACTAAAGAACTCCCACTTAGATAGACATCCCTCTAGTCATCTAAATGATCACGTGATCCAAATCAACTAAACCATGTCCGATCATCACGTGAGATGAAGTAGTTTTCAATGGTGAACATCTTATGTTGATCATATCTACCATATGATTCACGCTCGACCTTTCGGTCTCCAGTGTTCCGAGGCCATATCTGCATATGCTAGGCTCGTCAAGTTTAACCCGAGTATTCTGCATGTGCAAAACTGTCTTACACCCATTGTATTTGAACGTAGAGCTTATCACACCCGATCATCACGTGGTGTCTCGGCACGATGAACTTTCGCAACGGTGCGTACTCAGGGAGAACACTTATACCTTGAAATTTAGTAAGGGATCATCTTATAATTCTACCGCTGTACTAAGCAAAATAAGAAGCATAATAAGATAAACATCACATGCAATCAAAATATGTGACATGATATGGCCATCATCATCTTGTGCTTTTGATCTCCATCTCCAAAGCACCGTCATGATCACCTTCGTCACCGGCGCGACACCTTGATCTCCATCGTAGCATCGTTGTCGTCTCGCCAACTATTGCTTCTACGACTATCGCTACCGCTTAGTGATAAAGTAAAGCAATTACATGGCGACTGTATTTCATACAATAAAGCGACAACCATATGGCTCCTGCCAGTTGCCGATAACTTTACAAAACATGATCATCTCATACAATAACGTATAACTCATCATGTCTTGACCGTATCACATCACAACATGCCCTGCAAAAACAAGTTAGACGTCCTCTACTTTGTTGTTGCAAGTTTTACGTGGCTGCTACGGGCTTAGCAAGAACCGTTCTTACCTACGCATACAAAACCACAACGATTTTTCGTCAAGTATGTGATGTTTTAACCTTCACAAGGACCGGGCATAGCCATACTCGATTCAGCTAAAGTGAGAGAGATAGACACCCGTCAGTCACCTTTAAGCAACGAGTGCTCATAACGGTGAAACCAGTCTCGCGTAAGCGTACGCATAATGTCAGTCCGGGCCGCTTCATCTCACAATACCGCCGAAACAAAGTATGACATGCTGGTAAGCAGTATGACTAGTATCGTCCACAACCCATTGTGTCCTACTCGTGCATATCATCTACGCATAGATCTGGATCATGATGCCACTGTTGGGGAACATAGTATTTCAAAATTTCCTATGATCACGCAAGATCTATCTACTAGATGCATAGCAACGAGGGGAGAGTGTGTCTATGTACCCTCGTAGACCGGGAGTGGAAGCGTCTAGTGACGCGGTTGATGTAGTCGAACTTTCTTCGTGATCCAACCGATCAAGCACCGAACATACGGAGCCACCGCGTTCAGCACACATTCAGCTGGATGATGTCCCATAAGCTCTTGATCCGGTAGAGCCTCACGGGAGAGTTTCGTCAGCACGACAGCGTTGTGACGGAGATGATGAAGCTACCGGCGCAGGGCTTCGCCTAAGCACTGCAACGGTATGACCGAGGTGTTTTCTGTGGAGAGGGGCACCGCACACGGTTGGGAGAGATCAACTGATCAACTTGTGTGTCTATGGGGTGCCTCTACCCCCGTATATAAAGGAGTGAAGGAGGGGGAGGGCTGGCCCTCTCTATGGCGCGCCCTAGGGGAGTCCTACTCCCAACGGGAGTAGGATTCCCCCTTTCCTAGTAGAACTAGGAGCCCTTCCAAGTAGTAGGAGTAGGAGGGAAGGAAAGGGAAAAGAGAAGAGAAGGAAGGAGGGGGCGCAACCCCTCCACTTAGTCCAATTCGGACTAGGCCTTAGGGGGGCGCAGCCTTTCTCTTCTCTCTTTCCCCTAAAGCCCAATAAGGCCCATATACTCCCCGGCGAATTCCCGTAACTCTCCGGTACTCCGACAAATACCCGAATCACTCGGAACCTTTCCCATGTCCGAATATAGTCGTCCAATATATTGATCTTTACGTCTCGACCATTTCGAGACTCCTCGTCATGTCCCCGTACTCATCCGGGACTCCGAACTACCTTCGGTACATCAAAACACATAAACTCATAATACCGATCGTCATCAAACGTTAAGCGTGCGGACCCTGCGGGTTCGAGAACTATGTAGACATGACCGAGACTCATCTCCGGTCAATAACCAATAGCGGAACCTGGATGCTCATATTGGCTCTTACATATTCTACGAAGATCTTTACCGGTCAAACCGCATAACAACATACGTTGTTCCCTTTGTCATCGGTATGTTACTTTCCCGAGATTCGATCGTCGGTATCACCATACCTAGTTAATCTCATTACCGGCAAGTCTCTTTACTCGTTCTGTAATACATCATCCCGTGACTAACTCATTAGTCATTTGCTTGCAAGGCTTATTATGATGTGTATTACCGAGAGGGCCCAGAGATATCTCTCCGACACTCGGAGTGACAAATCCTATTCTTGATCTATGCCAGCACCACAAACACTTTCAGAGACACCTGTAGAGCATCTTTATAATCACCCAGTTAAGTTGTTACGTTTGATAGCACACAAGGTGTTCCTCTGGTATTCAGGAGTTGCATAATCTCATAGTCATAGGAACATGTATAAGTCATGAAGAAAGCAATAGCAGTAAAACTAAATGATCATAGTGCTAAGCTAACTGATGGGTCTTGTCCATCACATCATTCTCCTAATGATGTGATCTCGTTGATCAAATGACAACACATGTCTATGGCTAGGAAACATCACCATCTTTGATCAATGAGCTAGTCTAGTAGAGGCATACTAGGGACACTCTGTTTTGTCTATGTATTCACACATGTACTAAGTTTCCGGTTAATACAATTCTAGCATGAATAATAAACATTTATCATGATATAAGGAAATAAATAATAACTTTATTGTTGCCTATAGGGCATATTTCCTTCAGGGGTGTTCGGTCATATGCATATACACTCTTTATCCAACGTCTTGGTCCGTGTAGGAGGTGTATGCGGAGCGAACCAGGCAATCAGACTATGCGGCGTTATTGCTTTCACTTAGTCGTAGGAGTTTGACATGTGGGGCTAGGTACTAGCCCCTGGTGCGGATATGATATTCGTTACTTAAGGTATCGAATTGCACCTGCCTGGGCGAAAAAACCAACCCTTCGTATGACACGGGGTAGATCTCTATTGATCGTAGTATAAAACTAAGTCACCGGATTGTGGACCAGGTTCTCGCCTATCATGACGGTCAGTTTTCTGCTTTCTCTACTGACGTACTTGACCGGACGAGCCAGAAGTACAATCGCAGTAGTTATCCCTTTACACCCTAGCCGAACAATCGGGAACATAGGGGTAAGCACATGATCCGGGCAACCCAACTATTGACCCAAGACATGATTCGGAACTGATGCATATAAGGCGAACATCCAGGACGCCGAACACTCCCTATGGGTGTTCGGTCTTTTCAACATATACCGGGCTGAATACAGCACCTGGTAATAGACCCTTATTGACAAGGCACATATGGCAATCTGATGTGGGAAGAGAACATTTATGGTGAGTGAATAAAACTCCGAACATAATGCGAATCAAGCTGCTCTATTAATATCCCTTTATGGAACGACGAGCCGCAAACTTACAGACAATGCCGAAAACCTTTTTGGACATTTTACATGCCAAAAAGGTATATAACAAAAAGAGAAAAAAGGTTTACACCGGGTCTTAATCTAAAAAGAAACCTTAGTGCGGGTCCCTGCTGCATGTCTGCGCCGTTTCCTCCTCTGTAATGTGTCCTTGAAGGTGGGAGTATGATGGCCATCTGATATAAGGAAAACAAAAATCAATCCAGTGTGGCCATAACAAGTATGGTTCATTTAATGAACCTAAAAAGGATAAGTTTAGAGTTCGAATAGGGTCTAGCCGAACTATGGACTATATGCAGGCGCCCCCGGTCATCGCCCAAGGAATTTTTAAGGCATAATTATGTACTCGAGGCACATATGCTATGACCTTATGGGGCGGTCGACGGGGGCATAACTATCAATCTTGCTCAGGTTCATCTGAGCTGCCGCACTGAGGCGTGTGCCGGACACGTTTAGTTATGTTCGCTATTGATAAATTATTCGGCATGAATAGTCCATTTTGGACTTCGGCTGCTCAGGCCGCAGTGTCCTCCTCCGTACGGAGAGATCGCTACATGTTTCCATTGACCGTGATAACGCCATGTGGTCCAGGCATTTTAAGCTTTAGATAGGCATAATACCGGACTGCATTAAAGCGGGTGAAGGCCGTTCTTCCGAGTAGAGCGTGATAGCCACTTCGGAACAGAGCTATGTCGAAGATTAATTCTTCGCTTTGAAAGTTATCAGGAGAGCCAAATATGACCTCCAATGTTAAAGAACTCGTGTAGCGGGCTTCCACGCCCGGTATCACTCCTTTAAAGGTCGTGTTGCTTGGCTTGATTCTTGACGGGTCGATCCCCATCTTGCGGACAGTGTCCTGATATATCATATTGAGACTGCTGCCGCCGTCCATAAGGACTCGGGTTAGATGGTATCCATTGATTATTGGGTCAAGCCCTAGGGCAGCCGAACCCCCATGACGAATACTAGTCGGATGATCCCTGCGATCAAAGGTGATCGGACAGGCCGACCATGGATTGAATTTGGGGGCGACAAGCTCAACGGCGTAGACATCTCGGAGTGCGCGCTTGCGCTCCCTCTTTGGGATATGAGTAGCATATATCATGTTCACTGTTTTGATCTCTGGTGGAAATTTCTTTTGTCCCCCTGTATTCGGCTGGCGAGGATCATCCTCGTCTTCGCTCTGAGGTCATTTCCCCTTGTGTTCGGCGTTTACCTTGCTGGCCTACTTGAAGACCCAACAGTTACGGTTGGTCTGGTTTGCAGGTGATACGTCCATAATGTATCTATAATTTCTGCTTGCTCCATGCCACTTTTGGGTGATATTGCTATGATATTCATACACTTCCATACACGTTTTATCATATTTGGACTAACTTACTAATCCAGTGCACCCCAGTGCCAGTTTCTGTTTTTGGCTGTTTTTGTATTTCAGGTTTTCACGTTACGAGAACTGCCAGGAAAAATTCAGAAAAATTATATAAAAAATCAGCGTTCCGGAAACTACCATGCGTCCGAAGGACAGCCGGGGGGGCCACCAGGGCTCCAGGCGCCCTGGCGGTGCCCCCCCCCCCTAGGCCGCGCCGGGGGGGCGCCTGGGCCCCCCGAAGCTTCCCTGATGCCCCCCTTTGGCATATATTTAAAGCTTCCTCCGGAACCCTCAGAACAGGAACTCTTTTCGCGATCCCATCTCTGTTCCGCCGCCGCCGCCGCTTCCAAGATCGGGAGCACCAGGAGAACCCTTCCCGGCACCCTGCCGGAGGGGAGGATCACCACCGGGAGCTTCTCCACCACCATGGACGCCTCCCGGATGAGTCGTGAGTAGTCTCCCTTGGACCATGAGTCCATGACCAGTAGCTATGTGATGTTCTCCTCCCGTTCTCGTGCTTCACTAATTAGTCCTCGTGAGCTGCCCTACATGATCGAGGCACCTATGTAATCCTTATGCTATTGCTATGTTGAGTTTGCTGGGATCCGATGGATTATGAGATTATGTTCAGACTGATCTTGAGTAATATATTTGATCTACCTCTTTTATATTTATGTTCATAAGTAATTCTTGCATGTTCTCCGTTGTTATTTATTGCTTTGGCCAAGTAATACGTAGTGACTCCAAGAGGGAACGTTATGCTCGATTGTGGGTTCATTGTGACGCCCGAAGACCGACGTCCCAGAAGATTCCAGAAGATTCCAGATGTTCCGGGTTCCCCTTGTGTTTCAGTTGTGCTTGCTTTATTTATTTTGCTTTGCATCATGTCATCATGCCTTCATGTCATATTTTATTTTGCATCTCAACCAAATAAATCGTGTGGACCTTCGTTTCATTTAAATCGAGGGAAGAATGTCTTCTCTTTAAAACATATAAAAGTCTCTCAATATTATTAGGGAGCTATATAATAAATATTCCATTCGTTGGAATTAACCCAACACACTTGCATATTATTTCCCCATGTCTATTTCACTTCGAGTTTCTCCTTCAAAAACCTTGCCAATAATTCCTTTCCGTTGTTTCGAGGTTCCTCCGAAAATCCAAACATTTTGGGCTCTTCTAAATCATAGTCTTTGTTCACACCATTTGAAATGAATTCAAAGGAATTTGAATTCATTTTCCATTCATGCCCCTTTCTTATTTTTCTGGGAACCAACGCAATTTTGCGGGTCCAGGGAATTTTACCCTATGCCCGTATTCCTCCTCTATCCTCTCCTTTTGCCTTTCTCTTTCTTTAAAAAAAACAGCAGACCTTTTCATTTTATTTTTCAGCCTCCCTCTCCTCCTTTTGGCCCAGGCCTCTAGGCCATATCAACCTCCCCCTCCAGCCGGCCCACACTTCCCAGCCACGGCCTAGGCCCATCAGGCCTCTTCAGCGCGACCGCTCCTCCTGAACCCTAGCCTCGCATCGCCCGACCCCGCTCCTCCCCTCGCTTTCTCCCTCCGCCGCCAGCTTCTCTCCCTCTTCTCCTCGCTCTCTCGCACCCCTCGAGCGACCCGATCCCCTCGTCTCACCCCTCGATCTTCCCCTCGCCCGCATCGCCAGAAGAGCCCCGCCAGCCAGCATCGCAGCTCATCCCTCGCCCTGCTGCCTTCCGTCCTCCAGCAACGACAACCCCAGCGCTGCACCCTCGAGCCGACGTCCCTCGTCTGCGCCTCCAGGACGCGAGCGCCGCGCCTCCCTGGCCTCCTCCCGAGCGCCTCGTCCCAGGCCGATGTCCTCGCGCGCCCTCCGGCCCACGCCCGTCCCTTCGTCGCCAAGGCCGGAGCCCGGTGCGCCCCGGCCATTCCTTCCTCCAGCGCCGGCCAGGGGAGCTGCCCCATTCGCCAGGCCCGCCTCTTCGTCCTCCTACGGCCCTGCGGCCAGGAGCTGCGCCAAGGCCAGCACCTCCTCTCCAGCGCCAGGGACGTCCGCAGCGCCAAGGCCGCCTCCTCTTTGCCTCGCCTTTGCAGCGCCGACCATCGGCTCCCGTGCAGCCCCGTGGCTCCCTCCGACGCCAAGGCCATGGCCCCAGCGCCGTTTCGAGCTCGTCCGCCCCCCAAGGCAGCAGCCTCCTCGCGTGACCGAGGCCTTGTGTTTTTTGTTGTTGTTGAAATCGCAAGTACCACGACGCCAAGTACCACGACCAAGTACCCCGACGACCGCGGTCTTCGGAATCGCCAAGTACCACGACATGACGGATGAACATCTACAAAACGTGTACCACGATGACCCGCGAGTACCACTACATCAACGTGTTCAACTACCGTCGCCGAGACCCTCAAGTACATCTACGAACGGGAACGCCTACACGACGTCGCAAGTACCACGACACGTTACGTGAACGTCTACCGTCGCCGAAGACCCGTGTACGACTACTTCCACTACCGTCGCCCCGTGTACGACACGATGACGTGAACGCCTACTTCCCTCTACGGACGTGTACCCCGACCCGAGTACCACTACTTCCACTACGTCCCTCGACGACTCGAACCGCCCCGAAACGAGTGTTCCGAAGGTATAACCCCGAGACGATGACCCGTGAGATGTTTGTGTTGTATGAGATGTTTCACTTGTGTGCTCCTTGCCCGTTTCGTTCGTTTGTCATGTTCCTCGGTTGCCTCGTCGCCGACCCGTGGGAACCCGGTGACGGGATCGCCCCACCTTTCATCTCGTTTGTCCCGCTCACGTCTCCGTCACCTTTTGCACCGGTCTCTCACCGAGTTACCGGAACCGAGATGTTGCCGTGCATCATTTTCGGATCTTTGCCGTGGCACCCTTTCTTCCACCACGGGGACAAGTGCTTCATATCTCTCTTGTCAACCTTTTAATAAACTTGCTTAAACTTGATCATGTCATCCGCATCATGTTAACAACATTATATGTGTGAATTGTTGTTTGCTTATAATTGCTAAACATGCTCATGGGGATTTTCCGGAATTGTTGTTGTTATTTCCGGCCTCATTTAAAATGCCTAAATAGTGTAGTTTTATTATGCTTCACCTCTTGCCATGTTAACAAACATTTAATCCTGTCTTGTAAATAATCGAGAGTCAACTAAATAATTAAATGTGGTGTTTCGTCAATATGCAACTCGTTGCATATTGAGCTCCACTTAACTTGTAGTACTTGCTTGTGCACTTTGCCATGCCATGCATAATTAAACCGGACATGCATCATACTTGGATGTGCATCGTATGCCATGTTTATGATTTGTGTGTTTACCGTGTTGTTTGCTTCTTTCCGGTTGCGTCTCTTGTTAGCTTCGGTTTCGTTAAGGAGTTGTGAGGATTCGCTCGACCTTGTTGCTCCGTCTACTTCATGGACCCGTTCTTCTCCCTTGCGGAATCCCAGGCAAGATGATCATACCCTTGGATACCTTTACTACCATTGCCATGCTTAGTTGTCTCGATGCTATCGTTACTTGTCGCGCTACCCATCTTTTATGTCAGCATCTCCTTGTTGCCACGAAACCTCTAACCTTTGACACCTTCCTAGCAAAACCACTGTTTGGCTATGTTACCCGCTTGCTCAGCCCCTCTTATAGCATTGTTAGTTGCAGGTGAAGATGAAGTTTGTTCCAGGAGGGAACTTGTTATTGTTATATCACAATATCTATTATTAAATAATAACACACCTATATACTGGGCATGGGTGGAAGGCTTGGCCTTTTGCTCGGTGTTTTGTTCCACTCATGCCACCTTAGGCGCCGATAAACCGGCATTATGTTCCTTGATTTTGCGTTCCTTACACGATGGGTGGATGGGGACCCCTTGACAGTTCCACTTTGAATAAAACTCCTCCAGCAAGGCCCAACTTTGGTTTTAATTTGCTCATAATAACAACTTAATTAATTAATTAAATTGCATAGGGAGTTAGCGCTACCCAAGGATTCTTTCTACATAGCAGGGGGGGCCAGTGCTGATGGTGTTGGTCCCAAACGGGGGTTATGCGGGGCCACCACGGGGAAACTCGAGGATTGGCTCCCGTATAATCGCCCATCCGGTCGTGTCCTGAGACGAGATACGCGCGGCTACTATCAGGGTGTCGACACACCGGGAGGTCTTGCTGGACTTGTTTTACCATTGTCGAAATGACTTGTGCTACCGGGATGCCGAGCCTGATCGGATTTTCCCTAAGATAAGGGGTGATGATATTATATTCATCACTTCAGCTAATCGTGAGAGCTTGTGATGGGCTAAGTTGGGACACCCCTGCAGGGTTATGATCTTTCGAAAGCCGTGCCCGCGGTTATGTGGCAGATTGGAATTTGTTAATGTCCGGTTGTAGAAAACTTGACAGAGGATCCGAAGTAAAACACACAACTGTGTGAGTAACCGTGACTGTCTCTTTTCACTTTGAGAAGAGAACACGGTGGGGTTATGTTTGACTTGTATGTAGTTCAGGATCTTTAGCGATCACTACTTTTGCGACCGTTTGCGTAGCTTCTCATCTTATTCTGGTACTCGTAAGCTCGCCACCATATTATGCTTAGCCGTTGCTGCAACCTTCACCACTTTACCTCTTCTTACCCGCAAAGCTTTGTTAGTCTTGTTACCCATGGTTATGGGATTGCTGAGTCCTCGTGGCTCACAGATACTACAACACCAGATGCAGGTTCAGCCAAGAATGAAGCAGGAGCTGGTTCTAGTTCTTCACTGGGAGCTCGATGAAGAGATTGGTCGTATGCTTGTGACGTTTTCGACGATCAGTAGTGGTTTCTACTAGGATTCGATCCTGACCTGTGGCTTTATGTTGTTTTGGTATCTTTCTTTGGATCTTCACCCGTAGTCGGGTTGTGTTGTTTTGAATGATGTTTGGCTTATGTAATGTATTGTGTGAAGTGGCGAGTGTAAGCCAAGTATCTTCTTTTGCAATTTAATCCCTCTTTTACATGAGTCGTGCAAAGATACCAAACTTGAGATCATTCTAGGATGGGCTTATACCTTTAAGTCGTGCCTCGACACGTAGGAGGTATAGTCCCATCCTGGGCATTACAAGTTGGTATTCAGAGCCTTCTCCGACCTAGAAGCCCCCACTGATTGATCGAATCGTTGACGGTTGAGTCTAGGCACACACTTGAAAATGTTTTGAGTCCTATTTATATCGGAGAGTAGGATTTCTTTTGCTCCTCATCTCTTTTACTCTGGTGAGGACTCCTGACGACTACTCTTGCCTCTTCTACTTTCAAAAATTGCACAAAATTTTTTTTAGGATCTCGCGAGTATTGTTTGGATTGTTCCGATGTCTTTGTGACGAGAACATTGTTCTCGATGCCTCCTGTCATTAGGGGTTGTGGCAGTGTCCCGGGGAGTTGAGCTCAGAGGTGTTGTCGTCACAAATCCATCGCGGCAGTACTAGAATACTTAAGACGGCCGACATCGAAAACTCTCCTATGCGGTTAGTGGCAAGATAACCCCGACATCACCCAGTACTGGGGATGTAGTTCGGGAGTATTGCCATAGCTTGTATAGTGGATGCGTTTCGAAGGTCCGAGGTAAACGGTTTCCGAGAACAACTGGTTATGTGTTGAAGGATGGATACAGCTGGATGTAGGTTTAGAGTTGAGTGCGCGGTGCTTCCCCTGCATCCCCAACACCTTATTGCATAACTGGAAACTTTCGGAAATTAATAGGTGGGTTCATCTAGTAGTTCTAGGCATTCTTCCAACGGATGCATGATATGAATTTGGGGTTCTACATTGAGTGAAGTGGTTTTATGGGCTTGTTCCGATCGGGAGTTGCATCTTAAAGGTTCCTTGGCTATGCTGATCCGGGGATTTCAAAACCCTTTTGTAACACGTTCCATAAGCTTTCAGCACGAAGATGTCGGACGAAACTTCTATCGTGTATTTGTTCTATCTGTTCCTTGTTCCTTTTTATTTATCTTTTGTTCTTCCAAGTGGCTTCTCGACAAGTGATGTACCTGCGTAATTCATTCGTTCAATTCTCTGTTCGGATGATATTGTAAAGATCATGTTGCATATCTATCCGTTGTTTTGATTTGATTCTGGTATTCGAGTTGCTTCGATGTCAAATGTTGATTCCATACCTTTCCTAATCGGTGTTCTCATATTTCTATGGGAGTGCTAATCCTTCTTGATCATCAAGATGGTCATGTTAAATTCTTTTTCAACCGGTGTGCCTTCTTTTCAAGTTATTCCATACGGACGCCGTTGAGAAATCTGACGATTTGTCTGTTTCATTCATCCCAAGTTGTCTTTGCTTTTCCCCACCCTCCCTCCCTTTTCTTTTATGGAACCAGCAATTCTTAAATGAAGTATCCATTTTATTCATCTGATATTTCTTCATTTTTTCCTTCAATGTTCTTATCCGGTGAATTATTGTGAAGATGCTCAAGAGCTTTAAGTTCATCATTCTTTTGTTCTCGAATTCTGCCGGTGGATGTAATTCAAGATTTCGGTGTTGATCTTATCCTTTTCCTCATTTCACAATGTTTTCTTATTCCGGTGTACCAATTAATCATTCTCCTCTTGCTATTCATATCCGGAGTGCTGAAAATTCATAATTCCATTCTTAATCCGTTCAAATTATTTTGAGGATTGTCATCTATTCAAGCCATTTAATTCAACCGGTGCAATATCTCACAGGCAATCTTTTCCAACGGTGATTTCTTTTGAGTGGGCCCTAACCCACAGGTCTTTTCCCAGGATCTTACCTGACTCTTCCTATATTTTTCGGATTTATTCTGAAATTCTTGTCAAAGTGTGACGTAAGAATGATTTCCATCAGTCACATGACTTCTCCAAGATCGCTTTCAAATTCCTGTTCATCATTGGTTCAACCTTTTAATTCTTCATTATGGAGTGCCTATTCAATTCATGGTGGTGCATCTCATCGTCTTCTCAGATTGTGAAGACCGGAGAAGAGTTTCTCTTAAATTTTGACCCGTTCTCTTGATGAATTGTGGTTCTAGATTCATGCCATCCTCATAATTGTTTTCGATTGTGGGAATTGTTTTCATGCCCCTTCAGAGCATTTCATGAATTCTTTCCATTGTGATCCTCCGAAGGCCATCATTTCAGAATATTTCTTCGTTCTCTGTTTGCAACTTTGTTCTCCAAATATTCTTCATCGATGTCTCTTCGTTCGTCTCCATATTCTTACGGTGGCTCATTCAAGTTTACTCTTCCGTTGTTATCGTTTTAATTCACTCGTTCTTTTCATAATCCTACCGGTGGTTCGTTGAAGGTTACCCAAGTTTGTGCGATATCTCTCTTTAATTCTTTGCAACGAGAATAAGTAGTATGCCAAATCCTTTGGTTGTCATCAATTTAAATTGGTGAAGGATATGCATAACATAAATCTTATTCTTATTCCTTCAAGGTGTTTTAATCTCTTTTTCCGGAGCTTGTTCATCATATCATATCCTTGGTTCTAAGTTTTTCATCTTGTTTTTCCGGAGCTCCATGTTATTTCAATTATATCATTTCAAACCTCCATCTAATTCATCGTAGGCCTTGAATCTTATTCTTTTCATCTTTCACTTCTCATGCTTACATTACCGGAGTTCGCATGGTGGTTCATCATGTTTTAATTCATCCTCGTAATCTTCATCAAGATTCTTGTTGGAGCCCAAGCATTCTTCATCATGCATTCCAATTGCAATTCTTTCTACCTTATCTTTTCAGATGGTGTTATGTCATTCTTGTTAATTCCTTCATGTTTCATGATTCACGAGTTATCAAGAATGAGATATTTAAAACCATCATTTTCATTGTTCAAGAAATCTTTCAACCCTTCAATTTATTTGTTGGAGTTATCTTGGGTTGTATTTCACCTAAAAGCTTTCCTTGAGAATTGTTGCTATTATGGTGCTTATAAATGACCCAAGTTCTTCATTTATCATTCCGATGAAATAACTCTTTCGTCTCCTTGTTGATCTCAACCCAAGCTAATATTTCTGTTAGTGGCTGGTTGTCACCTCTTAATTTTGAGATGTTTTCCATAAGCCCACATCAAGCTTATTCATTTCGTTGTTGATATTTCAATCAACTCCGTTCAACCCTTCTTTGTAAGGATGCTCTTTCAAATTTAATTTTGAGAGAAGTTGTCATTTTATTCTCCGTTCTTTCTTTCCAACGATCTATATTCTATTCTTTCATTCCGGAGGCATTGTGATGTTGATCTCTCCAAACCATCATCTCGTTTTATCAAGATCATGTTCTTTCCTTTGCTTATCTTTTAACTGGAGTGTTGTGTCCTCCATTCTAGTTCCCTCATCTTATAAAGTTTGCCTCTCTTTTCAACCGGAGTGTTGTCTGATTCCTTCTTACCCTTGTGCCATTCTTTTAATTGTTTCGGAGGCAATGTGTTGTTGTTTTCATCAAGTATCTTTCCAACTTGGCAAGTTCTTGTTAATTCCTTCCATTTTCAGACGGAGTGCTGTCCAAATAATGTCATTCTTATTAATTGGCTATACCATTGCAGTTTCATATTCTTTTGATTCGTAAGCTCTTGTTTCATGTCTTTCAACCTACAAGGTTCTCATAGTGCTCCTTGTTCCTCCTTTTATCGGAGTGCTCTCAACTTCGTTCATCTCTGTTGTATTCTTTCTTTCAAGATTGTTCAACCTCTCAAGGTTCTTTGGTTTCACTCGTCTGTCGAAGAAGCAACTTTGTTTTACCTCCTCTTTTTCGTTTTTACCCGGTGATATCTCTAGGATCTCGGGTCGAGATCCTCTGTTAGTGTGGGAGAGTTGTGACGCCCGAAGACCGACGTCCCAGAAGATTCCAGAAGATTCCAGAAGATTCCAGATGTTCCGGGTTCCCCTTGTGTTTCAGTTGTGCTTGCTTTATTTATTTTGCTTTGCATCATGTCATCATGCCTTCATGTCATATTTTATTTTGCATCTCAACCAAATAAATCGTGTGGACCTTCGGTTCATTTAAATCGAGGGAAGAATGTCTTCTCTTTAAAACATATAAAAGTCTCTCAATATTATTAGGGAGCTATATAATAAATATTCCATTCGTTGGAATTAACCCAACACACTTGCATATTATTTCCCCATGTCTATTTCACTTCGAGTTTCTCCTTCAAAAACCTTGCCAATAATTCCTTTCCGTTGTTTCGAGGTTCCTCCGAAAATCCAAACATTTTGGGCTCTTCTAAATCATAGTCTTTGTTCACACCATTTGAAATGAATTCAAAGGAATTTGAATTCATTTTCCATTCATGCCCCTTTCTTATTTTTCTGGGAACCAACGCAATTTTGCGGGTCCAGGGAATTTTACCCTATGCCCGTATTCCTCCTCTATCCTCTCCTTTTGCCTCTCTTTCTTTAAAACAAACAGCATACCTTTTCATTTTATTTTTCAGCCTCCCTCTCCTCCTTTTGGCCCAGGCCTCTAGGCCATATCAACCTCCCCCTCCAGCCGGCCCACACTTCCCAGCCGCGGCCTAGGCCCATCAGGCCTCTTCAGCGCGACCGCTCCTCCCGAACCCTAGCCTCGCATCGCCCGACCCCGCTCCTCCCCTCGCTTTCTCCCTCCGCCGCCAGCTTCTCTCCCTCTTCTCCTCGCTCTCCCGCACCCCTCGAGCGACCCAATCCCCTCGTCTCACCCCTCGATCTTCCCCTCGCCCGCATCGCCAGAAGAGCCCCGCCAGCCAGCATCGCAGCTCATCCCTCGCCCTGCTGCCTTCCGTCCTCCAGCAACGACAACCCCAGCGCCGCACCCTCGAGCCGCCGTCCCTCGTCTGCGCCTCCAGGACGCGAGCGTCGCGCCTCCCTGGCCTCCTCCCGAGCGCCTCGTCCCAGGCCGCTGTCCTCGCGCGCCCTCCGGCCCACCCGTCCCTTCATCGCCAAGGCCGGAGCCCGGTGCGCCCCGGCCATTCCTTCCTCCAGCGCCGGCCAGGGGAGCTGCCCCGTTCGCCAGGCCCGCCTCTTCGTCCTCCTGCGGCCCTGCGGCCAGGAGCTGCGCCAAGGCCAGCACCTCCTCTCCAGCGCCAGGGACGTCCGCAGCGCCAAGGCCGCCTCCTCTTCGCCTCGCCTTTGCAGCGCCGGCCACCGGCTCCCGTGCAGCCCCGTGGCTCCCTCCGTCGCCAAGGCCATGGCCCCAGCGCCGTTTCGAGCTCGTCCGCCCCCCAAGGCAGCAGCCTCCTCGCGTGACCGAGGCCTTGTGTTTTTTGTTGTTGTTGAAATCGCAAGTACCACGACGCCAAGTACCACGACCAAGTACCCCGACGACCGCGGTCTTCGGAATCGCCAAGTACCACGACATGACGGATGAACATCTACAAAACGTGTACCACGATGACCCGCGAGTACCACTACATCAACGTGTTCAACTACCGTCGCCGAGACCCTCAAGTACATCTACGAACGGGAACGCCTACACGACGTCGCAAGTACCACGACACGTTACGTGAACGTCTACCGTCGCCGAAGACCCGTGTATGACTACTTCCACTACCGTCGCCCCGTGTACGACACGATGACGTGAACGCCTACTTCCCTCTACGGATGTGTACCCCGACCCGGGTACCACTACTTCCACTACGTCCCTCGACGACTCGAACCGCCCCGAAACGAGTGTTCCGAAGGTATAACCCCGAGACGATGACCCGTGAGATGTTTGTGTTGTATGAGATGTTTCACTTGTGCGCTCCTTGCCCGTTTCGTTCGTTTGTCATGTTCCTCGGTTGCCTCGTCGCCGACCCGTGGGAACCCGGTGACGGGATCGCCCCACCATTCATCTCGTTTGTCCCGCTCACGTCTCCGTCACCTTTTGCACCGGTCTCTCACCGAGTTACCGGAACCGAGATGTTGCCGTGCATCATTTTCGGATCGTTGCCGTGGCACCCTTTCTTCCACCACGGGGACAAGTGCTTCATATCTCTCTTGTCAACCTTTTAATAAACTTGCTTAAACTTGATCATGTCATCCGCATCATGTTAACAACATTATATGTGTGAATTGTTGTTTGCTTATAATTGCTAAACATGCTCATGGGGATTTTCCGGAATTGTTGTTGTTATTTCCGGCCTCATTTAAAATGCCTAAATAGTGTAGTTTTATTATGCTTCACCTCTTGCCATGTTAACAAACATTTAATCATGTCTTGTAAATAATCGAGAGTCAACTAAATAATTAAATGTGGTGTTTCGTCAATATGCAACTCGTTGCATATTGAGCTCCACTTAACTTGTAGTACTTGCTTGTGCACTTTGCCATGCCATGCATAATTAAACCGGACATGCATCATACTTGGATGTGCATCGTATGCCATGTTTATGATTTGTGTGTTTACCGTGTTGTTTGCTTCTTTCCGGTTGCGTCTCTTGTTAGCTTCGGTTTCGTTCCGGAGTTGTGAGGATTCGCTCGACCTTGTTGCTCCGTCTACTTCATGGACCCGTTCTTCTCCCTTGCGGAATCCCAGGCAAGATGATCATACCCTTGGATACCTTTACTACCATTGCCATGCTTAGTTGTCTCGATGCTATCGTTACTTGTCGCGCTACCCATCTTTTATGTCAGCCTCTCCTTGTTGCCACGAAACCTCTAACCTTTGACACCTTCCTAGCAAAACCACTGTTTGGCTATGTTACCCGCTTGCTCAGCCCCGCTTGCTCAGCCCCTCTTATAGCGTTGTTAGTTGCAGGTGAAGATGAAGTTTGTTCCAGGAGGGAACTTGTTATTGTTATATCACAATATCTATTATTAAATAATAACACACCTATATACTGGGCATGGGTGGAAGGCTTGGCCTTTTGCTCGGTGTTTTGTTCCACTCATGCCACCTTAGGCGCCGATAAACCGGCATTATGTTCCTTGATTTTGCGTTCCTTACACGATGGGTGGATGGGGACCCCTTGACAGTTCGACTTTGAATAAAACTCCTCCAGCAAGGCCCAACTTTGGTTTTAATTTGCCCATAATAACAACTTAATTAATTAATTAAATTGCATAGGGAGTTAGCGCTACCCGAGGATTCTTTCTACATAGCAGGGGGGGCCAGTGCTGATGGTGTTGGTCCCAAACGGGGGTTATGCGGGGCCACCACGGGGAAACTCGAGGATTGGCTCCCGTATAAGCGCCCATCCGGTCGTGTCCTGAGACGAGATACGCGCGGCTACTATCAGGGTGTCGACACACTGGGAGGTCTTGCTGGACTTGTTTTACCATTGTCGAAATGACTTGTGCTACCGGGATGCCGAGCCTGATCAGATTTTCCCTAAGATAAGGGGTGATGATATTATATTCATCACTTCAGCTAATCGTGAGAGCTTGTGATGGGCTAAGTTGGGACACCCCTGCAGGGTTATGATCTTTCGAAAGCCGTGCCCGCGGTTATGTGGAAGATTGGAATTTGTTAATGTCCGGTTGTAGAAAACTTGAGAGAGGATCCGAAGTAAAACACACAACTGTGTGAGTAACCGTGACTGTCTCTTTTCACTTTGGGAAGAGAACACGGTGGGGTTATGTTTGACTCGTATGTAGTTCAGGATCTTTAGCGATCACTACTTTTGCGACCGTTTGCGTAGCTTCTCATCTTATTCTGGTACTCGTAAGCTAGCCACCATATTATGCTTAGCCGATGCTGCAACCTTCACCACTTTACCTCTTCTTACCCGCAAAGCTTTGTTAGTCTTGTTACCCATGGTTATGGGATTGCTGAGTCCTCGTGGCTCACAGATACTACAACACCAGATGCAGGTTCAGCCGAGAATGAAGCAGGAGCTGGTTCTAGTTCTTCACTGGGAGCTCGATGAAGAGAGTGGCCGTATGCTTGTGACGTTTTCGAAGATCAGTAGTGGTTTCTACTAGGATTCGATCCTGACATGTGGCTTTATGTTGTTTTGGTATCTTTCTTTGGATCTTCACCCGTAGTCGGGTTGTGTTGTTTTGAATGATGTTTTGCTTATGTAATGTATTGTGTGAAGTGGCGAGTGTAAGCCAACTACCTTCTTTTGCAATTTAATCCCTCTTTTACATGAGTCGTGCAAAGATACCAAACTTGAGATCATTCTAGGATGGGCTTATACCTTTAAGTCGTGCCTCGACACGTAGGAGGTATAGTCCCATCCTGGGCATTACATGCATGCCCCTCGATGACTAGCTTGAGTGACAGAAACATGAGTCTAGGGGATGTGCTGTTGCCACAAGGGGGAAAACAACGGTGCTTGTTCCCGTGGGTGCAAGGATTGTTTACTTTACGCAAAGTTCTTTTAAGAGATCTCTTCTTTTAATGCAGTTGTCTGTTGCATTGAGTTTACACTATGGGTGGGACTCGCAACTTAATACCAGCGAGATGTTCTGGATAGATATCTCAAGGTGGATGATTAGTAGTAGATATTGATGGATTTCGGTCTACTTACTTTGGCGTACCGCCCATGCTTTGAACCTCAACCTTTCTTGCAATGTAGTCAGCATTGGTTTGCGTTCGTGGTCCTGTCAATTGCCCAGCTGTAATTTGTTTACCTCACATAGCTGTTTTATCGTCTTTTGGGAGAGAGACATCACTAGTGAACATCATGAGACTCCGGTCCATATTACCATCATTGATCACATCCGCTTTTTACTTTTCGCTATTATTTACTATTGCAAACACTATCTATCATTTGCTTTTAATCCTTTGTGAACTACAAGGCCGGAGGGATTGACAACCTCTCTGTACTCGTTGGGAGCAAAGTTATTTGTATCTATGTGCAGGTCCACGTTGACTGCTAATATCTGGCGCCGTAGCAGTTGACACCTACCTGTTGAACCTAGGAGTCTCTGGGGATTCGATCCTTGGCATCTTTGCTAAGGGAAAACACTTCCACAACACTGCATCTTACACCTTCCACTTGGGGTAACCAACAAGGGGTTCGAGGCCCATCAAGGAGTATTTTCTGGCGCCGTTGCCGGGGACTCCACTCTTCAGGATAGGGGAGTTGTACGCTATCTTTTACCTTTGCTTTTAGTCTTGTTAGTTTACCTTTCAGTTTTCTCTATGTCTTTTCACCAGTTATGCTTATGGACAACCTTGTTATTGGATCGTTGCTTGCGGGAAGACGCCCCACACCTGTGGTGTTTGCTCCTCCCCCTACTGAAATTGTGCCCTATGAAATACCAGCTGGTATTATCAATTATATCTTGGCTAATCGTTATGCAGGAGACAGACATCCCGGTGAACACTTGCTATATCTCTCACAATTATGTTCATTATTTAAGCTTGCAGGTGCATCAAGGGAGTTTGTCATGAGGAAATTGTTCGCCATATCACTTATAGATAAGGCTTCAGATTGGTATAAGCTTCTCGATAACTCGCACTTGCTTGATTGGCAAGAGCTTATGTCTCTCTTTTATACTAAGTTTTATCCTCTTCATGATGCTTATGTGGAGAGTAAGAGTACATTTTTGCATGTGGATCATGGTAACAATGCTTTATGTGATGCTTATATTGTTGAGTTTATTCGTGATCCCACTGAAAATTATTATGATAAGGGAACATATGCTTATAGATATTTCAATAGTATCAAGTTCCCTTTCTCTATGTTGAAGGTTTTGAAGCTGCACTTGTTTTGTCTTCCTATGCTTATTGCTTTGTGCTTCAATGAATTATTCTATTGCAATATTCCTATGCATAGGAAGAATGTTAGGCTTAAATGTGTTTGGTATTTGCTTCTTGATGCTCTCTTTTGTTCTTCAACTCTTATTCCTACGAGAGCATCATTAAAGTCTTATGCCTAGCTTAAAGGCATAAAAGAAAGCGCTTTTGGGAGGCAGCCCACATGAATAAATTTTTTGCTTTTGTGGTGTCTTGATTTGTTTACTGCTGTAGCATCATCATTGTATCTTTGCTTTTCATATTTGTGCCAAGTATAGCCTCCGATTGCTAGAAAGTTCAAAAGTTGTGAGGTGCTGTCCAGGAAACAGATTATGTCCTTGGATAGAAAAATTCGTATAAAATCACCAGATCATCTTTTTGGTCTGAATTTTCTCGACAGCGTTCTCTATATAATTGTCTTTCGTGCTTCTGTTCTGAGTTTTTTTATTTGAGTTGAAGAAGTATCCCGAACAGATCAATTACTACCTGCTGTTCTGTTTTTCACAGATTCTGTCCTGTTTTGCCTTTCCTTCATTTTGCAAATCAAGAGCTTGCTTTTTCTTTGCAAAAACCTTTTGGCAATCTTGAGAAACAGTAGAACTTCAAGAATATCTTTATTTCCAGCAAGTTATAATTATTTTATTAAGGGTACTAACCTCGCTAATCAGATTATGATGAGTTATGTATGAAGGGAGTTTTCAAGTGTGCGAGGGAAGATGATAAAAAAGATTCAGGAGTGTCAAGCACTCAAGCTTGGGGATGCCCCCGTGCACCCCCAAGAAATATTCAAGGAGACTCAAGCGTCTAAGCTTGGGGATGCCCCCGTGCATCCCCTTCTCCATCAACATTATCTGTTCGTCTTTCGTTCTGCTATATTTTTATCACTTCATGTGTTATGTGCTATGCTTGGAGCGTCTGGCTTTTAGTTTTCTTTTTAGTTTTTCATAATGAGTCGGAACTCAGCGTTCTTTATGTGGGAGAGAAACATGCTCCACTTCTACCTAGAACATAACATAGAATTTTCATGTCTATCTATGCTGTGTGTGTTCTTTGTCTTTTAATAGCTACTCTCATGCTCTGCTCTTAGTATTCATGCTTATCTTTTCAAAGAGCTTTTGTTTAGTTGGTTGCTTGAACTCTCTTTAATTATCATGCTCACCTTATTAAGAGAGTTTGCTTCCGTTGCATTGGTTAATGTGTCTATGATAAAGATGCTACTTGCATGATGGCGCTTAGTAGTTCAGGTTTTCTTATGGTTAATCTCAAATAGCTGGGGGGTTCCCAATGTGTTATTGGAGTACCAACATGATTTGTTTGCCTATGATGTGGTATGGTTTAGTAATATCTTCCCTCAAGAATTTATTTTGATTGACTTGGCGTATGCTCACGCATATTTAAGACTGTAAAGAAAGTCTGTCAAGCCTTGATGATCTTTTATTTCTGAGTAGCGATATAACTACCATGCCTGATTCAATGTTGCTTTGTCGCTCTGCATGATTATGACCGTCATTGCTCTCTTAGTTGGTCGCTCCCAGTCTTTTGCTAACCTCCACCTGTACTAAGCGAACTAACTTTGCAATATATAGCTCATGGAAAAGTAGCTTAAAAACTATTGTGGTAAAGAATATGTTGCTTATGTATCTTATTTCTTATAAGTTGCTTGCTGAGCGGTAACCATGTTTCTAGGGACGCCATCAACTGTCACACTTTTGTTGAACATCATGTGAGTTGCTATGCATGTTTGTCTTGTCTGAAGTAAGGGTGATTTGCCGTGGGTTGTATGAATATGCATATTGTTAGAGAAGAACATTGGGCCGCCAACCAAAGCCATGTATCATGGTGGAAGTTTTAGCTTGGACATTAATCCTCAATCTCTTATGAGAACATGCTTATGCATTAAAGAGGAGTCCATCATCTATTTTCTATGTTGTCCCGGTATGGATGTCCTCAAGTTGAGATCTATCAAAAACAAGAAATCAAATGCGATTTATCTCCTTGGACCTTTGTACAGGTGGCATAGAGGTACCCCTTTGTGACACTTGGTTGAAACATATGTAATGCAATGATAACCCATGGAAATCCGAGCTAATTAGGACAAGGTGCGAGCACTATTGGTATTTGATGCATGAGGCTTGCAACTTATAGGATGTCTTATGCATGACACATATGAAGTACTACTACCGTTGACAAAATTGCCTCTATGTTTTCAAAATAAAAAGCTCTAGCACTTAACCATTCTTTTACTTGTATGTTGAGTCTCCACCTACTTTCTTCAAGCACCAACTACTGAGAGCATGATTGTCATTCTGAGTGTAATGTGCATTGTCCCAAAGTAGCATTGTCTTTTGCATGATTGTGATATCGTTTATTCTGAAATCATTGTATCTAGTCATCACTTAAACCTTGAAGGTGCCCCTGCATTTATGTTTTGCATCACTAAAGGGGGCAAGCTAGATATCACTTTATCATATTTGCACATCATGATCATTGCAAATCTTTTTGATGTTTCAGTTTCATGTTGTAAAACTTTCAGTCATTTGTGATTTTCTCATGAGGCAACTTAATTACTATAGATTCATTGTCTCAGTAAGCTTTTGTCATATGACTATAAAAAGTCCTATATGGTTAATAGCATGTCACCACAGAAATTATTCTTGTTATCATTTACCTACTCGAGGACGAGCAGGAATTTAGCTTGGGGATGTTGATACGTCCATAACGTATCTATAATTTCTGCTTGCTCCATGCCACTTTTGGGTGATATTGCTATGATATTCATACACTTCCATACACTTTTTATCATATTTGGACTAACTTACTAATCCAGTGCACCCCAGTGCCAGTTTTTGTTTTCGGCTGTTTTTGTATTTCAGGTTTTCACGCTACGAGAACTGCCAGGAAAAATCCAGAAAAATTATATAAAAAATCAGCGTTCCGGAAACTACCGTGCGTCCGAAGGACAGCCGGGGGGGCCACCAGGGCTCCAGGCGCCCTGGCGGCGCGCCCCCCTGGGCCGCGCCGGGGGGGCGCCTGGGCCCCCCGAAGCTTCCCCGATGCCCCCCTTTGGCATATATTTAAAGCGTCCTCCGAAACCCTCAGAACAGGAACTCTTTTCGCGATCCCATCTCTATTCCGCCGCCGCCACCGCTTCCAAGATCGGGAGCACCAGGAGAACCCTTCCCGGCACCCTGCCGGAGGGGAGGATCACCACCGGGAGCTTCTCCACCACCATGGACGCCTCCCGGATGAGTCGTGAGTAGTCTCCCTTGGACCATGAGTCCATGACCAGTAGCTATGTGATGTTCTCCTCCCGTTCTCGTGCTTCACTAATTAGTCCTCGTGAGCTGCCCTACATGATCGAGGCACCTATGTAATCCTTATGCTGTTGCTATGTTGAGTTTGCTGGGATCCGATGGATTATGAGATTATGTTCAGATTGATCTTGAGTAATATATTTGATCTACCTCTTTTATATTTATGTTCATAAGTAATTCTTGCATGTTCTCCGTTGTTATTTATTGCTTTGGCCAAGTAATACGTAGTGACTCCAAGAGGGAACGTTATGCTCGATTGTGGGTTCATGCCCCTCGATGACTAGCTTGAGTGACAGAAACATGAGTCTAGGGGATGTGCTGTTGCCACAAGGGGGAAAACAACGGTGCTTGTGCCCGCGGGTGCAAGGATTGTTTACTTTACGCAAAGTTCTTTTAATGCAGTTGTCTGTTGCATTGAGTTTACACTATGGGTGGGACTCGCAACTTAATACCAGTGAGATGTTCTGGATAGATATCTCAAGGTGGATGATTAGTAGTAGATATTGATGGATTCCGGTCTACTTACTTTGGCGTACCGCCCATGCTTTGAACCTCAACCTTTCTTGCAATGTAGTCAGCATTGGTTTGCGTTCGTGGTCCTGTCAATTCCCCAGCTGTAATTTGTTTACCTCACATAGCTGTTTTATCGTCTTTTGGGAGAGAGACATCACTAGTGAACATCATGAGACTCCGGTCCATATTACCATCATTGATCACATCCGCTATTTACTTTTCGCTATTATTTACTATTGCAAACACTATCTATCACTACTATCATTTGCTTTTAATCCTTTGTGAACTACAAGGCCGGAGGGATTGACAACCTCTCTGTACTCGTTGGGAGCAAAGTTATTTGTATCTGTGTGCAGGTCCACGTTGACTGCTAATATCTGGCGCCGTAGCAGTTGACACCTACTTGTTGAACCTAGGAGTCTCTGGGGATTCGATCCTTGGCATCTTTGCTAAGGGAAAATACTTCCACAACACTGCATCTTACACCTTCCACTTGGGGTAACCAACGAGGGGTTCGAGGCCCATCAGCAGGTTTATCCGGGGTGCCATGAATCTGGCAGGGCCTATCTAATATCTTGTCCAGGCTAGATGGACCATCTTTATTGCCTTTAAACGGCTTCTTTCGCTGACCACGTCTGGAGCCACTGAATCCAACGTTTACCGCTATATCATCTGGGCTTCCAGGATTATTTCAATGTTTGTTTTTGTTACGTCGTGGCTTTCCATTACCATCCCTGGCTTCAGATGTTCCAGGGTTGCTGGTACTGCTACGAGCTAACCAGCTATCCTCACCCACGCAAAAGCGGGTCATGAGTGTAGTTAGAGCTACCATTGTCCTCGGCTTCTCCTGTCCAAGGTGTCTGGCTAGCCATTCGTCCCGGACACTGTGTTTGAATGTCGCTAAGGCTTCAGTGTCTGGACAGTCGATGATTTGGTTCTTCTTAGTGCGAAACCGATTCCAAAGCTTGCGGGCTGACTCCCCGGGCTGTTGGATGATGTGACTTAGATTGTCAGCATCTGGGGGCCAGACATAGGTCCCTTGAAAATTGTCCCGAAAAGCATCCTCAAGTTCTTCCCAACTCCCAATGGAGTTCTCTGGGAGGCTGTTTAGCCAGTGCCGAGCTGGTCCTTTCAGCTTGAGGGGTAGATATTTAATGGCATGGAGATCATCTCCTCGAGCTATGTGGATGTGAACAATAAAGTCTTCTATCCAGTCCAGACGGCAGGATCCGTCATTCCATCATACGCTTCGATGTTCACGGGTTTAAACCCTTCTGGAAAATCATGATCCAGGACCTCATCGGTGAATCACAGAGGGTGTGCGGCGCCTCTCTATTTTGCTATGCCATGGTGTATGTCCGATGGATGTGATGTTCGGTATTAACCCCGAACTGGTATGTGACCGGTACGATTGGCTTGATAGCCGTCGTCCCGAGCGGGAGCTCGATCCCTAGGTCCATAGATAGACCTAGTCTTGCTAGCTTTTTTGTTCAAGTCCTCACGCAGATCGTGTTTTCGGACTTGAGCCGTATCCTCCTTTCCTTTACGAGGTGGTGGTGCGGGCTTGTGTACGCCATTGCTAGCAACTCTGTCCCGTCTGCGAGGTGGTCGGTCCGGCTTATCGGTGGTGTTATTCTTCGGCGGTATGGGCGCAGCGGCCTCGTTGTTGAATTTGGGCAGCAGTTTACGCTTAAGATAGCCTTTGGTTTGGCCGTTATAGCCATGTTTTTTCTCAGCATCTAGTACTTCGTTCCATCTATCATTTAGTGTGTCTTGTGCGGCTCAAAGCCGTCTCTGCTGCTTTTTCAGGCTCCTTACGGTGGCAATAAGCCTCCGATGGAAGCGCTTTTGTTCAGAGGGTTCTTCTGGGACGATGTATTAATCGTCGCCCAAGCTAATCTCTGCTTCGGAAACAGGTTCGTAGTTATTGTCTTCGGCATCGCTATCATTGGACAACGGCTTCAGACTCTATTCACCGTCCTCTCACTCCTCCTGCTCCATCGCTGGGTCTGCGGGGTCTTCGGCTTGTTCCGAAATATCATTGTCATTAGTGACGGTGTTGCTATCTTTTCCTTTACGGGATTTGGTTCGGTGCTTTGGACGCCGACGCTTGGGAGGTTCTTCGACGGGCTTGTCCTCCAGGGGATGGTTTTCGCCGTCGCCCTCCGCCTCCTTAGGTGTATCCACCATGTACACGTCGTATGAAGACGTAGCTGTCCAACGCCCGGTTACGGGCCGGCTTTGATCTAGATCCGCTTCGGCTTCGAGGTCCATCCCTTCGAAGTCTTCGGAAGCATAGTCAAGTAGATCGGTTAGATCCATGGCTACCAAGTGGGTGGTGGGTGAGGAGAAAAATTCTCCATCAGCCTCCAGTTCGAACCGGATACAATGCGGCTGCGTGTTCCCATCTAGGGAGAGGGACTTTAACGACTTTAACATGTCGCCAAAGGGTTAGTGTTGTAAGATATCTGCAGCACTGAATTCGGCGATAGACGCCTGATTGAGCTTAAGGGGTGTAGATGTGCATGATTCGGAATCTGAGGCCGGAGTTGAGTCCGGGGTTCCGATGACACATACCTCGCTCGTAGTTGGGTCCGTGTGCGGCTCCAACGCTGTGGAGTCTGCGGCTTCCGTGGCGGGGTTGAGCTTCTCGTCCTCGGGCGACGCGGTCTGTTCCGGATCTAGGTCTAGGACTGTTGCAGGTGCTATTTCCTGATCCGATGACAGAGTTAGGTCGTGTTCATCGTGATGGCAGAGAGAGATTGCCGCGGGCTCGAATCCATTGAAGATCAAATCTCCGCGGATATCAGCAACGTAGTTTAAGCTGCCGAATCTGACCTGATGGCCAGGGGCGTAGCTCTCAATCTGCTCAAGGTGGCCTTCAGTGTTGGCACGAAGCGCGAAGCCGCCGAACACAAAGAGCTGTCCGGGAGGGAAGATTCCCTCGGTGTTGCTATCGTTGTTGATGACGTGATCCATCAGTTCTTCGATCGACAACATAGTGAAACTCTCAATGAAAGCACCAATATCGGTGTCAAAACCGGCGGATCTCGGGTAGGGGGTCCCGAACTATGCGTCTGAGGATTGATGGTAACAGGAGGCTGGGGACACGATGTTTACCCAGGTTCAGGCCCTCTCGGTCGAGGTAAAACCCTACTTCCTGCTATATTAATATGGATGAATATGAATACAAGAGTTGATCTACCACGAGATCGTATTGGCTAAACCCTAGAGTTTAGCCTATGAGGATTTGTGTTTCTCTATTAGGCTCTACGGACTAAACCCTCCGGTTTATATACACACCGGAGGGGCCTAGGGTTTGTACATACCATCTTGCGGAGGAAGGAAAGATTACACCCGAATCTAAAACTTGCCATTACATGAATACAGGAGTCCTATCCGGATACGAGAGATGATCTTCGACTATGATCTTCACGGCTCACCAGTCCGGCCCACAGGAGTTATCCGGCTACATGAGGACCCCTCGATTCAGGACTCCCTCAGTAGGCCCAACCGCGTAGTAAGTGTGCCGAAAATTTAAATAGTGTCATTACAGCGTCATGTAGTTGTTCTATCGAAGTTCAACATCGTCTTCTACCTGGCTCCCGCGAAGCGGTAAGTGAACATGCATCGGTAGATCGTAGATGGACCACGAGGGATCGCTAGTGCGAAAACAGTAACTCATTTGAATTTAACCTTTTCTTCAAGTTAGCAAGAGAGCTTCTATGATTCCATGGCAGAAGAAGAAGCCGATGATTGAGACTACTCAGTTTATTTAAGAAAAAACAGACGAAAGCTTGTATATAGGGAACACCCCACTTAGCTAAACTAGGGTCGTGTTTGGTTGCATGCATATTTTTTTTGCCTCCTGCATTTGTGGCCCGGATTAGCTTAGTTGAGTAAAAATAGGAGTCTGGTTGCCCACATCCCTCCCCCACCCGACCTAACTGAGTAGAAACAGAGGGATAGTTGTTTGGTTGCATGTCTCTGCTTTCCAGATGCAATGCATGCCTGTTTGGTTACGTGTGCATGGATGGTTAATCTCACCTCATGTCCATGTGGTGAACTTACCTCACACCACCACACTCAAAGAATTTTTTCTATGAACGTTGAAATAAAAAGCTTACTGTAGAGGAATAGGATGCAACTATTGTTGTATTGATAGGTGCATATGCACAAGTATATATAGTACATAGGGCAAGTCATATCCTCAACTATACCAAAGGAGGAGACTTGGGGTACAAGAATACAAGTGCTAAATACATATCTCAACACCCCCCCC
>LR738709.1:605593929-605616183 GCA_902687465.1 Secale cereale | reverse complement strand
AGGGTTTTAGGTGGCGGCGGGATAGGAGGGCGGCTGGGGCAGGGGAGGGCGGCGGGGAGGGGAAGGTGGAGGGTGGTGCGGCGGCGGGAGGGGTGGGGGTGGTGGCGCGGCGGCCGAGGGAGGCGGCGGCGCGGGCAGCGGGAGCGGCGGCGGCGGCCAGAGGAGGAGGCGGCGGCGCGGCTAGGGCTGGGAACGGAGGTTAGGCTGATACCATGTAGAGGAATAGGATGCAACTATTGTTGTATTGATATGTGCATATGCACAAGTATATATAGTACATAGGGCAAGTCATATCCTCAACTATACCAAAGGAGGAGACTTGGGGTACAAGAATACAAGTGCTAAATACATATCTCAACACTTACAACATGAGAGTTGTATGGAACAAATAGATGAAGCTAGTGGTCAAAGAAAATTTTAAACGGCCGATCGTGTGCGATGAATTTGACAAAGTACATGATGAAGAGGGTAGGTGAGAGAGAGGTTGAACAAAACACGTACATATAATGCACATACATATATACTACTCGTCTATGAATGTCGAAACAACAAACTTACAACACAAAAGCTATGTGAAACAATGAATTGAAGCCTCCTCAAAGAAAATTTTAAATGCTCGACTGTTTGCGAAGAATTGGACAACATATATCTAAAAAAGTTCCAACCATAAACATGGATTGACATCTGCAGTCAACAAAACTAGAAACTAATCGTCTGAATGGAATCACAACATCGATGTGGGTGCCAAGTGTCTGGTAGTTTGGGACCCTATATGCATGCCCAAAGCATTTGATGGTCTAGGTGTAAAAACTTGCAAGCACAAAACTTTTGACATATGTTGAAATTTTCTTTCAAATTTCTCCACTCCACAAACTTGTCTTGGAAGGATTGGATTCTTTGCCACTGCCCCCATTTGGTGAACTTACCTCACACCACCACACTTCAAGAACTTTTTCTATGAACGTTGAAATAAAAATCTTACAACATGAGAGTTGTATGGACAAAGAGATGAAGTTATAGTGGTCCAAGGAAATTTCAAACGATCGATCGTGTGCGATGAATTTGACGAAGTAGATGATGAAGAGGGTAGGTGAGAGAGAGGTTGAACAAAACACGTTAATATAATACACATACATACTACTCGTGTACGAGCATCGAAACAGCAAACTTACAACACGAAAGTTGTGTGGAACAATGAAATGAAGCCTCCTCAAAGGAAATTTCAACGCTCGACTGTCTGAAGAATCTGACAACATTTGTCTAAAAAAAATCCAACCATAAACACAGATTGAACATTTCCAGTCAACGAAACTAGAAACCGATCATGTGAATGGAGTCACAACACGTCAAGTGTCTAGTGGTTTGGGCCCGTGTATGCATGCCCGAAGCAGTTGATGGTCTAGGAGTAAAAAAAACTTGCAAGCACAAAACTTTTGACTTATGTTGAAATTTGCTTTCAAAATTCTCCACTCTACAAAGTTGTATTGGGAGGATGGGATTCATGGTCTTAGAGAAATTTCTTAGGTTATAATTGGCGATGGCTCCTCTACTTTCTTCTCATTAGATAGATGGGTGCTCCCTGAGCCGCTTTACATTGCCTCTATGGCTCTCTTCACTCACCACACAAAGCCTAATGCTCTAGTCTGAGATATTATGATGATGGGGATCGATCTGGGCTTGTGTAGCGGGCTAATCTTATCTGCTTCCAATGAACTTGCTTCCTTGAGACTTTTGTTGCGGGATGTTAGACAACTGAATCATCGCGCGCCCTTCTTAATGGTTTGACATTTACTACTAAAAGGGCATATGAGGTGAAGGAGATTAACGAAGGTGAGAAGAACAATACATCTGCAAACCTAGACCGCACCAGCTCGCATTGACAGAGCCACTAGATATGCTCGCTCTTGTCTCGACTAAGTGAAAACATCGATTCGAGTATGTTCCTCCTCAACCAGGCCCAATGTTACTTGAAGTTCCGTGCGAATCAAGATTTTAGTGCACGCGAGATATCCAAACGGATCAAACTTGGCTTCTCAGAGCCTGATTGGGTAATGCGGTCTACTACCTCCTTTCCGGTTTATAGGGCTCAATTCAAAAATCTCACCAACCAAGGTAGATGGTGAATGGTGGAACAAATTTTGTAGTTTGCAAAGGCACACAATTAATGCACTCGTTTTCCTCACAATTTCATGTTTACCAATGCATTAATTGCAATGCATGCATACATAAAGTACATGCATTGGTCAATTTTCTCTTAATCTTTGCATGCAATGATTTAATGCACCTTGAAATCTGAACATGTGATGGAGAACAATCAAATTGAGCCTTATAAAACGGAAAATCTAAAATTTTAAGATAAGCCCTATAAACCGGAAAGGAGGGAGTATCAAACACACCCTAGTCTAAAGCACGACGAACCATACAAACCGTTAAAAAGCCAAGAAAACACAACATGAATAGAGAAACACAACACCGAGAACGGCGTCATATTTGAATTTAACTGAACTTCGATCAGGCTGTCGAGTTCTTCAGCAGTTCACTTTTGGGTGAGAGCACTTTTTGGCGAGAGCGAGTTATGGCGCCCTCATGGTCCACGTCGATGCATGCGAGCCCGCCGCCTCCCTCCCTCCACGTACCAGCTCTTGCACCTCGTTCACGTGGCCACGGCCGCGTCCACCGGCGACCTCCTCACGGCCGCTATAAAGTGCATCAGCTACTCGCTCACACAGACACAGCAAGACAACATCAGCCAAGTGACATCGTCCATCCATTAAGCCCAGTCAGCACCAACTTCTCGGTTCTCTTCGTGCGTTAGCTTTTCTACCCTGCCTTGAGTAATGGCGACCATGGTGGCTTTGAGTTCCTTCGCCGTCGTCGGCCGGTCCGCCGCCCGCTCTCCAGTGGCGGCCCCGCGCCGGAGGACCCTCGTCGTCAGGGCCCAGACCGAGGTGAGCTTTCACGTCAACTGCTTCGCATGTTGGCTAGTTCGAGACTCGATCTCAACGTGAGACTGTTCGTGTATGTGCAGCCTGGCATGGAGTCAACCAAGGAGACAACGAGCGCATCGACCTCCTCCTCCTCCCCGAGCACGAGCGCGACCCCGACCCCGATCCCGGCGGCACCCAAGCCCAGGACCAAGAAGGCTAACCCCTCGGTCTGGGACGCGCTCGCGTTCAGCGGCCCGGCGCCGGAGCGCATCAACGGCCGGCTGGCCATGGTGGGCTTCGTGGCGGCGCTCTCCGTCGAGGCGGCGCGCGGCGGCGGGCTCCTCGACCAGGCCGGCAGCGGCGCCGGGCTGGGCTGGTTCCTGGTGACCGCGGGGGTGTTCTCCGTGGCGTCGCTGGTACCGCTGCTGCAGGGCCAGAGCGTGGAGAGCAAGTCCAGCGGCTTCTGGAGCGCGGACGCCGAGCTCTGGAACGGACGCTTCGCCATGCTCGGCCTCGTCGCGCTCGCCGCCACCGAGTTCATTACCGGCGCGCCCTTCGTCAACATCTAAGACTACATACTGTAGCGATGCGGATTCCCTTTTCAGCTAACAAATTGTAATAGTAGTACTAACTGTTGTAGCCACGTTTATGTCAAAAAAAAAATGTCGCAGCCACGTTGCCATTTTGTACTATCGGTGATGGCAATCTTTAATAAAACTAGATGATACCCCGCGCGTTGCTGCGGGTCTTTGTAGTTTCCATGAGCAGATTTAAAGAAAAATCATATATTGTATGAATGAAAAGAAAATAGGGCTTCAAATATTTAACAATACATTTATAGTTCAAATGTTGATGTTAGAGATCCAATGGAATAATGAATATTGACATTTGAAATGCTGAACAAATAGATTTCTACACAAACATAAAGAGATTTATCAGTAACATGCACTTAGCAATAACGTTTAAAAAATCCTCTCCCCAACTGTCTATGTTGGCTTGTAACAGCATTGAAGTAATTATAGTATACTTCGCTAGGCTATGGTCGCTTCAAATGAAGCAGTTGTTCACCTACAAAAAGATTGAAATTTGTGTTGCCAAATCTTAACTGATGGACATAAGAATTAACTGTGGGCAGATGATAGTACATGTATAGCAAACTTGAACAGCAGATGATGTGGACGTAAGAATTTCTTCCAACACTATAACTTGTATGAGATGAAAATACAGGAAGGAAGCGAATATATAGCTTGGCAGGCTAATTTATTATTAAGGTAAGATAGGAGTTACCTTGCCATGGACAAATCTTTTTTTTTTCGAAACGGAGGCAAAGATTGCCTCATCTATTAAATAAGCAGAAGAGAATTGCCCAGTTAATTACGGAAAACCGGGCAAAAACCGGAACAACAAGGGCCAAGCCCACTCCCATAAACTGAGACACACAGGGCAAAGCCCACCCTTATCGACAACATGTCGACCTGCGGCCAAACAACGCAGTTCCGACTCTGACGAAGAACTCAGAAGAGCGAAACCAGGCACGGCTGGCGCCACGGAAGATCGCCGAAAGGCCACCTGCAGCCAGTCATCGTACACCACAGGGCCCCGCCGCCGCAGCTTCGACTCCACAGCAACAAACAAACCGAGGCAATACCGTGGACGCGCCGGAGAAGAGCCGACTATCGCAACCATTGCCGCGTCGCCGACATCGCTCCCACCATCATCGTTGCCACAGAAGTCTGGCCGCCACAGTGATTCTCTCGGGGCCGCCGCCCCGACATCCACCGCTCCGTCGCGCCCAGCGCAATCAACCGGCACCGCCTTCCGGGGCCGCCGCCCCGACATACCACCGCTCCCCTCGAGCAGCAACGCCGCACAACCCAGCTGCCCGCAGCCCTTACTGCTCAGGGCAACCGCTCGCAGACCACGAACGTCGCACCACATCCGGGGCCGCCGCCCCGACTTAAAGTCAAACCGCCCCCTCTAGGGCGCATCGACCAGGCCGACGACCTCGCTACCCACGCAGCACCAAGCCGCCACCGAAACAATGCACAACCGCGACTCTGCCCCATAGGGCCACCGTTGCATCGCTATCCGAGGCCGCCGCCTCGGCGTACGTCCACCGTCCAGAGCCGCCGCCCCGGCCTCCATCACCCCGACGACGACGCAACTCTGCGCCACTGCCATGAGACCACCACTCCACAAAGGTCATTGCTTCCCAGGCGGTGCCTCCAAGAAGGTAACGACATAATTGCCGCCGCCGCCCGCTCCAATGGAGCTTGGGTTTTCACCCGGAACCACCAGACAGTTGCGGCAGTAGATGGACGTAGCTCCGCGATGTGCCTTCAGGAAGGAATGCAATGCTCAAGAGCATCGCCAACATCGGCACCGACCGGAGAAGGTGCAAGACTTTCGCCCGGAGAATCTACTCCACCGCCGAGCCTCACGAGGAAACCAATGGCATAGGAACGCAGCAAGTTGCGCAGAGTGCATCGTTGCCAACCACCAGCCCTCAACACGCCGCAGCAGAACGCCTTGCCAGATCTGCTCACCCCCGGCCACCTCCAACCCAAACTGCTGCTCCATTGCACCCACGGCCAGAGCAGAAGAAGAGCACACCAATCCACGACCACCGTCGCTGCGCTGCCGTCCAAAAACTGCAGCTCACCGCCACCGTCGCGGCGCCGCCGCGCCGCCATCCAAAAGCTGCGGCTCGCCGCCATCACCGCAGCTCCCCCGGCCGAGGGAGGGGACCCCAGGCACCCAGCGCGCCCAACAGCCACAGCCCGCCGGAGCGTCGCCGTCGCAGCACGCCGGAGCGCCTCCACCGCCAGATCTGGGCGCCGGGCGCCAGATCGATGACGGCCGGCCTCAGCGCCGCCCCGCACGCCATCCAGCCGAGGAAGGGGACGAGCAGCGCTGCCACCATGCCCGGGGCCGCCGCCCCGGCTTGCCCGCGCCGGCGAGACGCGGCCGCCGCCAGATGCGGGCCTCCGACCGGGGCCGAAGCCACGCGGCGCGCGACGAGGGCCCCCCGCCGCCGCCGTCCGCCTAGCGGGCTTTGCCCGTCGGCATCCTCCGACGGCGACGGGAGGAGCGAGGGAGGAGAGGGCCGCGGGGGTGGCGGCGGCTAGGTTATCGCCCGAGCCGCCCCCCCGGGAGCGACGCGAGCGGAGAGCAGATCGACGTTCTGTTTGCTCATGAGTTATGGACAAATCTTTGGTGCAATGGAAGAAGATAGTAGTATGATGTTGGCAAATGTCTATGATACGGCGTGCAAGAGAGACACGGATCTTTATGCTGAATGTGTTGGACATGGTAGAACAACATCAACAACGTAGCACGTCCACACCATGCCATGAAAACGATTCGTCTTTGCTCAAGAAGTGTTGAGTTGATGCCTCCTCCTAATTCACTTTGTACGAAAAGAAATGTACTCCCGAATTCCTGTTTGTGAGAAAATCATGTATCATGGTGACCCTGTAGTACGCTTACCTGACCACGGAATATATGTATGAGATAAGAAAGAAAATGTGTTGATTAACATCACAGAGCAAATTCAAAATGGCCAGCCAAGAGCATGCTTCAAATCTGGCTCCACCTCTAATCTAATCTTCACAGTCAAACAATATCACCATCGTGGCTACACCTTTATGCAATCAGAGATTTCAGCAATATGGCACTTGCAACCATGATGTACGTTCTTTAGATTTCTGTTAAAACTTCAATCCTAACTTAAAATTAACTACTACCGAAAGTCTAGAATAATCAAGACAAGATATATCTGTAACCAAATAGGCAAGATGGCAGCGGCGGCGAGAAGAGGGGGCTGATGAACCCTTTTTGTAAGCTGATGATGACGACTGATGTGACGGTGGCTGAATGCGATGATGGCATCCCCCGAACCCACCAGCTACTTTGCAGCCCATTGGTTGTCTTTGTACCTATGCGCACATGTATACCATGACGGAGAGCGCATGTCCAGCCGGCGGCAGATGTACGGCAGGTGAGGCACGAGAGACGTACCATGTGGAGTATTTAGCCAAAAACTACCACATTTCACGGAAACGTGACGAAAAACTACCACTCTACGATTTTGTGTGAAAAACTACCACTTTGGCATTAATCCTTGACTAAAAACTACCATGTCTGTAAATCAACCGTTTCGTCCATTTTAAACGTGCTTAGGTCAACTTTACAAATGCAATCAGGTCCCTACAATTTTTTTAAAAGCGATCGGGTCCCTGTAAAATAAAATAAAAAGCAATCAGGCCCTGCCCGCAAGCTCGTCAACGGCGGCGGCGGCAGCGGCAAGCAGAGGCATGCGGCAGTGGCGGCGGCGGCAAGCAAGAGCAACGACAAGCAGCGGCGGTGGCGGAAGCAAGCACCGGACGGCAAGTAGCAGCAGCAGCAAACGGGGATCGCGCATAGCTAGCTAGCTCCGGCCGCCGCAGTGCGTGCGTGAGCTAGCCAGCTAGCTAGCTCTGGCTGCGTCCCCGTCGTGGTAGCTAGCTCCTGAGCTGGAACGCGCCCCTCCTCCCGGCCTTCCCCGGAGGAAGCTTGCCGCCGCCCTCCTCCCGGCCTCCTCGGCGCCGCTCCTGCTCCTGCGCCTGCGCCTCCTCCGCAACCTCCTCGCCGGCGACGCGCTCAACCAGGGCACCTTCGTGCTCCTCTCGGGCCCCGCGGCGGTCGTCTCCTCCCTCCTCTCCCTCCCCGCCCTCTCCCCCGACCTCGCGCGCGCCGCGCTCCAGGCCCTGGGCAACGCCGCGCTCGGCGGGGATCGGCACCGCGAGGCCATCTGGGACGCGCTCTTCCCCGGGCCGCTGCGGGAGTTCGCGCGCGTCCGGGACGCCGGCGTCCTCGACCCGCTCTGCATGGTGCTCGACACCTGCTGCTCCGGCGACATGGAGCCGCCGGTGGAGGTCCGGCAGGTGGTCGCCGCCGACATGGAGCTATCAAGACTGTATTGCTTTTTTGCAAAAAATCTAGGGACCTGATTGTATTTTTAGCCCGCTTATATGTGGGTCCAACTAGTCAGAAACGCGTTTAACAGAGCCAAATCGGACAATTTTCTGACATGGTAGTTTTTAGTCACGGATTAGTAAAAAAGTGGTAGTTTTCCGCACAAAATCGTAGAGTGGTAGTTTTTCGTCACGGTTCCGTGAAATGTGGTAGTTTTTGGCTAAATACTCTACCATGTGAGAAGATCTTGATGGACTAGGAGATGCATAACATGGTAAGATAGGAGAAGGAGGGCGACACTGCTGGATGTGGCTGCACGGCGGCTCCCATAGATGGCCGGCTGGTTCTAGAAGCTTCCCCATCACGCCTCCTCTTCGAGACATGTACCGGCGAGCGATGTGTGTCGACAGCGGCGACTTCAAATTCATCGTCTCCAACATCCTAATGTTCTAATTGTTTTGGTAAGGACGAAACTTAAAAGGGGTTTATTTGGTGGAGAAGATGAATAGGATTTGACGGTGAAAATCAATGGATGGAGTAATTAACAGGGGAGATGATTGGGTCGTATTAATACAGCGGTGGAAGAAATCCAGTCGGAGGGGAAGAATTGATTCCTTCATCGTGTGGGCAGAGGGGGCAACAGAAGGAAAACACGACGTCCTCCATCGTGTGGGCCAGGGTGGGAGCGGAAGTATAAACGCTGCGGCAGAAAAAACTGACGTGGGCGGTTCAGCTCACAGAGGCGCGTGTGGTCGACCCCTCATGCATGTAAGCTGGACTGATGTGGCCTTGTGTACAATAGTCAACCTATGGTGGGTCCTGCTTGTAAGCCTGTAACAAAACGCTGACATGGCAAGGCTGCTGATGTGGATAGGCTGCATGTTAAGAGAAATAAGATAGTGGGGATGAACTATTTATGTATTATAGATTACTAACTACTCTAGCAAAGAAAGACCATCGTAACAATGGATACAAATCAATAAATACTGTATGTGCTTAGTAATTTTTAAAAAATCACTCAAACAACTTTTAAGAAGTAAAACAATATTAAAAGTACTCAAAAGTACATTGTCTATGCCATGTTGAAGGACCAATCTCATAATTCTCATAATTAGCTCATACTAAAACACATACCAAAATCTATCAATTTTCTACATAAAACAGAATGCGGACGGTGTGGCTACAAAGTTGCAGGTTGAGCATCACCAGCATATTCTGAAGTTGTTGATGGAACATCATGTGACATGATGTCTATGAGGGAGAGCATCACCATGGTGGCCATCATTTTCCTGTGTTCATATATATAGAGGCAGGGAAAAGAGCAGTAGTATGATGAGAGAAGGGAAAGAGAAGGCTTCCATGAAGAAGCTACAGAAATAAAATCACTACATCAGATCATAGTATGTGCCAACACAAGCTTATTCAACACAATCTTTACATTCTTGGTGCTTCCAAATTCCAGATTGCCATGCTATGTTGATGCAACCTAATACTTTCATGAATAATAGCTATTTGTTGGCATGCCCTACCACCATCTGTGTCCGATGGCTCTAATGTGGTTACATCGTGCGGGCATGTTCTGTCATGGCTTGTTTGCGATGTTCATCTTTGGAAGCCCCTAATATTTGCACTGATCAAGTAACGTGCATGCTACTGCTCCCTTTGTGGTAAAATCATTAGCTCTAAAGCTATCAGTATTCAAGATATGCTCTTTTATCTTACGGAGTTTTTTCCAGTTATGTTTTTGGACTTGAAGAGTGTGCTCCTAGTCCATCAGAGATGCTAGTTGATAAAGAAACATCCAGGTTCAAAGATTATCATTAATACTCACAAAACCAAGATACACACTTCATTTATTGTCTCACTTCCTTTATTCTCTATGCATTAAGAGCATCTCCAGCCCGTGGATTTACTGTCCCCCCCCCCCCAGCCCGTGGTACTGTCAAGACCCGGCGTGTGGCCAAAGCGGTTACTGCTCGCGGTATCCGCCTCCGCAATCGCATTATTTGATGTGTATCATTTTTTGGAACATCCGAGGCTTCGGCCACGCTGGAAGGCGGACCCAGTTGAAAAAGTTCATGCGAGCAGAAGCAATCGACGTGGTTGGCTTGCAGGAAACCATCAAGGTTGACTTTACTCATAGAGATCTGCTAGCTGTCGATCCGCTTGAACGCTTCGCGTGGCAATGGGTGCCTGCGGTGGGACACTCAGGGGGCTTACTGCTAGGTATCAGCCATGTTTGCTGCGAAGTGGTGTCATGGGACGCTGGCAGGTTCTTCTTGTCGGCTCACGTGCGCCATCGTGCGACTCTCTGCGAGTGGGAGGTCATAGTTGTCTATGGGCCGGCCGACCACTCGCGCTCACAAGAGTTCCTGGTGGAACTTCAAGATAAGGTGGCAACGTTGCGTGTGCGAAATCTCCCTACGCTCGTGGGGGTGATTTTAACCTAATCCTCTCGGGAGCGGATAAGAATAATGGGATCATCAATTGGACAAGGGTGTCTTTGTTTAATAACGCGATCGCGTCTATGGCACTTAGGGAAGTGGCTCGCGTAGGCGGACGCTACACCTGGACCAACAAGCAGCTCACGCCGGTGCGGTCCGTGCTGGACAGGGTCTTCATGTCTGCTGATTGGGAATTGCTCTTTCCCTTGTGCTCTTTACACGCCGAAACAAGGATTGGGTCGGACCACATTCCCTTAATCCTTTCCTCAGGGGGGGATAGGCTCAAACGCAGCCCACACTTCTTCTTCAAAACCGCGTGGTTTGAATGCCCGGATTTTGACCAAATCTTCCTATCCAAATGGGAGACTTGTGTGTCCCGGATCGGTCACACGCGCGGGCCAATGGAGTTTTGGATCGCAACCGGTGCAGCAATGCGTGCGGCTCTTAAAGGCTGGGGGCCCAACCAGGGCCGTGAAGATAAGTTGCTCCGTGTGCGGCTGACCGTGGAGCTGGCCCATATGGATGCGATCGCGGACGCGCAGGGCTTCTCGGAGCAAGACTGGGCGCGGCGTTACGCAGTGGAAGCCCGAGTTGAGTCTCTCCTCAGGGCAGAGGAGGAGTACTCGCATAGACGCGATGGACTTAAGTGGACGTTCAAGGGTGATGCGAACACTAAGTATTTCCAGGCATTCGCTAATGGCCGTCGACGGAAGTGTGCCATCCTAAGGCTGCAATCCGAGCAGGGGCTCCTTCTGCGCCAACAGGACATCGTCCGTCATATCTATGAGTTCTACATCCAGCTGATGGGTTCCAAGGAGGAGTCTCGTGGTCGGCTGCGGGTAGATGTGTGGAACCCCGCGTTGCGGGTCACGGATGAGGAAAATGAGGGCTTGGGGCTGGCCTTCCTTCCCCAAGAAATCGACGCGGCGGCCCTAGGGATGAAATCAGACACCGCGCCGGGCCCGGATGGGTGGCCAGTGGCAATGTTCAAACGCTTTTGGAAAGTCCTTAAAGGGCCAATCTTTGATGTTTGCAATGGTTTCATGCGTGGTAGTGTAGACATTTCCCGCCTGAACTTTGGGGTCTTCTCCCTGATTCCCAAAGTTCAGGGTGCCGACAACATTCGTCTCTTTCGCCCCATTGCGCTCATTAATGTTCCGTTTAAAATTTGCTCTAAGGCTTGTTCTACTCGCTTGTCTCCGATTGCTCACCGTATCATAAGTAGGAACCATACGGCCTTTATCCGAGGCCGTAACATTTTGGAAGGACCGCTAGTCCTCCAGGAGATCGTACACTCGCTCAAAAGGTCTCGACAGCCGGCCATCCTTCTGAAACTGGACTTCGAGAAGGCCTACGACCGAGTGAACTGGGAGTTCCTCCATCAAATCCCGCGGGATAGAGGCTTCTCGGTGGTCTGGGTACACCGAATGATGCAACTGGTCTCGGGGGGCCAAACGGCGATTGCGGTAAACAGAGAAGTAGGGAACTTCTTCCGCAACAAACGGGGTCTGCGTCAAGGGGACCCGGCCTCGTCGTTGTTGTTTAACTTTGTGGCGGACGCTCTCGGAGCCATGCTGGACAAAGCTCGCAATGCTGGCCACATCAGGGGAGTGGTTGAGCACTTGATCCCAAGGGGTGTGTCACACTTACAGTATGCAGATGACACGCTTCTACTTTTCGAGTCGGACCGGCATAGTATTGCAACGGCCAAGGCTATTCTTTTATGCTTTGAACTTATGTCAGGGCTCAAAATCAATTTTCATAAATGTGAAGTCATATCCATAGGGATGGATGCGGCTGAAAGCCTTAGGGTAGCCAATTTGCTTAACTGCAAACTTGGAAATCTACCTTTCACCTACCTAGGTCTCCCTATTGCAGAGAAGAAATGCTCGATCTCTGACTGGGAACCTTTGTGTACAAAGGTGGCGGGCAGGGTGTGCCCGTGGAGGGGTCGTTTTATGTCTTCAAGGGCAAGGCTCATCTTAACCAACTCCAGCCTCTCGTCTTTACCTATGTTTGCCATGGGTCTTTTTCTGCTAACGGATGGGGTCCATACCAAAATGGACACGCCGCGGTCTCGCTTCTTTTGGGAGGGAGTGTTGGGGAACGTTGCATGGAAAACAAAAATTTTTCTCTATGTTCACCAAGATCAATCTAGTAGATGCAACTACGAGGGGAGAGTAGGATCCACATACCCTTGTAGATCGCTAAGCGGAAGCGTTAAGAACGCGGTTGATGGAGTCGTACTCGCCGCGATTCAGATCGCTGAAGATCCAAGCACCGAAGCAACGGTGCCTCCGCGTTCTTCACACGTACGGCTCGGGGACGTCTCCTCCTTCTTGATCCAGCAAGGGGTGGAGGAGAGGTTGATGGAGAACCGGCAGCACGACGGCGTGGTGGTGATGGTGTAGAAGAATTCCAGCAGGGCTTCGCCTAAGCACCGCGGGAGAAGAAGATGTTATGGGAGAGGGAGGGCAGCACCGAGGCACGAACTTGTGTTGGCTGCCCTCCCTCTACCTCTCTATATATAGGGGGAAGGAGGAGAGGGGGGGCGCCCTAGGGTTTCCCCTAGGGGGCCGGCGGCCAGGGCATGGGGGGGGGGGCGGCGGCCAAGGCTGGCCCTAGGGTTTCCCCCCCTAGGTGCCTTGCCCCCCAAGGCTAAGGGGGTGCGGCCACCCTAGAGGGGTCCACCTCCCTTGGCGCACAAGGAGAGGGCCCAGGGGGGGCGCACAGCCCCCTGAGGGCTGTGGTGTCCCCCCTTGTGGCCCATTAGGCCCAGAACTACTTCCGGAACCCCCGAAACCCCTTTCGGTCGTCCGCCGATTTCCCGATGCTCCCCGGAACACTTCCGGACTCCGAAACCTTTCATCCTATATATCAATCTTCGTCCCCGGACCATTCCGGAGACCCTCGTCATGTCCGGGATCTCATCCGGGACTCCGAACAACCTTCGGTAACCATACACTTTTCTCACTAACAACCCTAGCGTCACCGAACGTTAAGTGTGTAGACCCTGCGGGTTCGGAAACCATGTAGACATGACCGAGACACTCCCAGGTCAATAACCAATAGCGGGATCTGGATACCCATATTGGTTCCCACATGTTTCTCGATGATCTCATCGGATGAACCACGATGTCAAGGATTCAGGCAATCTCGTATACAGTTCCCTTTGTCTCGTCGGTATGTTACTTGCCCGAGATTCGATCGTCGGTATCTCTATACCTAGTTCAATCTCGTTACCGGCAAGTCTCTTTACTCGTTACCGTAATACATAATCCCGTGACCAACTACTTAGTCACTTTGAGCTCATTGAGATGACGTATTACCGAGTGGGCCCGGAGATACCTCTCCGTCACACGGAGTGACAAATCCCAGTCTCGATCCATGTCAACTCAACAGACACCCTCGGAGATACCTGTAGAGTACCTTTATAGTCACCCAGTTACGTTGTGACGTTTGGCATACACAAAGCACTCCTACGGTGTCAGTGAGTTACATGATCTCATGGTCATAGGAACTTATACTTGACATGCAGAAAACTATAGCGATAACTGACACGATCAAAAGCTATGTTTAACGTTTGGGTCTCGTCCATCACATCATTCTCCTAATGATGTGATCCCATTATCAAATGACAACTCATGTCTATGACCTGGAAACCGCGGTCATCTTTGATCAACGAGCTAGTCCTGTAGAGGCTCACTAGGGACACAAAGTTTGTCTATTCATCCACACATGTATTTGAGTTTCCAATCAATACAATTATAGCATGGATAATAAACGATTATCATGAACAAGGAAATATAATAATAACTCTTTTATTATTGCCTCTAGGGCATATTTCCAACAATCTCCCACTTGCACTAGAGTCAATAATCTAGCATTACAAGGTAATGAATCTAACACCCATAGAGTCTTGGTGTTGATCGTGCTTAGCCCGTGGAAGAGGCTTAGTCAACGGATCTGCAACATTCAAATCCGTGTGTACTTTGCAAATGTTTATGTCCTCCTCCTTGACCGAATCGCGGATGGAATTGAAGCGTCGCTTTATGTGTCTGGTCCTCTTGTGAAACCTTGGTTCCTTGGCTAGAGCAATGGCACCAGTGTTGTCACAGAACAGAGTCATTGGGTTCAGTGCACTAGGCACAACTCCAAGATCTGTCATGAACTCCTTCATCCAGACACCTTCCTTTGCCACCTCCGAGGCAGCTATATACTCCGCTTCACATGTAGAATCAGCTACCACGCTCTGCTTGGAACTGCACCAGCTTACCGCTCCCCCGTTGAGAATATATACTATCCGGTTTGAGACTTAGAGTCATCCGGATCAGTGTCAAAACTTGCATCGACGTAACCCTTTACGACGAGCTCTTGATCACCTCCATAAACGAGAAACATATCCTTAGTCCTTTTCAGGTACTTTAGGATATTCTTGACCGCTGTCCAGTGATCCATACCAGGATTACTTTGAAACCTTCCGGCCATACTTATGGCAAGGCTGACATCTGGTCTCGTGCACAGCATTGCATACATGATAGAGCCTATGGCTGAAGCATAGGGGACGACACTCATCTTTTCTCTATCTTCCGCAGTTACTGGGCACTGAGTCTTACTCAACTTTGTACCTTGCAATACCGGCAAGAACCCCTTCTTGGATTGATCCATTTTGAACTTCTTCAAAACTTTATCAAGGTATGTGCTTTGTGAAAGTCCTATCAAGCGTCTTGATCTATCTCTATAGATCTTGATGCCCAATATGAAAGCAGCTTCACCGAGATCCTTCATCGAAAAACTCTTGTTCAAATACCCCTTCACGCTATCCAAAAATTCTATATTGTTTCCAATCAGCAATATGTCATCCACATATAATATTAGAAACGCTACAGAGCTCCCACTCACTTTCTTGTAAATACAAGCTTCATTGTAAACTTGTATAAACCCAAACGCTTTGATCACCTCATCAAAGCGAAGATTCCAACTCCGAGATGCTTGCACCAGCCCATAAATGGAACGCTGAAGCCTGCATACTTTGTCAGCATTCTCTGGATCGACAAAACCTTCTGGTTGCATCATATACAACTCTTCCTTAAGAAAACCGTTAAGGAACGCTGTTTTGACATCCATCTGCCAAATTTCATAATCGAAATATGCAGCTATTGCTAACATGATTCGGACGGATTTAAGCATCGCTACGGGTGAGAAAGTCTCATCGTAGTCAATCCCTTGAACTTGTGAAAAACCCTTTGCCACAAGTCGAGCTTTATACACGGTGACATTACCGTCAGCGTCCGTCTTCCTCTTAAAAATCCATTTATTCTGAATGGCCTTCCGCCCTTCAGGTAATACTTCCAAAGTCCATACTTTGTTTTCATACATGGATTCCATCTCGGATTTCATGGCCTCTAACCATTTGTCGGAATCCGGGCCCACCATCGCTTCTCCATAGCTCGTAGGTTCACCGTTGTCCAACAACATGACCTCCAAGACAGGGTTACCATACCACTCAGGTGCAGTGCGTACCCTTGTCGACCTACGAGGTTCGGTAGTAACTTGATCAGAAGCTTCTTGATCATCATCATTGGCTTCCTCTTCAACCTCTGCAGGCTCCACAAAAACATCTTTCTGTGCTGCGCTACTTTCTGGTTGAAGCAGAGGTTCAATAACCTCATCAAGTTCTACCTTCCTCCCACTCAATTCTTTCGAGAGAAACTCTTTCTCGAGAAAGGACCCGTTCTTAGCGACAAACACTTTGCTCTCGGATCTGAGATAGAAGGTGTACCCAACTGTTTCTTTTGGGTATCCTATGAAGACACATTTGTCCGCTTTGGGTTCGAGCTTTTCTGGCTGAAGCCTTTTGACATAAGCATCGCAACCCCAAACCTTGAGAAAAGACAACTTCGGTTTCTTACCAAACCATAGTTCATACGGTGTTGTCTCAACGGACTTAGATGGAGCCCTATTTAAAGTGAATGCAGCTGTCTCTAACGCATACCCCCAAAACGATAGTGGCAAATCGGCAAGAGACATCATAGAACGTACCATATCTAATAGGGTTTGATTACGACGTTCGGACACACCATTACGCTGTGGTGTTCCAGGAGGCGTCAACTGTGAAACAATTCCACATTTTCTTAAGTGATCACCAAACTCATAACTCAGATATTCTCCCCCTCGATCAGATCGTAGGAACTTGATCTTCTTGTTACGATGATTTTCAACTTCACTCTGAAATTGCTTGAACTTTTCAAAAGTTTCAGACTTATGCTTCATCAAGTAAATATACCCATATCTACTTAAGTCGTCAGTGAAGGTGAGAAAATAACGATATCCACCGCGCGCCGTTACACTCATCGGACCGCACACATCAGTATGTATGATTTCCAATAAGTCACTTGCCCGTTCCATTGTCCCTGAAAACGGGGTCCTTGTCATCTTGCCCATGAGGCACGGCTCGCACGTGTCAAGTGATTCAAAATCAAGAGACTCCAAAAGTCCATCAGCATGGAGCTTCCTCATGCGTTTCACGCCGATATGACCGAGACGGCAGTGCCACAAGAAAGTGGTATTATCATTATCTACATCTTTTGGCATCAATGTTATGAACATGTGTATCATCACTATCGAGATTCAATAAGAATAAACCCCTAACTTCGGGTGCATGACCATAAAAGATATTACTCATATAAATAGAACAACCATTATTCTCTGACTTAAATGAGTAACCGTCTCGCAATAAACAAGATCCAGATATAATGTTCATGCTTAACGCAGGCACTAAATAACAATTATTCAGGTTCATAACTAATCCCGATGGTAATCGAAGAGCGAGCGTGCCGACGGCGATCACATCAACCTTGGAACCATTTCCCACGCGCATCGTCACTTCGTCCTTCGCCAGCCTCCGTTTATTCCGCAGTTCCTGTTTAGAGTTGCAAATGTGAGCAACCGAACCGGTATCAAATACCCAGGCACTACAACGAGAGTTGGTAAGGTACACATCAATAACATGTATATCACATATACCTTTGTTGTTGTTGGCCCCCTTCTTGTCCGCCAGATACTTGGGGCAGTTCCGCTTCCAGTGGCCGTTCCCCTTGCAATAGAAACACTCAGTCTCTGGCTTGGGCCCAGCCTTGGGTTTCTTCACTGGATTAGCCACTGCTTTGCCACCCTTCTTAGAGTTACCCTTCTTGCCCTTGCCATTCTTCTTGAAACTGGTGGTTTTATTGACCATCAACACTTGATACTCCTTCTGGATGTCTGCCTCAGCGACTTTCAGCATCGAAAACAGCTCGGCGATGGTCTTGTTCATCCCTTGCATGTTATACTGCTGCACGAAGCTCTTGTAGCTTGGAGGGAGTGACTGGAGAATTCTGTCAATGATAGCCTCATCCGGGAACACAAGTCCCAGATCAGCTATGCGGGTATAGTACCCAGACATCTTCAGTAAGTGCTCACTGACAGACGAATTCTCCTCCATCTTGCAAGCAAAGAATTTATCGGTGGTCTCATACCTCTCGATCTTAGCATTCTTTTCAAAGATGAACTTCAACTCCGTGTACATCTCATATGCACCATGACGTTCAAAACGCCTTTGAAGTCCTCCTTCCAAGCCGTACAACATGGCACACTGCACTATCGAATAGTCATCCGAACGTGTCTGCCAGACGTTCAAAACGTCTGCAGGGGCTGTAGGAGCCGGGGGGTCACCTAGCGGTGCATTTAGGACATAAACCTTTTGGGCAGCTGTGAGGATGATCCTCAGATTGCGGAGCCAGTCCACAAAGTTGCTCCCGTCATCTTTCAGTTTAGCTTTCTCTAGGAACGCATTAAAATTCAGGGGAGCTACTGCGCGAGCCATCTACAACCAAAAATTTGCAAAGACATTTTAGACTATTATTCATGATAAGTGAGTTATTACCTAATCAAATTATTTATAACTCCCACTCAAATTGACATCCCTCCGGTCATTCGAGCGTGACATGATCCAAATTCACCAACCCAAGTCCGATCATCACGTGAGATGAGGTGGTGTCAATGGTGAACATCAACATGTTGATCATATCTACTATATGACTCATGCTCGACCTTTCGGTCCTCCGTGTTCCGAGGCCATGTCTGTACATGCTAGGCTCGTCAAGTCTAACCCGAGTGTTCTGCATGTGCAAAACTGGCTTGCACCCGTTGTATGCGAACGTAGAGTCTATCACACCCGATCATCACGTGGTGCTTCGAAACGACGAACCTTCGCAACGGCGCACACTCGGGGGGAACACAATTTTATCTTGAAATTTTAGTGAAGGATCATCTTATAATGCTACCGTCGTCCTAAGAAAAATAAGATGCATAAAAGGATTAACATCACATGCAAATCATAAGTGACATGATATGGCCATCAACTCGTGCTTTTGATCTCCATCTCCAAAGCGCCGGCATGATCTCCATCGTCACCGGCGCCACACCATGATCTCCATCATCATGATCTCCATCATCGTGTCGCCATCGGGGTTGTCGGCGCCCACCATGCTCTTACTACTATTGCTACCGTTTAGCGATAAAGTAAAGCATTACAAAGCGCTTAATGATTGACACGCAGGTCATACAAAAAATTAAAGACAACCCTATGGCTCCTGCCGGTTGCCGTATGCATCGACATGCAAGTCGATATTAACTATTACAACATGATCATCTCATACATCAAATATAACTCATCATGTCATTGGCCATATCATATCACATACATACCCTGCAAAAACAAGTTAGACGTCCTCTAATTTGTTGTTGCATGTTTTACGTGGCTGCTATGGGTATCTAGCAAGAACGCTTCTTACCTACGCAAAACCACAACGGTGATATTCAAGTTGCTATTTAACCTTCTACAAGGACCGCCTTGTTCTATTCCGATTCAACTAAGATAGGAGAGACAGACACCCGCCAGCCATCTTATGCAACATAAGTCACATGATATGGCCATCAACTCGTGCTTTTGATCTCCATCTCCAAAGCACCGGCATGATCTCCATCGTCACCGGCGCCACACCATGATCTCCATCATCATGATCTCCATCATCGTGTTGCCATCGGGGTTGTCGGCGCCCCACCATGCTCTTACTACTATTGCTACCGTTTAGCGATAAAGTAAAGCATTACAAAGCGCTTAATGATTGACACGCAGGTCATACAAAAAATAAAGACAACCCTATGGCTCCTGCCGGTTGCCGTATGCATCGACATGCAAGTCGATGTTAACTATTAAAACATGATCATCTCATACATCAAAATATATTTCATCATGTCATTGGCCATATCATATCACATACATACCCTGCAAAAACAAGTTAGACGTCCTCTAATTTGTTGTTGCATGTTTTACGTGGCTGCTATGGGTATCTAGCAAGAACGCTTCTTACCTACGCAAAACCACAACGGTGATATTCAAGTTGCTATTTAACCTTCTACAAGGACCGCCTTGTTCTATTCCGATTCAACTAAGATAGGAGAGACAGACACCCGCCAGCCATCTTATGCAACAAAAGTCACATGTCTGTCGATGGAACCGGTCTCATGTACGTGGACATGTAAAGTTGGTCCGGGCCGCTTCATCCTATAATACCGCTGAATCAAGAAAGACTAAGGAGGGCAGCAATTTAAACATCAACGCCACAAACCCTTTTGTGTTCTACTCGAGAAAGCATCTACGCAAGATCCTAGCTCATGATGCCACTGTTGGGGAACGTTGCATGGAAAACAAAAATTTTTCTCTACGTTCACCAAGATCAATCTAGTAGATTCAACTACGAGGGGAGAGTAGGATCCACATACCCTTGTAGATCGCTAAGCGGAAGCGTTATGAACGCGGATGATGGAGTCGTACTCGCCGCGATTCAGATCGCCGAAGATCCTAGCACCGAAGCAACGGTGCCTCCGCGTTCTTCACACGTACGGCTCGGGGACGTCTCCTCCTTCTTGATCCAGCAAGGGGTGGAGGAGAGGTTGATGGAGAACCGGCAGCACGACGGCGTGGTGGTGATGTTGGAGGAGAACTCCGGCAGGGCTTCGCCTAAGCACCGCGGGAGAAGAAGATATTACGGGAGAGGGAGGGCAGCACCGAGGCACGAACTTGTGTTTGCTGCCCTCCCTTTGCCTCACTATATATAGGGGGGGTGGAGAGGTGAGGGCGCCCTAGGGTTTCCCCCCTAGGGGGCCGGCGGCCAGGGCAAGGGGGGGCGGCGGCCAAGGCAGGGGGGGGCGGCGGCCAGGGCCAGGCCCTAGGGTTTCCCCCCCTAGGTGCCTTGCCCCCCAAGGCTAGGGGGTGCGGCCACCCTAGAGGGGTCCACCCCCTTTGGCGCACAAGGAGAGGGCCCAGGGGGGGGCGCACAGCCCCCTGAGGGCTGTGGTGTTCCCCCTTGTGGCCCATTAGGCCCAGAACTGCTTCCGGACCCCCCGAAACCCCTTTCCGGTACTCCGCCGATTTCCCGATGCTCCCCGGAACACTTCCGGACTCCGAAACCTTTCATCCTATATATCAATCTTCGTCTCCGGACCATTCCGGAGACCCTCGTCATGTCCGGGATCTCATCCGGGACTCCGAACAACCTTCGGTAACCATACACTTTTCTCACTAACAACCCTAGCGTCACCGAACGTTAAGTGTGTAGACCCTGCGGGTTCGGAAACCATGTAGACATGACCGAGACAATCCCAGGTCAATAACCAATAGCGGGATCTGGATACCCATATTGGTTCCCACATGTTTCTCGATGATCTCATCGGATGAACCACGATGTCAAGGATTCAGGCAATCCCGTATACAGTTCCCTTTGTCTCGTCGGTATGTTACTTGCCCGAGATTCGATCGTCGGTATCTCTATACCTAGTTCAATCTCGTTACCGGCAAGTCTCTTTACCCGTTACCGTAATACATAATCCCGTGACCAACTACTTAGTCACTTTGAGCTCATTGAGATGACGTATTACCGAGTGGGCCCGGAGATACCTCTCCGTCACACGGAGTGACAAATCCCAGTCTCGATCCATGTCAACTCAACAGACACCCTCGGAGATACCTGTAGAGTACCTTTATAGTCACCCAGTTACGTTGTGACGTTTGGCATACACAAAGCACTCCTACGGTGTCAGTGAGTTACATGATCTCATGGTCATAGGAACTTATACTTGACATGCAGAAAACTATAGCGATAACTGACACGATCAAAAGCTATGTTTAACGTTTGGGTCTCGTCCATCACATCATTCTCCTAATGATGTGATCCCGTTATCAAATGACAACTCATGTCTATGACCTGGAAACCGCGGTCATCTTTGATCAACGAGCTAGTCCTGTAGAGGCTCACTAGGGACACAAAGTTTGTCTATTCATCCACACATGTATTTGAGTTTCCAATCAATACAATTATAGCATGGATAATAAACGATTATCATGAACAAGGAAATATAATAATAACTCTTTTATTATTGCCTCTAGGGCATATTTCCAACAGGGAGCGGGTCCGAAACGTAAATATCATTGGTAAAATGGCAGGCGGTGTGCAGACCTAAGGCCCAGGGGGGCCTCGGGATCATTAACTCGAAGTTGATGAACATTGCACTCATGTGTAAGTGGATTTGGAAGTTGTCCCAGGGTGAGAATGGCCTCTGGATGGAACTTCTACGTGCCAAGTATTTCCCAAATGGGAATTTCTTTGAGGCAGTACCTCGAGGATCTCCTTTCTGGAACTCCATCCAATCCATCAAACCGTTCTTTGCCAGTGGCGCAAAGTTCTCGGTTAAAAATGGTCGCTCCATTCGTTTTTGGCATGATGTGTGGATTAGCCACCACCCCCTTTGGTCGGAGTTTAGCCAACTCTATGCCATTGTGGTTGAACATAACCAATTGGTTTCCTCCGCCCTAAGCACCTCCCCCC
>LR738709.1:605580971-605593800 GCA_902687465.1 Secale cereale | reverse complement strand
CCCCCATTCACTTTAGAAGGGAACTATCAGGCCCGGAGTTGGAGGATTGGGAGCGTCTTCGGGCAATGATTGCGGATGTCAATTTGACACCCGCCGCAGACACGGTGTCTTGGAGACTTTGGCAAGTTCACTGTCAAGTCTTTGTATCGTGTTCTTACGCGTGGGGCTGGGCCCTCGACCGCCTTGGGCCTTTGGAAGACACGCATCCCTCTCAAAGTTAAAGTTTTTCTCTCGCAACTTTGCCAAGATCGCCTTCCCACTTCGATTAATATTGCCAAACGCAATGGCCCGGCCTCCGGGCCGTGTGCGTTGTGTGCTGCTCCGGAAGACGCCGACCACACTTTTTTCCGATGTCCTTTGGCGCGTTTTGCCTGGAGCGCGGTTCGCGAGGCGGCGGGAGTGGATTGGGATCCACGCTCCCGCTCTGTGCTTGTGACCTTGCTGTCTTCGGTTCAGGGGCCTGCGCGCCGTGTCTTGTGGACATGCGCGACGGCTTTGATGTGGGCTTTGTGACAGATTCGCAACAAGTTTTCTATTAAGGGTGTTTTCCCCTCTCACCCGGCTGACGTTCTCTTCAAATGCATCGTGTTCTTGCAGCTGTGGGCCCCGCTAGGAAGACTCCAGGACTCTGATCTACACCAACAAGCTCTCGCTCGCCTGCGACCGGTCTACGCGTCATCCCGAGCCCCGTCGCCCGCCTCTGATGCTCCATAGGGATGGATGGCCTCTTTTGGTTGTGTTTCCGTCGAGCCCGCGCGCTCCAATCATGGCTGGCTAGCCGTGTAATGCACTTATGCCTTCGCTGTGTCCTTTTGCTGAAGTGCGTTGGTCCCTTATAGACTTCTGTGGTCGTGGTTATGTTTGTTCGTTATGTACGCTGCCTTGTGTGGGCTTTATTAATTTAAAACCGGACGACCCTGACGTCTATGTTCTAAAAAAAAGAGCATCTCCAACACAGATTACCAAACGGATATCAATGAACAATTTTTTAACTCACAAACATTTTTTAGTTTGTGAAAAAACGAGAACATCCAAATTTGTGTCAATTTTTAACATTCACGAATGTTATTGAAATTACGAACATTTTTTGAATTCATGACCATTTGTGATTATTTTTTGAATCACGAATAATTTTCAGATTCATTAGCATTTTCATGTTGGGCGATCATTTTTTCAATTTCATAATCATTTTTAAATTTTGCAGACCCTATTTGAATTCACCAACATTTTTTGTGTTCATCGACATATTTTGAAATTGCAAACATTTCTTCAAATTTGTAATTACTTTTTGAATTCACATTTTCATAAAATTTCCGAACATTTTTCAGATTATCAACCATTTTTTAAATATGCTTTTTGAAATTCATGCGGCTTTTAGAATTCACAAAAAATTATGGACTCACGAATATTTTTTAAATCTGGGAACATTTTTAATCGTCGCAAACATTTTTTTGAATTTACTGACATTTTTTGAAATCCATGAAAAGTTTTTGAATCCACTAGAATTATTTAAATTCAGGAAAAAAATTGAAATCACAAACATTTTAAAAGGTATGAACATTTTTTGAATTCTCAAACTTTTTCCTTTTTGCAAACATTTTTACAAGCCGTGAACATATTTTTGAATTCATGAACATTTTTTAATTCATGAACATATTACAAATTATTCAAACTATATTAATGTTCATGGATTCTAAATATGTTCGAGGCACTCAAAATGTGTTTTGAGTCATTTAAAAAATCTTCATGGCATTCAAACAATGTTCTTGGAACCAAATAATGTTCAAAACATGTTAACAACATATTACTCTAGCCACACGGCCTTATACAGATAGCCAGGTTTGTACAGCTCCATTAGGAAGAAATAATCCTGAATGTATCTATTTGTTAATTAGACTCCATTTTGCCGCTGTTTTATAAACAATCAAAGGATTGTTCCCTAATCTAGTTAGCGTCGCAAATATCTCAGATAGTGGTTCACATTTAGAACAGTAAAACCGAGCCTAAAGCGAGCTCTCTCACGTCCTCAACATTTCTGACCGTCCGATTTCGCATTTGATTAGTTTCTGGCCGTCAGATCTTCCTCTAAGCAGTGCATTACCGCGATGTGGGCTGGCTGTTCTAAAATGCCGCTATTCTGGAGGCCTTTTCGAAGGCCTGTGGTTAATTGGGCTTCTGTAGGCCGTTGGTGCAAGCCCATTTAGGGTACAGGCCGGTCCGACGATGTGCTGCGCTCGTGAAAGAACCGCTCAAGGGGATCCAGCAACACACGCAAAGCCCCTCAAAAAAAAAAGCAACACACGCACAGAGGAGCGGCCGGTCGTCGTCTATCCAGTCCCGATGCGAGGCGAGATCGAGCCTAGGCGAGGCTCGCAGTGGGATTGATTGGAGGTGCGGGATCCGGGTCCAGTCGATGCGCTCTAGGGCTCGATAGGATCGAGCGGAGGTGCGGGATTCGGGTCCAGCCTACGCACCCGAGTGCCCAATGGGATCGAGCCGAATGGCGGAACACGGGTCGCCCGAGGGGATCAAGCAGAGGCCATGTGCGCGACGGGATCAACGGAGGCACGTCATGCGGGCAATAATGGTTGACGCCTCGTGTGCTAGAAACTGCTCCGCTCACTTTGAAGCGGACAATCATGGCGTATTATGGCTGGTAATGTGGCAATCCTTTCCTACGCCGGCTGGCACCATATATTGGTTCTCCTTCGTGTGGTTTCCTAATCCTCTGTGGATGTGGAGGTCCAACTAGGGGCAGGTCCTTTGCGTGGTTTCTGAATACTTTCCTATGTCGAGTGGTACTATTCATGGCTGGAACCCTGACAATATCCATATCTCTTCTCTTTTATGTTCTTATCTGCAACAGCGAAGATGATTTGTGATGACGACGGGTTTCTGGTTGATGATCTCCTCTCTGTTACATCCAGTTTTCCGCTCCATTATCCTCGCTCAGGTTGCCGCCTGCTTGAGCTATACAGGTACCACTGAAATCTTGCTTTACCTTGGAGGTTGCTTGGTACTGACGAGAGATGGAAAAACCTGAGATTCCAGATCAGTGTTGTGTTATTGGGCGCATTTCTATTTATGTTGTACATATAGAAGTTATATTGTTTTTTGTAATTTTAAGTAGCCATACGTACCAGGAAGAATTTAGTGTTCACTAAAAAAAACTGAGATTGTAGTTCAGCGTTGTGTTATTGGGCGCATTTTTATTCATCCCTTACATATAGAAGTTATATTGTTCTTTGTAATTTCAGGTAGCCATATGTACCTGGAAGAAATTAGAAATTAGTATTCATTGTAATTTTAGTGATGCGCACACATGTATAATGTATTAGCAAGGCGAAAGATGTGATATGGCCGCAAGAGGATGGCATATGTCTAGGCCAAGATCAAGAGCAACGGCATGCACTACCGCTGCATTTGGGGCAAGGTCTCCTGCGGTCCTGCCCCCATGGCAATATCAGCATAGTCCATGCCAAGTTCATCTCCAACCTGCTGGTAGAGGCCATGGTGAGTTGGGTGTAAGTACGATTTTCTATTTGTCTTGTTCGCATGCTTACTCCTGGTGCCTTTTCTTGTGTTGCCTGCTGATGTTGTTGTGGCATTTCCTTTGCTCGGGGGCGCAAGGTCAGTGTCTTAATGTACCCGGGCAACATCTAAAGGTTAGAATCTATCAATTGACGTACCAAAAAGCTTCCGTAAAAAATACAAAGAAAAATGGTTTGGTGAGGTGCAGCAAAGAGGCACAATTACCTCTCAATGAAATATCAGAATCAGCTATTACGGTGAGCTAATTGAATCCATTTCAGTCCACTATTTTGTGCCTATTATAGCAAAAAAATCAGTGGAAATATATAGAGTTCGTTGGACTTTGTGGCTGATTTTTTACAATGGAATCAGACCATAGAAGCGCGTTCATTGACTAGGACTACAATTCATGGTCCTATAATGTACACTGCAATTAAACATATCTTTTTAAAGTGCTAACAATCTGGTTCATGATAATTTTGCAGGGTCATTAGTAACTCGTGTGCTCATTATCTCTACTGGAGTGAAGTCACACCTCTTAGAAACACAATACATGTGGAAATCTGACAAGTAGGAAGAATTATTTCTTGAAACAAATATTATTAGTGGCAACAAGAATTCTCGAAAACTATTTTTGTATAAAGCTAGGGAGGAACCACGTGACAATCATGGTAAGCAATCCAAATTTGATGAAAAGCCAAAGAGGAAGCAAATACGCTATATGTGTCTGTTGGATTACTGCTGTATAGGATGTATCGAGCAGGTTACTTTTCATCGTCAACTTGATGTCTTCCTTATAACGCAAGGTTTGGGCACATGCAAGGTGCCCCTTCTTTAATATTTAAAGATGAAATATTACAAATTTAAATATTAATTCATTTGCTAATTTGAGTCCATCAACTCCATATTGTGTGATGCAGTGGTTAAAGGTAGTACTTTACATTTAGTTTATTCAATTTTGTCATGGGAAAACAAGCGTCAAATATTACTAATCAAAGTTCTTGTTGAGTGAGTTGAACATCCATAATCTGTACATGTTACTTTGCTGCTCATTTTCCAGCGACTTGCTAGGAAGAAACCATCTCAAGAGTGCCAATCATGAAGTAATAAACTCAAGTTCAAGGTCTTGGAATGATGTTCTATAGACACGCCTAGACACAAAATAAATAAAAAACTAAACAACTCCCTAAAATTAAAAACTAAACCACAAGCAGCTTCCCTCTCGGAAACCGGAATGGCACACAGTACCTTTCATAAATAAATCCATGATGCCAGTGTACCATGTCTTGACCCATTTTGTATATGCATTCAAGCTTGAAGCTGGTCCAAAGTATTCTCACTTTAGATTGCACTACATTATTAAAAATATATTAAAACACGTGTATGTTTGTACCCTGATTTCCTTATCTTCATGTTCAACATCTTTTCTACTTTGAAAACACACTTCGTTCACGTCATAAATTTCCATCAGTCTACTGTAAAAATTGACGGGTGCGGCAACGCGCACCTTCAATGATCTAGTATTAGAGGAAACAGAGAAGGAACTGAAGCAACAAGCTATTCCTGCTCAAAAGTTACTGAACCAACCAATGCAGCAAAATGCAGAAGAACTAGAACTCCACGAATATATTCAGATGCAAAATTATCCTGTTGCTCATAGAAAGATCACAGTAAGGTAAGCATGCATTTTGAGGGAGCGATGCCCCGATCGGGGAAAATGGCAAAAAAATAAAAATTACAGGCTAACTGGATATCTAGCATCTATTGGTCACTCTTCGCCTTCTTTCCGATGAAAACATCTAATGTTGTTTTTTCCTCTTCCTGGTGGGAACATCCAAGGCCTCCACATCAATCTTGTTCAGGTTGAACTTAAGGATGCACCGAATGCTTTATATGAAATTAACTTATTTTGCTGTTTTTTTTTTTTTTGAAACGAGGCAAAAGACTTGCCATTTTCATTAATTAAGAAGAAGAGAACTGCCCGGTTAATTGATGGAAAACCGGGATAAAACCGATACAACATAACCTACCCGACATGGGCACCACCGGCCAACCTGGCCACCGACATGGAACAGAATCCACGACGGCACATGCCAACAGATGGCCACACGCGCAAGCCACCGACAGCTCCGAATTCGACGACGAGCAACAGAAGGGAAATATGCAGGACTTGCGCCGACCGTGCCCTCCGTAAACGACCGCCGAGTGTCTGTCATCGTCACCACATGGACTCGCTCCAACGCAGCTCCGACTTCAAAACAACCAAGCAACCACGAAAGAGCACCTTGGACACGCCGGGAAGAACCGACTACCAAAGACCACGCCGCGACCCAAGCTTCTCTCGACGCCATCATCATTGCCAAACAGAAACCTGCGCCCCGCCTCAGCTAACCACGCGGCGAAGATGCCGCCATCGACGGTGAAGATGCCATCATCCACCAGTCTCTCAGTCGTAGCCGGCCCCGAGACGATGCCCCCAAGGAGGAGAAAGACGCTAAGACGCCTCCATCGCCCGATCTAGCGGATCTGAGGTTTCCCTCCGGAGCCAAAGCCATGGGTAGAAGGAGGAGCACCTCCACGACAACGCTTCCAAGAAAGATCACGGCACCCGCAGGCGCTGTCGTTGTCGGCTCCGGTGAAGACCGGAGCAAGGATTTCTCCCGGAGATGTGCCGACCACCTGTTACCACCGACCGCCGCCCACAAACCACCACCTCTGCCGAGACCGACCTCACTCTGGCCACGGGATCCCACGATCCACCGCGGCCAGACACGCACCACCCCCTGGCCGAAGCCGCCACCACCGAACCCGGGGCCGCCGCCCCGGCAACACCGTCAGCCACCATCTTGGACTAGCGCCATCCACGAGTCCCCACAGCCGGAAACTTAGTCAGGAGACTAGCTGCAGCGATGACGCCCTCAACAGGGTCACGACGCCCGTGGACGCCGCCATCGTCACCCCGAATGCAGACAGGCATGGTTTTCACCAGCAGCCGCACCCCACGACCGAAGACCGGCTGGACCAGCCGGCATACCACGGCCACTGCTTCGCCCGAGTGAACACCGCAGCCGTCGTCACCCACCACCGTCCCGGGGCCGCCGCCCCGAGATCCAGTCTCCACCGTCCGTCAAGCAGCGCCCGACCGAGCACCAAGACCAGCCGAGCCGAGCACGGCCAGCCACCACCCACCCGCAGCATCACCGCCTGGAGCAGCAGAGCAGCGCCGACCCCGCTCTCGAGAACGACGACCGAGGGGCCCCGCCGCCGCCGCGCCGCCAGGGCTTTGCCCGGCGACGCCTCCGGCGGCGGCGAGAGGAGAGGGAAGCGCAGGGGGGGCTGCTCGAGCCCGCAGGGGCGCCCCGGTGCGGCCCGGCGCGGCCGCACGGGAGCGAGACAGGAAGAGGGGGGGGTCGAGCTCCTCCGCGGGGAGAGGGCCGGCGAAGACGGCGCCGGGCTTCGGGATGGATGGAGAGAGGACACCGAGAGGATCCCGGATCTGTACTCGGCTGGGCCGGAGGTGGTGGGAGGAAGGAGATCAGCCGCCGGCGGCGGCCTCTGCTCGAGCGCGAGCGCAGCTACGCGGGTGGGTGGGTCTTTGGTACTTGTGGAAAGTGAAGTACGATCTTATTTTGCTGTTAGGTACTTGTGAAACCAGCAACGGCTAGAAGCAAAGCATGATCAGAAATGCATATTTGTGCTGACGAAAACAGATTCAAAAAAATTATGGCAAGCAACTTAATAACAGATGCCAAAACAGAATACATTGCCCACTGCTCCTGGCAAGTGATAAGGGACCCAAACAGCCAAAAACTTTCCGTTTCGAAAACTTTTGGATCAAGATGCCTAACTTTAAGAAGACTGTCCAAGATGCCTGGGGTGAAGAAATGACGCACACTGAGCCCTACCAAGTGCTTTTTCATAAGCTAAAAAGAACCAGCCAACGCCTACGGACCTGGAGCAAGGCTATCTTCTCTAACTATAAAGTCCAGCTACACATGGCCCTCCAAATCATCCTCCGACTTGATGTTGCACAAGAGCAAAGACAGCTCAGCCCGGGCGAATGGAACCTTAGAAAGGAGCTTAAAAGGAAAGTGGTGGCCTTGGCGGTCCTCGAGCGAGCAAGAAAGAGACAAAGTTCGCGTATTACTGTCCTCAAAGAGGGGGATGCAAATACTCGCTTCTTCCACCTCCGAATAAACCATCGCCGCAGGAAGAATTTCATTCACCGTCTTAAACATAATAATGGATGGGTCACCAATCATGATCACAAGGAAGAGATTATCAAGAGTCACTTCTCGAGGGCCATTGGAAAGGCCCCTCCGCGCTCCAAGGACTTCAACTAGGATTGCATACCGCCGTCGACTAGAGATCTATCAGACTTAGGTGCCTCGTTCACTGAGGAGGAAGTTCGGGCTGCCATCCATGATCTTCCTGGCGATAAAGCTCCGGGGCCCGATGGATTCACCGGTGTATTTTTCAAGGATTGTTGGGATATCATCAAGCCAGAGATGATGAACGCGGTCAACAGTTTTTCAACTCTTCATGTTTCCAACCTTCACTAGCTAAACTCGGCCAACATTGCGCTCATCCCAAAAAAAGATGGGGCGGAGGACATAGCAGATTTTCGCCCCATTAGTCTCATCCATGCGGTTGCAAAGATCATCACAAAGATGATGGCGACCCGCCTTGCCCCCCACATGTCAGCGCTCGTCTCCAACACACAAAGTGCATTTATCAAGAAGAGGAGCATCCATGATAACTTTATGTACGTTCGCAACTTGGCACGCCGTCTCCATCGAAACAAATCCCCAACCTTACTCTTCAAGTTAGATATCAAAAAAGCTTTTGACTCGGTCGGATGGGACTACTTGATGGACCTACTGACACACCACCACTTTCCAAGCCAATTCAGAGATTGGATTTTCGCTCTCCTCTCCACGGCCTCATCTAGAGTTCTCCTCAACGGTGTCTTGGGTGACCCAATCAAGCATGGTCGTGGACTTCGACAAGGGGATCTGCTATCCCCCCTGCTCTTTGTGCTTGCCATTGACCCACTCCACCACATTCTCGAAAAGGCTACAGAACAGGGCAAGCTTCATCATCTCCGAGGACGCCCCATTAGGGCATCTCTATATGCGGATGATGCAGCCATCTTTGTGGCTCCAATCAAGGAGGACATCCAATTCCTGGCATCCACTCTCAACTCCTTTGGTGATGTTACGGGCTTAGTCACCAACTGTAGCAAAAGCCTAGTGGCGCCCATTCGATGTGCCAACATTGATCTAGATGATATCCTCCAGGCCTTCACTGCAGCCCGGACCTCCTTCCCAATGAGATATCTTGGCCTACCTCTGTGATACGTCCAAAACGTATCTATAATTTCTGCTTGCTCCATGCCACTTTTGAGTGATATTGCTATGATATTCATACACTTCCATACACTTTTGATCATATTTGGACTAACTTACTAATCCAGTGCACCCCAGTGCCAGTTTCTGTTTTCGGCTGTTTTTGTATTTCAGGTTTTCACGTTACGAGAACTGCCAGGAAAAATCCAGAAAAATTATATAAAAAATCAGCGTTCCGGAAACTACCGTGCATCCGAAGGACAGCCGGGGGGGGGGGGCCACCAGGGCTCCAGGCGCCCTGGCGGCGCGCCCCCCCTGGGCCGCGCCGGGGGGGGGGGGCGCCTGGGCCCCCGAAGCTTCCCCGATGCCCCCCTTTGGCATATATTTAAAGCGTCCTCCGAAACCCTCAGAACAGGAACTCTTTTCGCGATCCCATCTCTGTTCCGCCGCCGCCGCCGCTTCCAAGATCGGGAGCACCAGAAGAACCCTTCCCGGCACCCTGCCGGAGGGGAGGATCACCATCGGGAGCTTTTCCACCACCATGGACGCCTCCCGGATGAGTCGTGAGTAGTCTCCCTTGGACCATGAGTCCATGACCAGTAGCTATGTGATGTTCTCCTCCCGTTCTTGTGCTTCACTAATTAGTCCTCGTGAGCTACCCTACATGATCGAGGCACCTATGTAATCCTTATGTTGTTGCTATGATGAGTTTGCTGGGATCCGATGGATTATGAGATTATGTTCAAATTGATCTTGAGTAATATATTTGATCTACCTCTTTTATATTTATGTTCATAAGTAATTCTTGCATGTTCTCCGTTGTTATTTATTGCTTTGGCCAAGTAATACGTAGTGACTCCAAGAGGGAACGTTATGCTCGATTGTGGGTTCATGCCCCTCGATGACTAGCTTGAGTGACAGAAACATGAGTCTAGGGGATGTGCTGTTGCCACAAGGGGGAAAACAACGGTGCTTGTGCCCGCGGGTGCAAGGATTGTTTACTTTACGCAAAGTTCTTTTAATGCAGTTGTCTGTTGCATTGAGTTTACACTATGGGTGGGACTCGCAACTTAATACCAGCGAGATGTTCTGGATAGATATCTCAAAGTGGATGATTAGTAGTAGATATTGATGGATTTCGGTCTACTTACTTTGGCGTACCGCCCATGCTTTGAACCTCAACCTTTCTTTCAATATAGTCAGCATTGGTTTGCGTTCGTGGTCCTGTCAATTGCCCAGCTGTAATTTGTTTACCTCACATAGTTGTTTTATCGTCTTTTGGGAGAGAGACATCACTAGTGAACATCATGAGACTCCGGTCCATATTACCATCATTGATCACATCCGCTATTTACTTTTCGCTTTTATTTACTATTGCAAAACATTATCTATCACTACTATCATTTGCGTTTAATCCTTTGTGAACTACAAGGCCAGAGGGATTGACAACCTCTCTGTACTCGTTGGGAGCAAAGTTATTTGTATCTGTGTGCAGGTCCACGTTGATTGCTAATCCGCGCCGTTAGCAGTTGACACCTACTTGTTGAACCTAGGAGTCTCTGGGGATTCGATCCTTGGCATCTTTGCTAAGGGAAAACACTTCCACAACACTGCATCTTACACCTTCCACTTGGGGTAACCAACGAGGGGTTCGAGGCCCATCACTCTGTCAGTTAAGAGACTCAAGAGAATTCATTTTTAGTTCTTGGAGGATAAGGTGGCTGCCAAACTCCCCCCCTGGTCGGCCATGCACGTGGCAACACCAGGGCGCATCGTTCTGGTCAAAGCTGTCCTCACTGCCATTGCTATATACCACCTCACACCTCTTGACCTCCCGGTTGAAGTTAGGAAAAAGATTGATAGTCTGAGGCGCGCCTATCTATGGGTGGGTTGCGATACGGTGACAGGAGGCAAATGTTGTTGGGGAACGTAGCATAATTCAAAAAATTTCTACGCTTTCACCAAGATCCAACTATGGAGACATCTAGCAACGAGCAAGTAAGAGTGCATCTTCATACCGTTATGGAGATTGCGAGCGGAAGCTTTCAACGAAGCGTGGATGAAGTAGTCGTACTCTTCACGTTCTTCGTCACCGATGATCTAGCGCCGAACGGACGGCACCTCCGCGTTCAACACACGTACGGTGCAGCAACGTCACCTCCTTCTTGATCCAGCAAGGGGGGGGGGAGAAGTCGTCAGAGATCCGGCAGCACGACGGCGTGATGACGGATGCAGTGGAGATCGCAACAGGGCTTCGCCGGGCGCCCTGCGTTGGGAGTATGGAGGTGTGACGGGAGGGGGAGAGGCGCCAGGGCTTGGGTGCGGCTGCCCTCTCCCCCCCCCCCCACATATATATATAGGGGGCCAGGGGGGCGCCAGCCCCCTGCAGATCCAATCTGCAAGGGGGGCGGCTGCCACGGGGGACTCCTTGCCCCCCAAGGCAAGTGGTGGCCCCCCTCCGCTTAGGGTTTTAACCCTATGTGCATGGGGAGGTGGGCCCCCTAGTGGTGCGCCAGCCCAGAGGGCTGGACACTTCCCCTTGCGGCCTAGGGGCCCCACCGGGATGGGTGGCCCCACCCGGTGGACCCCCGGGGCCCCTCCGGTGGTCCCGGGACGCTCCCGGTGACCCCCGGAGATCACCCGTTGGCCGAAACTGGACTTCCTATATATCAATCTTTACCTCCGGACCATTCCGGAACTCCTCGTGACGTCCGGGATCTCATCCGGGACTCCGAACAACTTTCGGGTTTCCACGTGCATTTATCTCTACGACCCTAGCGTTACCGAACCTTAAGTGTGTAGACCCTACGGGTTCGGGAGACACGTAGACATGACCGAGACCACTCTCCGGTCAATAACCAACAGCGGGATCTGGATACCCATGTTGGTTCCCATGTGTTCCTCGATGATCTTCATCGGATGAACCACCGTGTCAAGGATTCACTTAATCCCGTACGTTATTCCCTTTATCCATCGGTATGGTACTTGCCCGAGATTCGATCGTCGGTATTCCCGATACCTTGTTCAATCTCGTTATGGCAAGTCTCTTTACTCGATCCGTAATCCATCATCCCGTGACTAACTACTTAGTCACATTGAGCTCATAATGATGATGTCTTACCGAGTGGGCCCAGAGGTACCGCTCCGTCATACGAAGTGACAACATCCCAGTCTCGGTTCGTACCAACTCAACAGACACTTTCGGAGATACCCGATGCGTACCTTTATAGCCACCCAGTTACGTTGTGACGGTTGGCACACCCAATGTACTCCTACGGTATCCGGGAGTTGTACAACCTCATGGTCTAAGGAATAAATACTTGACACCGAAAAGCTTATGCATTACGAACTATACGATCTCGTGTTATGCTCAAGTTTGGGTCTTGTCCATCACATCATTCTCCTAATGATGTGATCCCGTTATCACTGACATCCCGTGTCCATGGTCAGGAAACCGTGACCATCTGTTGATCAACGAGCTGGTAACTAGAGGTCTACCAGGGACTCATTGTGGTCTGTGTATTCACACATGTATCGTTGTTTCCGTACAATACAATTCAAGCATGAATAACAGACAATTATCATGAACAAGGAGATATAATAATAATGCTTTTATTATTGCCTCTAGGGCATATCTCCAACAGTCTCCCACTTGCACTAGAGTCAATAATCTAGTTACATTGTGATGAATCGAACACCCATAGAGTTCTGGTGTTGATCATGTTTTGCTCGTGAAAGAGGTTTAGTCAACGGGTCTGCGACATTCAGATCCGTATGCACTTTACAAATATCTATGTCTCCATCCTGAACATAATTCCGGATGGAGTTGAAACGGCGCTTGATGTGCTTGGTCTTCTTGTGAAACCTAGGCTCCTTGGTAATAGCAATAGCACCAGTGTTGTCACAGAAGAGAGTCATCGGGCTTGACGCGCTTGGAATGACTCCTAGGT
>LR738709.1:605509526-605572618 GCA_902687465.1 Secale cereale | reverse complement strand
AAAAAACACGAAATGGCCTGCGAGAACTGAATAGAAAAGGGCCGGAAGTAAAAGGTGCGGTCAAAATCGATGGACGGCCTAGTTAGGATTCGGCCCACAAAGGGGTCTGAAGTCTGCCCCAGCTGAAGGCCTCGTCCGGAGAGTCTGGACTCCGTAGGCGGCGAGGGCGTGCGGACTGGGAAGGCAACCGCCGCGCCGCGCCGCGCCGCCTCTCCGTCCTCGGCTTCCCTGCCGCCGCCGGCCTCTCCGTGCCCTTCTCTCCCCCGCGGGCGCCTCCCCACCTCGTAGCCTCCCTGCCGCCGCCACTGCCTACGGATTCCGTGCGTCCCCCAACACCGCCGCCCTACCCAGTCCGTGCCTCTCCGCTGCTGCCCCCCCTCCTCTCCCCCCAGTCCTCTACCTCCGCGCCGCTGGCAACCTCGGCCTCTTCAAGGAGGGGCCGAAAGGTTCATCCTCGCCGTCACCGGGGAAGCACCTTCGTGGCGTCACCAGGTAAAGATTTAATGATCCACGTTACTATTTGATTTCTTTTGTTCTGGACGAATGTGGGGCGTGCTGTCTATTTCTGGTTGATGAACCGTGTATACAATTGTTAAAATATCTTAGAAATTCGGTCGTTCATGGCTTGGGAAGAAAATCAAATACTAGTAAGATTTAATTGCTAAATCTGCATGATTCTTAAATCTCGCAACAAATGAATGCAATTATGTTGATGATGCCAGTTAGAACCTGGAAAATATGGCTGGTTACCAGAAGTTTAGCTGTGTGTTTTGATTGTAAATTTGTAATTGTCTGGTATGTCCTGTGCACGGCAAAATGGACTGATAAGATGTTATGGCGCCTTAGAAAAATAGTGCCAACAAGGATTTCCGTTTCCTTTTATTTTGTTATCTCTCTGTGAGATAATATTTTGTCCATTTCTTTCTTATATAACATGCTTCCCTTGCTGCTGCTGCTTTCTGAACCTGCAATATTTCCTAAAGTGACTTTGGCAGGTCAAAACAGCTCCTTGGAGGCCACAAAAGGGGGTTGGACATGATTGATGATGAGGCTAACTTTGGCGACATCACTGATGCCTCTGCAGAAGCGGAAGCTGCTGCAAAGTTTCATCCTAATAAGGCGCGGGGCAAGCTTCGGAAGAAATCTGTGCCATCAAGATCTGTTGTACCCAAACTTACAGTGGAAACAAGTGATGAGAAGGCTGTAGCTTTAAGTCAAGATAATTTTTCTCAAGGACTTACTACGAATCAAGAAATAACATCGTCGGCCGTTCTTGGTAGTGAAACGATTGGTGGTGCGGAAGCTTGTGGGGGTACTCTTTACACACCTTCTGATGATGTGCTGACAGTTTCTTCTGTAGATAGGGTTTCTCAAAATGACGATCCTCGTGATGATCCATCTGAAGTAGCTACAATCCAAGAAAACTTGGTTGTTTCAGATACCCAAGCATCATCCACCCATCCAACTAGCAAGACAGTTGATGATTTAGCTGACTTTGGGGAACTATTTGACACACATTCTGAAGAGGAAAACATTGCAAAGTCCAAGCTAAAAATTAAGGTGAAACTCAATAAGGCAGCATCCAAGTCCCGAAAGACTGGCCAAAAGAAGGTAGCTTCAACTGTAGACGTGATCTCACAAAATAAAAAGGATGGTAATGATGATCTCAGAGGATGCAACGATGAGCAGGTACAAGCTCCTAGACATGAAGAACATGTGCAGACCTCAGATTCTCAGCCACCCTTGGGAACCGATGATGGTATAGTTGACAATTTCGCTAACCACAACCGCATCCTTGAAGAGCCTGTTCCAGAGGAAACGGCTGCAAAGTTATGCCCTAAATCACAAAGAAAACCTGGCAGGGCTTTATCCAAGGCTGTTGGGACTAGTGATGATTATGCAGCAGCTAATCTAAAGGTCAGGGTTGAAATCTGTTAGAAATTTAACTAAGTTCACAAATATGATATGCTGATGCTCTGCTTTTGATTGCTTTTAGGATATCATTGATAGTGTTGATATAGACTCTCAAGATGGGCTGATAAATCCTCATACTGATGATCCTCAACCGATCTTTGAAGAACCCTCAGGTCCGTGTTTGATTTACTTGTGGAACTTCTTCTCCATGCACATCTGGCATAACGCTCATTCTGACCATACAGTATGTCATGAGTTGTTGGCTGCACTTATCACTTTATATTGCTTCGTCTAGCTTTCCTGCTTATTTACTCATAATGAGCAAACATATTTCTGGTACAGCTGAAGCTGCTGCTACATTTCTACTTGATCTTGGAAAGAAAAAGGGCAAAGGCAAATCAGTAACATTTGTTCTACCAGATGATTATGAGGGGGTCGCTGCAACAGATACCAACCATAGTGACATAGGATCTGATGAAAATTTGAACACCTTGCCTCAGCAAGCACCTCAAAAGGTAAGTCCTTGCTGAAGTCTACACTTGTGATTAGAATTTTCTTGGCACCTCAAAAGGTAAGTCCTTGTATCATTGGTAATTTTTGCAGCATTGTCTTACTGAAGAACATTCAGACGATCAGGAATATACTGATAGGGAGAGCCAGTACTATGAGGGGGAGCGATCAGATCATGGTGTTGAACAACAATCCAAATTGGATGTTGGAAAACAAGAATTATCAATGAACTTAAGAAGCAGGACAGAGATTCAGAAAGTTGGGTTATCTGAGCATATTGTTGACGATCATCTTGATGAAGATTTTGTTGAACCTTCAGCAGCCGAACAAAATAATGATAGTGGCGACGAGAACAGTGCTGGAGGAAAGAAGAAGGCACCGAGAAAGTCAAGGAAGAAAGATCCAAATAAAGAACCTTTGAGGGGTTCCAAGCGCACCTCGACGAAATCCACTTTGGAAAAATCACAGCAGAACCAGCAGAAAAATAAAAGTGAAGTATCATCACGCGGTCGTAAGAGAGCCTTGAAAGATACAATGACAGAACAGCCTGAGAAGAAGCTTACTCACAGAATTCGTCAAAAAAGAGCAAAAGGTATCTGGCTAAATTAACAATAGTGCCAAATAACAAAGCATCAATTTAACATGATATGAGCTCTTGACTTGTATTTTTGGCCTTTGTTGTTTTATAGAAGTACAAACGTTACTGCAAAAACCTGATCATGAGATAGATCGCATGAAGCTAAGTGTGACGCATCTCAGGTTGTTACAAGAGGCCAGAGAGCGTATTCAGGTGAGTTGTGCTGAGGCACGTTTGCTGAGTCTACCTTTTTTATTAGAGTATTATGATGTTGCTCATGATTTTTGTTTTGACCTTTCCTAGAGTAAAACACCGTCAGGACCATCATCCTCTAATCAAAGGTAGGCTCTTTTTCCCACTTAAAATATTATTTGTGGATATTTTCTCTATTATCTTGTTTAACTGCCATTCCGCATTTTCTGTTTGGATATTTTTACCTAAAGTGTAGTAGAATAACCAGTCATTGACATCATTGCTACAGTTTGATTTGCAAGCTTTCTATTTTATCATATAGATACTTCACTTTTTCAGATAGGGTATTTGAAGTTGGCGTTGCTGCTGCAGTTTTTATTCCAGCATCTTAATTTGTATTCTTAAATTTGATGAGTTGGTATGCTGCTTTAACCACGATTTCACTGACTTTCGCCTGTCCTGTTCTTTGTTGATGTCTTTTCACAGCAGCTCCCATTTTGGAGATACTGACGATTTTGATCCTTTTGGAGATAACTATGACAATGATAGAACAGAGAATCAGGCGCTAGAAAATGCTACTAAACTGAATTACCATTCTTATATGGACAAAAAGGCACGGGCCAAATGGACAAAATCTGACACTGACTTGTTTTACCAGGTATTTGGAAATCAACTACACCCTCTGTAACTTAATATAAGACGTTTTTTTGACACTGTCATGGAATCTAAAAGCGTCTTACAAAAAGTTACAGAGGGAGTACTCACTACTATTTTGATGTTGAATATACCTTTTTTGTGCTGACATTTTGGCTTGCCTATGGGAAACTTCCAACTTTTTTCTCTGTTCTGGTCCAGGGTCTTCAACAATTTGGTAGCGATTTTGCAATGATACAGCAACTATTCCCAGATAAGTCCCGTGATCAGGTGCGGCAAAAGTTCAAAAGTGAGGACAAAAAGCATCCAATGCAAGTCCACGATGCTATACTTCATCGCTCGAGAGGTTAGCGATTGCTGTATACCTGGTCCAGCACATGTATTTTGATTTCTGATTTCTGATTTCTCTTAACCTAACTCTTCTGTCTTACAACTGTATACAGATAACTTGTATTTAAAACAAGTAATGAAACAGCTCAACATTGAAGATTCGCTGAAAGACATCAACATTACACAAAAACAGGAGGTTGCGTCAACTGAAGGAAACACTGGACATGATGTTATTTCTGAAACTAACACGTTCAGTGTTGAGAATGCTTCGAATTTGTCAGACGAAGAGATGGGCACGCACCAATCTGAGGTCAAAGAAGGGGAGGATGTTGCTGGAAATGCCGATGATGTTGACCTGGATGTTTTTGATTGGTACTAGCACGATAGTCACGCTGAAAATCAGGCAGAAATTATTTAGGATCTCACGGTTCTGCCAACCCGGTGTGCGGGCCAAGGACATGTTCTATGTCGTACGCTTTTTGCTCACGGGATTAGCGAGTTAGTGATGCGAGATACGGATGCAGATAGTACGGTTGTTACGTTGATTACAAGTTTGTTTCACTCTTGCAAGTTACTGCTGTACTCTTGAGTAGTGTTGGTTTTTCTAGTGTTATACAAACTTTGTAGCCTCCCTCAAAAGTTGCTGAAGTTTGCTGCTTCGTGATGTCTCCTGCTACGTGCAGAGCTGATGGCGGCTCTCATTTTGCTTCTAGTCTTCTGAATAAAAGAAATTACTGCTTGTTCAGAATAGTACAGATGCCTATCAAATGTAGAGTACAGATGAGCATTTCACTGTTTTTCTATGGATACTTTTACAGCCAGCACAAAGTATCCAAAAGGGGGAAATGCAAATCAATTTTTTTGAACTGTGTCCAATCAGACTTGGTTTTTCGTTTGGCGAATTTCTACGTTATGTTTGGTGCAGCCCAATATTTTCATGAACAGTTGGTATTTGTTGCCTAACACCAACTGTATCAGGTCGCTCTAGTGTGTGATTTTTCCTGCTAGTTCTGACATGGCATTTTTCGTCCGCTGTCATTAGGGACGGGTGCCCATGTAGGCGGCCCTGCAATTTAAAAAACCAAACATGTGAGGTTGTGGGTTTAGGTTTTTACTGGTCGGGTTGTCAGTTCATTGGTTCACCTGCGACAAATAGCAAGAATATGTAAGGAAAATTTTCAAAAATTTGACCTCACATCAAATTAATACGCATAATATTGAATGTAAATCATCAATAGATCATGAAGTGTTACTAGTCTAGTTGGTTATCAGGCAAAGAGCCGGTTCACGGTTCTTCCAGTCAGACCGGCAAAGACCCACCATCACCGTCAATCAACCCGTTCTTCCTCCCTCTTCTGCTCACCGCGCGGCGGTCGTATCGTATGTATGGAGACTCCAGCAGCCGGAGGAGATGGCCTCGTCGACGCCTGCCCGCCCGCAGCTGCCAAGCGGCGGATCGCCGGCCTCGTGTGCCAGGTGAAATGCGTCACGGAAGGGCACGGTCTACGCCGACGGGAGCGCCGCCGGCTCCAATTCAGCTTTCGTCCGCCCGCCAGGTGCTTGTGTTTATTCCCCATCCGTTCCACCACCCCTATTAGTGACCGACCACTCGCTGCGCTTTGCTTTGCTTGGACTCGCCTACTTGGATGCTTCCTTCGTGGCATTGAGGTGTGGCTAATACTACAAGAAACAGAATTGAGACTTCAGTTCTCCCACCCATGAATATTTTAGAGGGCATAGTGGACTAGAATAACGGCCATTATAACCTAACCTAACCCACAAACCACAATATCAGACAAGCCCAGAGTCAAGTAGGACAATATAATTATGATTATTGATGATAGAGCCCCTCGGTAATTATTTATCAGGTTGCAACGAATCGGCCTCTCACTTTTGTGAGTGCATGACTGCACTGATGATCGAGCTGAGAGGGGGAGATATCAGGCAAATACCAGAGATGGTGGGTCTCTCAAGTGCGGTGCTATGGTGGGGAGAGTGGCAGCTGCGCATCCTCGTGCTCAGCAGCCTCTTGGTTCAGTGGCTCCTCCTCCTATTTGCGTCCCTGCGTAAGCTTGCTATCCCTTACTGGTTCAGATCCATGATATGGCTTGCCTACATAGGCAGCGATGCTCTGGCCATATACGCTCTTGCTATCCTTTTCGGCCGTGAGAGGAGGCAAGATTGTAACTCTGGGCAACGCAATAGCGTTCTGGAAGTGGTGTGGGCACCGGTTCTCCTGATGCACCTTGGCGGACAGGACGTCATAACCGCCTACAACATCGAAGATAATGAGCTGTGGACGCGGCATGTCCTCACCGCCGTGTCCCAGATCACCGTAGCCATCTACGTGTTTTGCAAATCATGGCCAGGCGGCAACAAGAGGTTGTTGCAGGCAGCAATCTTGTTTTTCATCCCTGGGATCCTCAAATGCATAGAGAAGCCCTGGGCTCTCAAGAGCGCTAGCATAAACAGCCTAGTCAGCTTTTCCAGCCCCGCTCCAAGGAGGACCGCAAACAGAGAAGGCGAGATCAGTTCGCTTGAAGACTACGTGCAAAAAGCAAGGGCTTTTGTCCAGGCTGATCCTTGTCATCAAGCACAAGAAGGTGATGCAGCGGACCTTGAGGCCAACAACCATGTTTCTAATCAAGCACAAGGAGAAGATGATGTGGTGGATCTTGAGCCCGACCATGGATCTCAGACGCCAAGCACACGGACAAGTAGAGGCCAAGTTGATGACTATAATGTGGACCTTGAGGTCTATAAGCTATTTGTGGACCTTGCATCGCCCTATCCTGATCGACTTGGCATCCTAAAATCCTTTGGGTTGCTTCATGAGAAACAAGCATATGTTTTGTTGCAAAATAGGCTATCCAATACGTTTAATCTTTTATACACAAAAAAGAAGATGATCGAGCTTTGTGATGAAATGGGAGAACAACCAGATATGAATCCTGGTGCTTTGTTCATACGTCTACCAGCTATGATACTGCCATGGGCAGCCCTCGCCCTCTTCCACAATAGCCACAGAGAAGGTTATGATGATAACGACGTCAAGGTTACATATGTCTTGTTCTGCTGTACCGCAGTGTTGGAGTACTTCTGCATGTTTTTCTCAATTAAGCATATTTCTTCAACGGGTCAAAGGCAAGTCCATTCGAGTTCTAGGACGCTTGACGGGGATTGGATACTACAACTTGTAACAAAGCTGCTTCACTTAGTTGTACAGGCAAAGCTAAAGGATGCCCAACGGCGAGGGAGTGAAGTTCCCCCGTTCCAGTGCCAAAGGACCATCCTGTACAAGCTTCAGTTGGCAAGAAAGAAGGTTGCCCTGCCTCTTCAGTGGGCAAGAAAGAAGGTTGCCCTGCCTCTTCAGTGGGCAAGAAAGAAGGCTATCCTGTCCATCAATGAGATATCGAATATCATGAGCATTGGTGCTCTCAAAGATAGCCTCGTAGGCCAATATGCCCTTGTAGGGTTCTTCGTCCACAACAAAAAGCACACCAAGATGACCAGCATCCTGAGTTTTTTGAATTGCAACGACTTTTTTTACCAACACTGGTTCATGAAGCCCTGCAACTCTTCCTTTGCAATAACAGAGTTAGTCCTCAAGTATGTGAAGAAAGGATGGGAAGATCAGATAAAAGATGTTGGCAGTTACTGGAAGTTCAATGACCGCAGGGGGCAATGGACTCTTGAGGCTAACAAGTGCGACCAAGACCTGGGTTGGAGCTTAAGGAGTCCATTTGACGAGAGCATCCTTCTCTGGCACATCGCCACGGATTTCTGCTTCTACCACTTGGGCGCATCAGCAGATCACCAATGTGCCACTGCTCAATGTATTGAAGATGCACCAGGTGAAGGCCATGGTTGTGCTGTTTGGTGTGAAAGATCTCATCATCACGGTAGAGCCATCCGGTGCCGGGAGATGTCCAACTACTTGATGTACCTACTATTTGTTAACCCTGAGATGCTACTGTCGGGTTCTAGGAGGAATCTGCTCATCACCGCTAATGCTGAACTGGAGGAGATTCTCAAGGACGAGGATCCATCGCTTGAGAAGATCCTCAAGGGTGGCAAGCTTTCGCTCATGGAGATCCTCGGGTGCAATAAACCATTTCTGAAGTTCTTCACAGGCAGAAAGCCATTGCTCAATGAAATCGAAAGAGAATTTACGCAGATAATACTTGGCAAGGTGCAGCCCACACAATACCAAGAACAAGTTGTTGAACAAGCACATTCGCCACCTGATGCAAAGAAATATCCAACTGCACAGGAAGGTTGTTTCATCCATGATGCCTGTAAGATTTCTGAAGCGCTGTTGTCTTTGGATGATGAGAACAAGACGTGGGAGGTGATCGAAGGTGTGTGGGTGGAGATGCTCTGCTTCTCAGCCAGTAGATGCCGAGGGTACCTACACGCAAAGAGCCTGGGCAATGGCCCTGAGCTTCTCACTTATATCTGGCTGCTGCTATCACACATAGGGATGGAGACCTTGCCGGAGAGACTGCAGAGGACGGAGCTTTCAAGTGAAGGAAATGCCGGTGCCCCTCCATCGACCTCCCAGGTCAGCATTGTCACTTGAGAAACCTTTTTCTTAAAAAAAAAATGGTGCTTATGGAGACCATTTCTACTCTGCATTTCAATTTTAATCACTTATTTTCTTAGCCGTGGAAGGTTTTTGTGTTTTTTGTTCATTGTGATGTTCCTGTTATCTCCATGGTTTTCTGGTCTTATATTGTTCTTCAATGAAAGTTTGGAGGTATTATAACCGTGTGAATATGTGATCTACCAGATACCTGGGAGCGAAGATCCACCTCCTTGCAGACGCTCAAGGCCTCATGAAGCTGCTACTGCCGGCGCATCCACGTCTGAATCCCAAGAAATAGTACCAGCTGAATAATCTGAGAAATCGTTAACTATCGTTTATACATGGAAATAGTCCTGTGTCAATATCACCCACCTGCCGTTCGTGTCCTTTGCTTCCTCACTTGCAGCTGCTCCTCGGTGCAGAGCTTGATGCACTAGTCCAGTCTGATGCCTGGCAGTCTATTTGTGTGTTGTTGGAGCTGCCAGATTACAAAGTGTGTAGTATGGATGCCAGGTTACTCCATAATTGCCCCATGTTGAATTCTCTAGTAATATATTTCTACCCGAAGGTCAGAAATTGCAGTGTTGTTTTTCTTCATCAATCTCCATCATTCATAGCCATGCGAATATTTGATCTACCAAACAGAGAGGGGTGGGTGGGGGTACCAGCTGGTAGGAACGAGTAGCCTACCGGGTCTGGGGCGCAGATTATATGGGGTGTGTCGAGCTTGGGGAGGAAGGGGGCGAAGCCGGCGGCGATGCGGCGCCGTCGCGAGCGAGGGAGAGGGGGCCGGCGGCCAAGGGGCGGCGGCGGCTAGGGTTTAGTCCGACTCCCTTGAGGAGTCGGCAACAAAGAGTTTTCTTATTGCCTGTTGATTCTAGTCGATTACAACTTGTTTATATAAGCGAAATCTGCTAATTGGGCTAAGCCCCTAACTAGGCCTGTCTAATGGGCCTCCTCCGGGAGTAGACCGTACCGGTCATAACATCTCTCCCCGCCTGCGCAAACAGCTCGTCCTCGAGCTGATAATCTGGATAATGTTGCTGGAATTCCTCACGCTGCTCCCAAGTGGCCTCCTCCTCGGGTAGGCCCTCCCACTGCACCAACAAGTGCCAAACATCACGGCGGAGCTGGGCGCGCAACACCTTGGCCGGCCTCGGAAGCAGACGGCCATCCGCTGTAGGAGGTAGAGCTGGAGTGGCGGCTGGTGTAGTGTCGCGGTAGGGCTTGAGCAGTCCCACGTGGAAGACGTCGTGGAGACGAGCACCCGCCGGTAGCTGAAGGCGGTACGCCAACTGCCCAATGCGCTCCAAAATGATGAACGGTCCGGCATAGCGCGGTCCTAGCTTGCGCTTCGCCCGCGGGTCCAAGGACTGAGTGGAGCGGTGCAGGAGACGCAACCACACCCAGTCACCCACCGCGTACTCCACCTCGCGATGCTGGCCGTCGTAGTAGTGCTTGGCCAGCTGCTGGGCCTGGACGAGACGCTGCCGCACCTCGGCGAGCATCTCATCACGGCTACGGATGAGCTCACCCGCAGCCTCCGTCCGCGCCGTCGCCGGGTCCACCGGCAGAATAGGCGGAGGGGGTCGACCATAAACCACCTCGAATGGCGTCGCGCGCAGGGCGGAGTGGTAGGACGTGTTGTAGCAGTATTCCGCCCAAGCAAGCCAATCAACCCATGCACGCGGGCGATCGCCTGTCACACACCGCAAGTACATGGCGATCACCTTGTTAACCACCTCCGACTGGCCGTCTGTCTGGGGGTGGAACGCCGTGCTGAACCGGAGCTTCACGCCCGCCATCCTGAAGAGATCACGCCACACATGGCCTGTGAACACCGGGTCCCGATCGCTGACAATAGATGTGGGAAACCCGTGGAGGCGCACGATGCCGTCGAAGAACGCCCGGGCCACTGACGCAGCTGTGTAGGGGTGGCCAAGCGCGATGAAGTGTGCGTACTTTGAGAAGCGATCGACGACCGTGAGGATGACAGACTTGCCGCCCACCTTAGGTAGCCCTTCGATGAAATCCATGGAGATGTTCGCCCACACCTGAGACGGCACCTCCAAGGGCTGCAATACCCCTGCAGGCCGCAGTGTCTCCGTCTTGTTGCGCTGGCAAGTCTCACAAGAGCGCACCCAATCGCGGACCAAGGCCCGATCACCCGGAATGTAGAAATCAGCACGCAGCCGATGGAGTGTCTTCTGGACACCCTCGTGACCGGCGGAGTGGGCCATCAGCAGCACTTGGTGGCGGAGGTCGTCATGCGCGGGTACGAATATCCGGCGCCCGTGAAGTAGCAAGCCGTCGGCCAGGCGCCATGGCTCGTCCAGCTCGCCCGCCTCGAGCTGCTGGCGCAGGAGCTAGGCGTCAGGAGCCGCTGCGGTGGCGCGTCGAATATGGCCGAATAGTGCGAACGTCGGCCCCGAGCGGATGCAAAGCACCAGACCCTCGGCGTCGTCCTCGGTGGCTTCGACTGGAGTGTCGCGGCGAGACAAGGCATCGGCGGCGGTGTTGAGGCGCCCCGGCCGATACTCCACTGTAAAGTCGAAGCCAAAAAGCTTGCTGATCCATTGGTGCTGCGGCACCGTCGACAACCGTTGGTCCAGGAGAAACTTGAGGCTGTAGTGATCGGTGCGGACCCAGAACGACCGCCCCCATAGATAAGGGCGCCAATGGCGCACGGCCTGCACCAAGCCGATGAGCTCCTGCTCATATGCCGCCAGCTTGAGGTGGCGGGCAGCGAAGGGGCGGCTGAAGTACGCGAGTGGGCCGGCGCCCTGGTGTAGGACGGCGCCGAACCCTGCTCCCGAGGCGTCGCAGTCGACGATGAAGGGCATGTCGAAGTCGGGCATTTGAAGGACGGGGCCCGTCGTGAGGGCCCCCTTGAGGGCCTCAAAAGCGGCGGTAGCCTCGTCGTCCCATGCGAAGGCATCCCGCCTGAGGAGGCGCGTGAGTGGTGTGGCGATGAGGCCGAAGTCGCGGATGAACTTCCTGTAATATCCCGCGAGACCGAGGAAACCACGTAGGGCACGCGGCGAGTGCGGTGTCGGCCACGCCGAGACGGCCGCCACCTTGTCGGCGTCCATGGCCACCCCCTCCGCGGAGATGACGTGGCCCAGGTAGGCGACCGACGTCGTCCCGAACGAGCACTTCGAGCGCTTAAGGTGAAGATGATGCGCTCGAAGCTCGTTGAAGACGAGGGCGATGTGCTGCAGGTGCTCCGCCCATGACGCGCTGAAGAACAGTATATCATCAAAGAAAACAAGCACAAACCGGCGTAAATATGGGCGTAGGGTGTCGTTCATGAGGGCCTGAAAGGTCGCCGGTGCGTTGGTGAGGCCGAACGGCATCACCACGAACTCGAAGTGGCCGTGGTGGGTCCGAAACGCCGTCTTGACGATGTCGTCTGGGTGCATGCGCACCTGATGATAGCCCGAGCGGAGGTCGAGCTTGGTGAAGAAGCGCGCCCCATGGAGCTCGTCGAAGAGCTCATCAACCACCGGGATTGGGAACTTGTCCTCGAGCGTGAGTGTGTTGAGGGCGCGGTAGTCGATGCAGAAGCGCCAAGTGCCATCCGACTTGCGGACGAGGAGCACGGGCGCCGAGAAGGGGGATGTCGAAATACGGATGATCCCCGAGGCGAGCATGAGCTCGCACTGTCGCTCCAACTCGTCCTTCTGCAGCTGCGGGTAGCGATACGGCCGGACAGCGACCGGTGCCGTGCCCGCCGGAAGGTGGATGCGATGGTCGTACACCCGGGCGGGGGGCAGGCCCTGTGGCTCGGCGAAGATGTCGGCATGTTGCTGCAGGAGCTCGGTAAGGAGCGGGTGCTCCGCCTCTGCGCTGGTCACGGCGAAGTGCAGGTGAGGTGCCGGGCTGGTGCCACCCAGGCCTTCCCACTGGACGCGCCGTCCTTGGCGGGAGAAGGACATCGTGAGGGTGTCGAAATCCCACAGGATGGGGCCAAGCGTCCGTAGGAAGTCCACGCCGAGGATGAAGTCGAAGCAGCCCAAGTCGATGCCGGCGCACGTGATGGTAAAATGCTCGTCGCCGATGGTGAGCGGCACATGCTGCGCCAACCCGTGGCATTGCAGGCGGTCGCCGTTGGCCACGGTGACCCGAAGGTTGTCGCCTCCCGACGGCGCTAGGCCAAGGCGACGCATGGTGGACGCGGGCAGGAAGTTGTGTGTAGAGCCCGAGTCCAGGAGAGCCACCAGCTTCTCGCCTCGAATCGTCACCGGCAAGAGCATGGTGCGCTCGGTCCGGATGCCTGCCAACGCATGCAGGGAGACCACAAAGGCCGCGGCCGGCTCGGGCGGTTCCGGGGGAGGTGCCGCGGCAGGCTCCTCGGCCGAGTCGGCTATCTCCCCATCAAGCACCGTCTCCAGGTAGAAGAGGCGTGGGCATGCATGCCCCGGCGTGTAGGGCTCATCACAGTTGAAGCAGAGGCCGAGTCGGCGGCGCTCGAGCTGCTCGGCCGGCGTCAGGCGGCGGAAAGTCCGCGTCGGTGCCGGGGGCGTCGGCGCCGCTGGTGGGGGCCGACCCGGGGTCGGGGCGGTGAGCGGTGGCCGGGAGGCCTGTCGGGCCCCTCGAGGCGGAGGGGGCTGCATGGCCTGGGCGCGGCGCTCGTAAGCCCGCGCCAGGTGGATCGCCGTCTGGAGGTCGGTGGGGGCCTGGAGCTCCACGTCCACCCGTATGTTGTCCGGGAGGCCGCCCACGAAGAGGTCGGCGCGCTGCTGCCCCGTCACCCCGGGAGCGTGGCATGCGAGGGCCTGGAAGCGGTCGGCGAAGTCCTGGACCGTGGAGGTGAAGTGAAGGCGGCCGAGTTCCGCCAAACGGCTCCCCCGAACTGGCGGTCCGAAGCGTTGGAGGCAGAGCTCGCGAAAACGCTCCCATGACGGCATGCCTCCTTCGTCTTGCTCGAGGGCGTAGTACCAGGTTTGCGCGTTGCCCCGGAGGTGGTAGGACGCAAGCCACGTGCGGTCCGACACGAGGGTACGCTGCCCTCGGAAGAATTGCTCGCACTGGTTGAGCCAGTTCAGCGGGTCCTCCGTCCCGTCGTACGTAGCGAAGTCGAGTTTGGCGAAGCGCGGTGGAGTCGGCCCGCTTAGGGCAGGCTGGCCGACGCGCCCGTCGTAGGGCGCCGCGGTGTACGCTGGTAGGGCGACCGGGAGGGTCGGGCTCGGCCGTTCCCCGGCGGCTGTGTCGACGGGGGCCGAGGATGAGGTAGAGGCCCATGCCGGTAGTGGGGAGGGCGACGGTGGCCAGGCGATCTGGTGGATGGGCACCCCGCCCTGGGCCAGGGACGACGCGGCGGAGGTGGCCGGCGGCTGCCATGGTTGCCACGGCCCGGTTGAAGCTGGCGGCGGCGGGGTTGGCAGGAGCCACGGCTGCCCCTGCTGCGGTGGCGGCGCGGTGAGGCCCGGCGGTGGTGGAGGCGGCGGGGGCCCTCGCGGCCCGAGCAAACAGAGCTGGAGCCCCTGGACTGCGAGCGTCAGGTCGTTGAGGATGCCCGTCATCTGCGCCGGGGTGTAGACCGCCGACGAGTTGGGGCCCGTGGGGACGGACGCCGCGGCGCCGGAGGCCGGCGGCGGCTGCGTGAGCGCGGCTGTGGAGGCGGGCGGCGGTGGTGGAGGGGATGCGGTGGTGGGTATGGTGGAGGTAGTCGGAGAAGACGTCATGATCGAACGAGGACAATCTGATACCAAATTGGTAGGAACGAGTAGCCTACCGGGTCTGGGGCGCAGATTATATGGGGTGTGTCGAGCTTGGGGAGGAAGGGGGCGAAGCCGGCGGCGATGCGGCGCCGTCGCGAGCGAGGGAGAGGGGGCCGGCGGCCAAGGGGCGGCGGCGGCTAGGGTTTAGTCCGACTCCCTTGAGGAGTCGGCAACAAAGAGTTTTCTTATTGCCTGTTGATTCTAGTCGATTACAACTTGTTTATATAAGCGAAATCTGCTAATTGGGCTAAGCCCCTAACTAGGCCTGTCTAATGGGCCTCCTCCGGGAGTAGACCGTACCGGTCATAACATCAGCTGAATAACCTAAGAAATTATTATCTCTTTATTTACAGTTGGAAATAACCCATTTCTGTATTACCAATCTGATGTGCTCGATTTTAGTCTGCAGCTGCACTATTGTGCAGAGCTTAATACACTACGGCTGTTGTTAGCTGCCCACTTCCTATTCCTACAATGAGCATGTTTGTAGAATGGTCGCCCCATGTTAAACACAGTGGCCAACGATGTGTCTTACCTCGTCAAGATTATGATAACATGCCGGAATCTTGGCTTCTTATTTGCTTACCAGTGGAAGCTCTGCCTTAATTGGTTCGTCGCGACATGCTGTTCTTTGGGGTGGTTCTCTAGTTTTCTCGGTGAATACGAGCCATATGATGTCTGTTTGTTCCTCTTACAGTGCCTATCAGTACTCCACCACCATTTTGTAACAGTCTGGATTTGGTGTGGGTGGTTTTATTTTATTTTTTAACTTGAATACTCTATTGATTGTAATAATGTATTACTACCCAAAGGTCAGATGCTTTTATCTTCCTTGATCCATGATTATCTTGTTGCCGAAAGGCACTGCTCCATCTCAAAATGCTTTCAAGATTGGACTTATTTATTTGTAATTGTGTAAATGGAGTAGACTGGAACCCGACCTGACTGCCATCTTTATTTGTAACAGTAAATGTGTGATTTAGCAGGGTTTTTTTTCTCTTGGGAAGGAATACCTAGGCCTCATGAAGCTGTTCATCTCCTTATGCAGGGAAATAATCCCATGTTTGTATTTCTTGAAAAAAAAAATCGGGGTTAAGGGGATCCAAGGGTGACTATCACCACTGAGGCCACCCCAGGATGTCCAGACACGGCCACAAGGGGACTGATGTTTGGTCCAGGATAAGTAAAAGACATCCTATCGCTCCTTTCTCCTTCCAGAACTTTTGTGGTCAAACTGTTCATTATCTCTAGAGCGTTGATATACGGACGACACCCCCGGGACAATTTCAAGACGACACAGCATATCCCACCGTTGGATAAGTCATCGTCCTAGAATCGTGAGAGCAATTGTCGTGTGTGAAGTAATTTCGTTATCTCTATAGCTATCAGGATTGAGGACTTGCTATTTCATTTTGCTGTTCTTGGAGTTGGACAGCCTTGTTCCTAGCTTGATATCATGAACACCCGAAGAAATCAGAACACATACATCAATTCCTATCTTCCTTATCTGTATGCATAACATCAAGGTCCAGGTAGGCTGAAGATATGGCAGCACTGCGTACTGAAGCTGTATGATTTTGCCTCTCGATTGGTCCGGTGGCAGCTATCTGTTGTTTATTGGAGTAAATTTGAATGGATGCTACACGTGCAGAGGGAGGCCAGCATGGCAACATTTTTATTTCCTTGCCAGTTTTGCACTGAGCTCGGATTTTTTGTTGTTGTCTGAAACCGAGGCAACAAGGTTCCATTAACTAAGAACATTGCTATCCCGCTAACTGTGAAAAAACCCGACAGAGGCCCTCAAACCGGTGTAAAACGATGCATCCAGGCAGCCCCGACATTCCTGACTTGCCACTGATCCGCAACAACTCATCTGAAGCCGCTGCCCCAAACCAGAACATTGCAGGTAGCAGCAGTCTTATACCACGACCACGACACTTATCCAAATAAGAGGCAACAGACAACACCACACGGCCTGATTCCATTGCCCCGCCGGCCGATACGGCACGGCCGGTCCCTATTTTGTTTCCCCGGTCATCTATGTTCGTCTCGCAGAAGATTGAGCGTGTGTGCGCCTGCCTTTCCGGAGGAGGCAGGCAGGAGGATGTTGCTTGCTCACGGGGCCATCCCCGGTCTGGCCAATGCCGAGCAAGCTAGCAGACAGCAAATCAGGCGCCGCTCCTCCCTCCTTCACGACCAACCACCACCGGAAAGCGGAGAGGAAAAGAAGCCAGCCACACGGCGCGCTGCGGTCGCCGATGCCGCGGACGATCGACCCCGGTGCGCACGTAGAGCGCATCGTATCCGCCGAAATCTGGAACGTCACAGGACCGCGTCGGGCGCGGCAGCCCCCACGAGCACGAGGCGTCACGGCCGGAGGGGACACATCCAATTCCACCTCACCTGCCGCAATCGTGCGTGGAGTACGTCCGTCCCCGCGGCCCATCACGCCGTCGCGGTCGGTCGACAGTCGTTGGCCATCAGGCCGTGGCTCGTCCAGGTAGTAATACTAACTGTACTCGTGGAGTAATAAACAACGATAAAGCATGGGCGCCGCACCTGCATGGCTGCGTCCACACGACGACTGACGCAGACTCCACCTACCACTACGCGGAGCAGACCGCAGAGTCGCGAGGCATCGTGCCCACGGTTAACGAAAGTCAGACGACTACCACCGCCGGCACCACTCGCTGACATGTGTGATTCCTGGATCGTTCTCCGTCTCCTGGACCGAGACGACGCGTAGGTACGGCTAAATCGTGATTGATAGATGGATTAAACAAAAATAGGACTGACTCTGAGAGCACACGGTGTCGCTGACCGGACACGCCCTCCAACGGAATCTGGATGCGCACGAACATGCAACCCAACCCAGCCCAGCAGAAACTCCAGCTGCCGCTGCCGCTGCCACGGCTGCACGCGTAGAGTAGACGATCCGGCGAATCCGCGGACAGCGGCGCGTGGCAGGAAAATGAAAGAGAAAGTAAAACGAATCGGTGCGCCTCACCACGCGACGTGGAGAGAGGGACCGGGTGACTCTGCTGGAGCTCGGCGCCGCCGACGGAAAGGCGACGGCGACCCGGCGGGAGGGCGGGCATACGGCGACGTGCCACTGACCCGCCGGGAAGGTGGAGCGGAGGGAATAAACCAAACGACGGGCGCGGCGCCGGCGCCTCAAAAGTCCCTCTCCGCGTGGGGGCGGCACGGGCCCGGCGGCGGGCGGAAATGCAGGCAGCGACCACGGGACGGGAGGCGGGCACGTAGTCGTCGTACGTGGAGTACTACGTACGTGGCGCCTGCGAATCGTGATCGCAGGGGAGGGGTGGCCGGTCGACCGCTGGCTGGCTGTCCCTTTCCTTTCCGGCCGGGTCCCCACCGCCCACGGCTCACGCGAATTATTCCGCGCCGCGCCGCGCCCGCGACCAGATCCGCGGCTGCGTGATCCGCCCACTATGCCGCCGAGCCGCCGGCCGGGACCCATGTGCGGATGTGCACGCGAGACGGACGTAGTAGCTGTTCTACTTTCTTGTGTGTGCTGCCGGCAGTGTGATCCCCGGCCGTGGGTGGTAGGAGTATTCTTTTTTAAGCAATGTGTCGGTCTAGGTTATTTGGCGCCTAATCTAATCTGATCCGGGAGCGAATTAGGGGATAGGTGGATATTATTTTCAAGAGGCGGCGAGCTGATGCGTGGTGCATGAGCGGCAGGCCGGCAGCTTCCTCCTCCCTCCCTGCCACGAGAGGCCCTCTCCGTTTGGCCAACTCCACCGCCCGACCTCATCCTGTCCGGCCCCGTCCGTTTGGGGTAAAACGGACAAATTGGACGGCCCAGCGCGCGGGAGCAAACCGACTTTTGTCCGTTTTGTGTTCGCTTACGACCCATTCCCGACCCAAGTTTGCGCCGCTTTTGGGGTGAAACGGACACCACGCGGACGCGCGGGCCGTCTGCGCGTGTCCTCCCTGGCCCGCCCGTCAGTGGCACAGGGCGGGCCTTTTTCTATCCGCCCCCTCCCTCCCTCCGGCCGCACCCCCCTCCACTCTTCCCCACTCTTCCCCTCGCTGTCGTCGTCGCCGTCGCTGCCATTGCAGTCATGCAGTTCGGACGCGCGCTCGCCCAGGCCCTTCCCCTCGGCGCCGCCGAGCTACCCAACCACGGCCACCTGGTTTGCGCACCCGCCGGTCGGTCTTGAGCTCGCCCGGCTGTGGGAGTCCGGGCCGCGCCATGGACTGGCCGGGCACCTCGCCGGAAGGCCCTGGCAGGGCCGCAAGGCCACATGCAGGCAGTGACTCCTCCTCTAGCCGCTCGGATCTGCACCGTCGGTGGTCCGTCGACAGATACACGAATGGCGGGCGGCCGGGCTTGGTGCTAGCCCAAAAGCTCGTCGGCGCATCGTTCCCACTCATTAAGTGCGACGACTGCCCAAAGAAGGTCGTGTGCCGCGCGTCTGCAACGCCGGAACATCCCGGATGGGTGTTCATCAAGTGCTTAAACGATGGGGTATGTGCTATTTGTTAGCTTTGGTTTTGCTCCCGGATTTGACAACTTGTGCTAACTTGAAATTTTATTGTGTAGCATGGATGCAAATTTTGGTATTGGGAAGAAGAGTACATCAATATATTAATTGCGCGCAATTTAATAGATGTTCGTGCACTTTTAGCTAGAATAGAGGCTATAGATGAGACTAGGTGTGAGGAAGCAACCTCTACTTCTGGCTTGAAGAAGAAAGGATGGTGCAATATCGAGCCTCCTCCACAGATCAACAACGAGTGCATCGAGAAGGCCCTAACCCAACTCAAGGGAGGAGTTATGGAAGTTGGGTATCTTCTAAAATGTATTCTTGTAGTTCTTATTTTCTTTGGCCTTGCTATACTAGTCAAAATGTGATGATGTATTGTCATGTACCAAAAATGAATGATAATAAAAAGTTAAGGACTTGCAAAGAAAAATGTACGCGGACAGGATGCGGCCGGGATGCGTCCGCGCGCTGGGTGCACGGCCACCGCATCCCAGAACACGCCCGGACACGACCCCAAATCCCTCCCCAAATGGACAGAATCCGGTCAAACCGGACGTCCGTTTGGGGTCGCGCGGTGGAGTTGGCCTTAGCAGCCGGTGGGAAAAAATACTCTATTTTTTGCGGGTGAAAAAAAGATTACTCTGACAGCAGTACACTCTCGTTTCCGTTGATTGATACACTATTACATTACACGAAAAATACTATGTAATTGGGGTTGAGCGCCCTCACGGCCCCCTCCTGCCTCTGCAGGGGTTTTGCCTCACTTGACATAATCACATCCTGGGCCATCTAGAAACATCGGCACGACATCATCTTTGATGGCCTTCAACCCTCCGGTGGCTAGCTTCTGGACGCGATCAAGATCGAGGACAAGCGATGGGCGAGGGCGGGCGCCAAAGGATTAGATAGAATCATTCCTGTGGTTGCCATTGTTTAGTGGCTTGGGAGCAGGTGTGCAAGTCGTCCGAGTATGGTGGATTAGGCGTCCTCAACCTCAAGCTATTGGAGTACATGTTCTTCAGGAAAGAAGATACCCAAGCCGGCGGTCCGCGTCTCCGTGGCTTTACCGTGATGTGACCTTTCTTCAGGATATTGGATAACCTCCATTATTCTTCCCCCACACGTGCATCACATTCTAATATTCCTGCTCTCGGCTAATCTAGTTAGTTAGTGGGGGTCTGATGAACATCTCACCTTGAGAAGGTTTAATCTAGCAATATGTACTTTTCTTTTGCGAGGAATCTAGCACTATGTATTGTGACCAAGGACTCCGTTATTGAGCTTTTTGAGCTCATTCTGATGCAATCCAACAGTTGGCGCCACCATTAAAAAAGCACAATGCTGCAAGTCATGTCTGATCGACGCACATGATCAGGTAGAAGCATCACTGTGCGGTCCAACGAATGCAATTCTAAAGTTGACAAGACACGGTATGGCATCCATGTATGCCGCGATAAGGAAAAGTTTCACTGATGCGACACTGAAAACGCGCCGCGCGTGTGCCCTGTCTCTTATGCCAACTCCACCGCGCGACCTTAAACGGACGTCCGTTTTGTCTGAATTCTGTTTGTTTGGGGAGAGATTTGGGGTCGTGTCCGGCCATGTCCTGGAATGCGGTGGCCGTGCGCCCAGCGCGCGGACGCATTCCGGCCGCATCCTGTCCACGTGCATTTTTCTTTGCAAGTCCTTATCTTTTTTTTTATCATTCATTTTTGATACATGACAATACATCATCATATTTTGACTAGTAAAGCAAAGCCAAAGAAAATAAGAACCACAAGAATACATTTTAGAAGATACCCAACTTCCATAACTGCTCCCTTGAGTTGGGTTAGGGCCTTCTCGATGCACTCGTTGTTGATCTGTGGAGGAGGCTCGATGTTGCACCCTCTTTTCTTCTTCAAGTCAGAAGTAAATGTTGCTTCCTCACACATAGTCTCGTGTCTAGCCTCTAATCTAGCAACAAGTGCACTTGTCTCATCTACGGCCTCTATTCTAGCTAAAAGTGCACGAACATCTATTAAATTGCGCGCTATTAATATATCGATGTACTCTTCTTCCCAATACCAAAACTTGCATACATGCTACACAATAAAATTTCAAGTTAGCACAAGTTGTCAAATCCGGGAGCAAAACCAAAGCTTATAAATAGCACATACCCCATCGTTTAAGCACTTGATGAACACCCATCCGGGATGTTCCGGCGTTGTAGACGTGCGGCGCACGACCTTCTTTGGACAGTCGTCGCACTTAAAGAGTGGCAACGGTGCGCCGATGAGCTTTTGGGCTAGCACCGAGCCCGACCGGCCGCCATTCGTGTATCTGTCGACGGACCACCGACGGTGCAGATTCGAGCGGCTAGAGGAGGAGCCACTGCCTGCATGTGGCCTTGCGGCCCTGCCAGGGCCTTCCGGCGAGGTGCCCGGCCAGGGCCTCCCACAGCCGGGCGAGCTCAAGACCGACCGGATCCGCCCCAAATCCGGCCGGCGGGTGCGCAAACCAGGCGGCCGTGGTTGGGTAGCTTGGCGGCGCCGAGGGGAAGGGCCTGGGCGAGCGTGCGTCCGAACTGCACGGGTGCAATGGCAGCAGCGGCGGCAGCGCGGGGAAGAGTGGAGGGGGGGTGCAGCCCGAGGGAGGGAGGGGGCGGATAGAAAAAGGTCCGCCCTGTGGCACCAACGAGCGGGCCAGGGGAGGACACGCGCAGATGCTACTTCTTGAGCTTGTGTTATATTCCCTCGAAGAGGAAAGGAAGATACATCACAGTAGCGTAAGTATTTCCCTCAGTTTTTGAGAACCAAGGTATCAATCCAGTAGGAGACCACGCGCGAGTCCCTCGCACCTGCACAAACAAATAAGAACTTCGCAGCCAACGCGATAAAGGGTTGTCAATCCCTTTACGATCACTTACGAAAGTGAGATCTGATAAAGATGATAGTTTATATTTTTGGTATTTTTGTTTATAAGAACAGAAAGTAAAAACGGTAAAAGTAACGTAGATGTAGATTGATATGTTGAGAATAGACCCGGGGGCCATAATGTTCTCTAGTGGCTTCTCTCATGATAGCGATATTCTACGGCGGGTAAACAAATTACTGTCGAGCAATTGATAGAAAAGCGAATAATTATGAGACTATCTAGGCATGATCATTGTATATAGGCATCACGTCCGAGACAAGTAGACCTAAACGATTCTGCATCTACTACTATTACTCCACACATCGACCGCTATCCAGCATGCATCTAGTGTATTGAGTTCATAAGAACAGAGTAACGCCTTAAGCAAGATGACATGATGTAGAGGGATAAACTCAAGCAATATGATATAAACCCCATCTTTTTATCCTCGATGGCAACAATACAATACGTGCCTTGCTGCCCCTACTGTCACTGGGAAAGGACACCGCAAGATTGAACCCAAAGCCAAGCACTTCTCCCATTGCCAGAACTATAGATCTAGTAGGCCAAACCAAACCAATAATTCGAAGAGGCTTGCAAGGATATTATGAGCACACATAAAGAGTTCAGAGAAGAACCAAATATTTATCATAGATAATCTTGATCACAAACTCACAATTCATCGGATCTCGACAAACACACCGCAAAAAGAGATTACATCGAATAGATCTCCTCGAAGACCGAGGAGAACTTTGTATTGAGATCCAGAGAGAGAGAAGAAGCCATCTAGATACTAGCTATGGACCCGAAGGTCTGTGGTAAACTACTCACAACTCATGGCGAGGGTGATGATGATGATGTAGAAGAAATCCGTGATGGATCTCCCCTCCGGCGGAGCTCCGGAACAGGCTCCAAGATGGGATCTCACGGGAACAGAAGGTTACGGCGGTGGAATTAGGGTTTTCTCTCTGTTGCTGATGGTTTCGGGGTACGTAGACTTATATAGGATGAAGGAGGACACCGGGGGACGCTCGAGGGGCCCACGAGGCAGGGGCGCGCCCTGGGAAGGGGGGCGCGCCCCCCACCCTTGTGGGCACCTCGTGGCTCCCCTTCTGTGGTTCTCAAGTCTCCCGTGCGTGATTTTCTCCAAAAATAACTCTCCCGAAGGTTTCATTCCGTTTGGACTCCGCTTGATATTCCTTTTCTGCAAAACCCTGAAACAGGCAAAAAACAACAATCTGGACTGGGCGTTTGGGTTATTTGGTTAGTCCCAAAAATGATATAAAAGTGTAAGACAAAGCCCATTGAACATACAAGACATCATAAATAATAGCATGGAACAATAAAAAATTATAGATACGTTGGAGACGTATCAAGTATCCCCAAGCTTAATTCCTGCTCATTCTCGAGTAGGTAAATGATAAAAACATAATTTTTGATGTGGAATGCTAACCAACATAGTTTTTCAATGTAATTCTCTTAATTGTGGCATGAATGTTCAGATCTGAAAGACTCAAGATAAAAGTCTATATTGACATAAGAAATAATAATACTTCAAGCGTACTAACAAAGCAATCATGTCTTCTAAAATACTATGGCTAAAGAAAGTTATCCCTACAAAATCATATAGTCTGGCTATGCTCCCTCTTCATCACACAAAATATTCATATCATGCACAACCCCGATTTCAGCCAAGCACTTGTTTTCATACTCTATTTTTTCAAACCTTTCAACTTTCACGCAATACGTGAGCGTGAGCCATGGACATAGCACTATGGGTGGAATAGAGAGGTGGTTGTGGAGAAGACAAAAAGAAGGGAGACAGTCTCACATCAACTAGGCGTATCAACGGGCTATGGAGATGCCCATCAATAGATATCAATGTGAGTGAGTAGGGATTGTCATGCAACGGATGCACTAGAGCTAAATATGAATGAAGGATTAACAAAAGAAACTAGTGGGTGTGCATCCAACTTGCTTGTTCACGAAGACCTAGGGCATTTGAGGAAGCCCATCGTTAGAATATACAAGCCAAGTTCTATAATGAAAATTCCCACTAGTATATAAAGTGACTAAGCATGAGACTCTCTACAATGAAGAACATGGTGCTACTTTGAAGCACAAGTGTGGAAAAAAAGATAGTAGCAATTGTCCCTTTTTTTGGCCTTTCTTTTTTTCTTTGGCCTTTCTTTTTTTTTCCTTTTTTTGCGGAGGGGCTTTATAGATTTAGCCTTTCCTCCCATGGGACAATGCTCTAATAATGATGATCATCACACTTTCATTACAACTCAATACTACAACAAAGTATGACTCTATATGAATGCCTCCGGCGGTGTACCGGGATGTGCAATGAAACAAGAGTGACATGTATGAAAAATTATGCATGGTGCCCTTGCCACAAATACGATGTCAACTACATGATCATGCATGGCAATATGATAATATGATGCGTGTCATATGAACGGAACGGTGGAAAGTTGCATGGCAATGTATCTCGGAATGGCTATGAAAATGCCATGATAGGTAGGTATGGTGGCGGTTTTGAGGAAGATATATGGTGGCTGTTTTGAGGAAGGATATATAGTGGGTTTACGGTACCGGCGAAAGTTGCGCGGTACAAGAGAGGCTAGCAATGGTGGAAGGGTGAGAGTGCGTATAATCCATGGACTCAACATTAGTCAAAAGAACTCATATACTTATTGCAAAAATTTACGAGTCTTCAAAACAAAGCAATCAACGCATACTCCTAGGGGGGAGGTTGGTAGGAGTTAACCATCGCGCGCCCCCGACCTCCACACAAAGGTTGACACTTTACAAATACCTCATGTTCTAACTTCGTCACAGAGCGGTTCACCATATGTGCATGCTACGGGAATCACTAACCTTAACACAAGCATTTCTTAATTTCATAACAACTCCACTAGCATGACTCTAATATCACTATACTCATATGTCAAAATAATTATCAAGCATCCAACATCTCATCATATTCAATGCACTTAGTGTGAAAGTTTTTACTACATTGACATTGGATGTCTATCATGTGAAGACTAGTTTTATAGCCTAAACACATTACCATGCTGTTTTAATAGACTCTCAAATGGATATAAGTGAAGCTTGAGAGTTCAACAATTTCTACAAAATATTACCACCACCGTGCTCTAAAAGATATAAGTGAAGCACTAGAGCAAAAACTATTCAACTCAAAAGATTTAAGTGAAACACATAGAGTGTTCTAACAATTCCTAGGCCATATTTAACTCTCTCAAATAGGTGTGTCCAGTAAGGATAATTGTGGCAAACTAACAAGCAAAGACTCAAATTATACAAGACGCTCCAAGCAAAACACATATCATGTGGTGAATAAAAATATATCTCCAAGTATAGTTACCGATGGATGAAGACGGAAGAGGGGATGCCTTCCCGGGGCATCCCCAAGCTTAGAGCATCTCCAGCCGCGCCCCCAACAGGCCCCCCAAGGCCGTTTTTAGCGCCGGCGCCGAAAAATCAGCCTAGTCGCGTCCCACGATCCTGTTTTTCACCGGATTAGGCCAAAATTGGCGTCGGCGCACCCAACCCGAACCCGTCGCGCTGGGGGGCGCCCGGGGGCGCCGGCGCGAACGTTTTGGCGTGAAAGAGTGGAGGGACCGGCGCGTCAGCGAGATGAAGGCTGGTCGTCCTCATCGTCTCGGTTTTCCCGCGGGGAATCAATGCCAAGGCTGCCGCCGGTCAGCCTGCCATTGATTCACGGGCGGCGCATTGCGGCGACGCCGCCCCACCTTCTGCCACGCGTTCGCACGCGGCCGCCCCCCGAGCCGCTATAAAAGGCGCCCCTGGCCGCGCCGGTGAGGAACACGCAGTCCTCCCCCTCCTCGCGGCGGCACTTCCCCCCATATCCCCCTCCTCGTCGCCGGACTTCCCACCTGGCAACCATGAGCGCGAGGTACCCCGTCGACGCGGCGGCGGCCAACGGTTTCAGCCACCGCTCCTGCATGAGTGGGAGGCGTACCTCCTCCACGAGGCCAACTACCCAGCGCTGCCTGACGTACGCGCTCCGTCGCGGTGGAGGCTCAGCGCCGGCGGTGTCCCTGTCCCCCCTCTTTGCCCGTCCCCGAGACGCCCAACTACTTCCACGCCGAGACCGAGCGTGCGCGGGCGTCCCTGATGGTCGCGGATCGGGCGCTCCCGGAGTACGTCATCGGCAACCACGCGGCGTTCTTCGAACGCCGGCAGGAGGAGCGGCTCGCCTCCACCAACAACGCGCCGGTGCCGCAACAACAGCGAGGGCCGCCGCCTGTGGTGGGGCGTCCTGGGCCGCACGCTCAGCCGCATGCTCGCGCACCTCGAGGGCGGCAACGACCCGCCGTTCGAGTACCCGAGCGGCGGCGCGTGGCTACCGAGGAGGATGATGGTTGGTCATCCTCCTCTTCCTCCTCCTCCTCCGGATCCTCCTCTCACTCCTCCGGCACGCCGACCTTGGTCAGCGTCAAGCCAGAGCTGGCCGAGACGCCGCTCGGTAGATGCACCCACAGCGCAGGCCTCGTCATCAACAACGGCGGTCGTGGCTCCTCGTCCTTGGCTGTAGGATCGAAGAAGTAGGTCTAGAGGGGGGGGGGGTGATTAGACTACTTGACAAGATAAAAAGCTGCCTTTTGATTATGCAAAGTTTTAGGCAGTTTCACAATTAAGATCAAATCAAGTAACACACTACAGATGCAATTCTAGAGTATGGGCAGCGGAAAGTAAATTGCATATATAGTAAAGAGAGGTGGAGAAGATCAAACGCAGTTTGGTGACACGGAGATTTTTGTCGTGGTTCCGATAGGTGGTGCTATCGTACATCCACGTTGATGGAGACTTCAACCCACGGAGGGTAACGGCTGCGCGAGTCCACGGAGGGCTCCACCCACGAAGGGTCCACGAAGAAGCAACCTTGTCTATTCCATCACGGCCTACGCCCACGGAGGACTAGCCTTACTCGGGGTAGATCTTCACGAAGTAGGCGATCTCCTTGCCCTTACAAACTTCTTGGTTCAAATCCACATCTCGAAGACGGAGGCTCCCAAGCGACACCTAACCAATCTAGGAGGCACCACCCTCCAAAAGGTAATAGACGGTGTTGATGATGATGAACTCCTTGCTCTTGTGCTTCAAATGATAATCTCCCCAACACTCAACTCTCCTCACTGATATGGCTGTGGTGGAAGAAAGATTTGAGTGGAAAGCAACTTGGGAAGGCTAGAAATCAAGTTTCATATGGTAGGAATGGAATGGCTTGATCTCAACACAAGGGTAGGTGGTTCACTTCTCAGAAAGTGTATGATAGAAGTGGTGGTACTTTCTGATGGCTCTCCTCACGAATGAAGAGGGGGTGGAGGGGTATATATAGCCTCCACACAAAATCCAACCGTTACACACACATTTGACCAATCTCGGTGAGACCGAAATGAAAACTCGGTCAGACCGAAAGTTCAAATATAGTGAACGTTGGGATTTTCGGTGGGACCGAAAATACCATCTCGGTGGGACCGAAAGTGTATCTGATATGAACGTTGGAGTTTTCGGTGAGACCGAGAAAGAAAACTCGGTTGGACCGATTTGAGAAAGAGCAGGAACATGCCAGAATCGGTGAGACCGATAATGCAATCTCGGTGAGACCGATTTGACCCAAGACAGAACCTGGCCATTTCGGTAAGACCGAAAATGCAAACTTGGATATTCCGAAATGATGTGAAATGATTACAGAAGGTTGGCAGTTCAGTTTCGGTGAGACCGATCTCAAACTCGGTAAGACCGATTTTTCTAGGGTTTAGAATATGGCAGAAGTGGTTCATCTCGGTGGGACTGAGTTGGAAGAATCGGTTTGTCCGAGATTACTTATGGGTGTGTATAGTAGTGAAAGGTGCTGATAGTTGAAGGAGACATATCACTAAGCACTTTGAGCAACCAGATCATCAACACAACCTCATCCCCTTTTAATAGTATTGGCTTTTCCTATGGACTCAATGTGATCTTTGATCACTAAACCAGAAATGGAGTCTTGAGCTTTTTGCCAATGCTTGCCTTAGCATTTGAGGGGTCCACTTCTTCAGTCATCTTGCCATTCCAATTGTGATTGAATTTCCTGAAACATACTTGATAAAGGTATTAGTCCAACCACAAAGTATGTTGTCATTAATTACCAAAACCACCCAGGGAGCAAATGTGCTTTCAATCTCCCCCTTTTTGGTAATTGATGGCAACACACTGAAATTATACTTAAACTAAACATCAAAGCTTATTGAAAGAAAGACAGAATTATCATGAAAGCTTTGACAAGCATGTAGTACACAGGCTCCCCCTACAAGTGTGCAAGATTTTCATAAATTATGGTTTTGGACTACCACAAGCACACAAGAGAGATAAGCAGGATGTGCTACATGCAGCTTGGCTATATGCATCAGAGCAGAAGAAAAAGGAAGTGAGTGATAATGCATATGTGCATGGTGATTTCTTGCAAACAAGTATTTACAAGCAAGTCACCATCATGCACATTCTGCAAGATGCATATACTTACCTTGAGGTTCCTTGGCATTGTACCTGAAGGGATAAACTTGAGAAAACAAGGTTAGATAACACAAGAGTATTCCTTCAACCAACTGCAAGAACATCAAGAGTACCAAGCCAGGGAGGACATGTATAAAGAGTGTCTCATATTGAGCACAAGCTTGAATCAGCAAACATGTCTCCGAAACTAAAAGATTTTCAATGAATTCTGAGAGATTTTGCTTTCCATAAGATACCAATTGTGAGAACAAAGGGGTGTGATGGAAAAAGCAAAATCAAAAGAATGATGCCAATTGTAATGTCCAATGTAAAACACGACAAAGCTTTGATGTGATTCTCTCCCCCTTAAGATAAGATTGCTTTTCTTCTTCCCCTAAGTCTTCTCTTCTCCCCTACTCCCCCTACTCCCCCTAAGTCCTCTCCCCCTTTGACATCAAGTGCCGAAAAGGACAGCAAACTAGGTAGGGTAGGAAAAATGGAAAGAAAGAAGGAAAGAAGTGGGATCCTTAAGAATCACAACAGGGCAAATAAGAACATTCAGAGAACCAATTTGAGTCTTCTCCCCTTTAAGATTTAAATTTGAGTGGAGCTGCAGAAGTTGATATCCTGGAAGATAAATCGGTGACGCCGAGTCTATTCCAAGGAAATACAGAAATAATTCAGCTCACTCTGCGAGGGAAGTTTCAAAAGATTTGCAATGAATTCGTAAAAGATTTTCAAGGAATTGATCAGAGCCATAAAAAGATTTCCAGAAGGATATTCACAAAGAAATATAAGAAAAGAAATAAAAAGATTCCTAGATGAAGTTTTTTTTTTAAAGAAAACTCAATGAGAGAACATAAGAGAAAACAGAAAGACTTCAAAAGCATATGTACTTCATCTAGATAAAGGTCGGCGACAAAGTCACCTATGTTTGAGTATATTGACTTAGGAGTCAAATGAGGACATTTGATCATAGGTCATACTCATCGTTTAAGCTCAAAATGGGGTTGCCATTTTTCGATTAAGCATTTGATATGATCACATCTTATGAAGTTGCTTGTACTCATGACTTTGAGCAAAACTCCTCAAAGATGTGAAGAACATACCTTGGGCTTGTTGATGCTTTGCTCATGTAGGTAAGCTCGATGTAGGTGCTCATTGAATGTGAAGTTGGAGCGCCATTTCTACTTGTGTAGTACATCTTCCTACAAGGGTTAGGCAAGCAAGGAAATACTCGAGGATATCCAAGATGACAAGAGTGAAATACTAGATGTATAAGATGTCAAAAAGGATATGTGGAATTTTGTTCCTTGAACTCAACATCCCAAAGGGCTAGATACTTGGTCAAATGACAAGATTACTCAAGATTTGAGTGAGTGGTAATCTTGTGGAATGTAGATCATCCAAGTACCTGCAAAGAGTTAGATGCAATACAAGGAGGCAAATGTGTCCAAGACATATGATCATCATCATAAGAGAAATATCAAGGATTAGTCAAGAGAGCTCATGCCTTGCGTGCATCAATGGAGTTCTTACTCCAAGTTTGAAGCATCAATGATGTTCAACTCACTCCTTAAGCGACAAAACACCTTCTCATCAAGAGGTTTTGTAAAGATATCAGCAAGTTGTTTGTCAGTACGAACATGCTTAAGATTAATGTCACCCTTGGCAATATGATCACGAATAAAATGGTGACGAACTTCAATATGCTTTGTTCGAGAGTGTTGCACAGGATTGTGTCCAATCTTGATTGCACTCTCATTGTCACAAAGCAAGGGAACACGTCTCACATGTATCCCATAATCTTTAAGCGTTTGTGTCATCCATAGCAATTGAGCACAACATGAACCAGCAGCAATATATTCTGCTTCGGCAGTGGATAATGATACCGAATTTTGTTTCTTGGAGGACCAAGATACAAGGGATCGACCAAGGAATTGACATGTACCCGAAGTTGACTTTCTATCAACCTTGTCACCGGCATAGTCCGAGTCGGAATAGCCAACAAGATCGAAAGAGGCTCTCTTAGGATACCAAATGCCAAAGTTTGGTGTGTGTATCAAGTATCTCACTATCCTTTTAACAGTTTTAAGATGACATTCTTTAGGGGCTGCTTGATATCGTGCACACATGCATACACTCAACATTATGTCAGGACGAGAAGCACAAAGATATAGTAGAGAACCAATCATAGATCGGTAAACCCTTTGATCAACGGGTTCTCCATCTTTTGTCAAGTCATTATGTCCACTAGTAGGCATGGGGGTACTCATACCTTTGCTTTCTTGCATGTTGAACTTCTTGAAGAGATCCTTGGTGTACTTTGTTTGTGAGACAAAGGTACCCTCCTTAGATTGCTTGATTTGCAACCCAAGGAAGAATTTGAGTTCACTCATCATGGACATCTCATACTTCTCCGACATGAGCTGTCCAAACTTCTTGCTAAAATGGGGGTTAGTTGAACCAAAGATAATATCATCAACATATATTTGGCACACAAATAGTTCACCATTAACCCTTTTCGTGAACAGCGTTGAGTCTATCTTTCCAATCTCAAACCCTTTTTCAAGAAGAAAGCTAGTTAAGCATTTGTACCAAGCTCTAGGAGCTTGTTTAAGACCATAAAGAGCTTTATGCAATTTGTAAACATGATTAGGCTTTTTGGGATTCACAAAACCGGGAGGTTGTTTAACAAATACTTCCTCCTCAATTTCACCATTTAGGAAAGCACTTTTGATATCCATTTGATAGAGAGTAATATCATGATGATTGGCATAAGCAAGAAGAATGCGAATGGACTCAAGTCTAGCAACGGGGGCATAGGTCTCACCATAGTCCATACCTTCGACTTGTGTGTAACCTTGAGCTACGAGACGAGCCTTGTTGCGGATGACTTGTCCATCTTCATCTTGCTTGTTTCGAAACACCCATTTGGTTCCAATGATGTTTTGATCATCGTTGGGCTTCTCTACCAAAGTCCATACTTTGTTCCTCTCGAAGTTGTGTAGTTCTTCGTGCATAGCGTTCACCCAATCCGGGTCTTTAAGTGCTTCTTCTACCTTCATAGGTTCAATACTAGAGATAAATGAGTAATGCTCACAAAAGTTAGCTAAGCGAGTTTTAGAGCGAGTAATTCTCCCGGAGTTGATGTCATTCATCATTTGTTCCACGGGATGATTCTTCTTGACTCTTGCTCGAACTCGGGATAGCTTTTGTTGATGTTGTGGCTCAGCTTCCTCATCATCTTCATCTTCCTCTTCTTCTTCTTCATTGTTGTTGGTGTTGTCTTGAGGTGGTGGAGAAGGAGGTTGTGGTGGATCTTCTTGTTGCATTTCCTCATCTTGGTGAGTTCCACTTGTGGAGGCCTCCATGTTGCCTTGAGGTTCATCTCGCCGTGAGGTAGGTGGCTCCACATATGTAGATGAGGTACTCTCCTTCACTTCCATGGGACGGATCTTCCCGATAGATAAATCTTGGATAGCTTCCGATGGGTCCTTGTCTCCTACATCAATAGGCATTTGCTCTATTTGCGAGCCATTAGATTCATCAAACTTCACATCTACCGTCTCTTCAACCTTTCGGGTGAAATTATTGTAGACACGGTAGGTGTGGGAGTTTGATCCATAACCAAGAAGAAAGCCTTCATGAGATTTAGGAGCAAATTTAGATCGACGATGCTTATCAAGGATATAGCATTTTGAACCAAAGACACGAAAGTATCCCACTTGGGGTTTGTTACCGGTGAGGAGCTCGTATGATGTCTTGCCGAGGAGCTTATGAAGATAAAGCATGTTGATAGCATGACAAGCTGTCTCGACCGCTTCTCCCCAAAAATGCTTCGGTGTCTTGTATTCATCAAGCATCGTTCTTGCCATCTCAATGAGCGTTCGGTTCTTCCTCTCAACAACTCCATTTTGTTGAGGAGTGTACGTAGCCGAGAACTCATGTAGAATCCCTTCCTCATCGAGAAAAGAGTCTACATTGGCGTTCTTGAACTCCGTTCCATTGTCACTCCGAACTTTCTTGATCTTCACCTCAAATTGATTTTGGGCCTTTTTGGCAAAGGTCTTGAAGATCCTCTGAACCTGCGATTTATCATCAAGGAAAAATACCCACGTAAATCTGGAATAATCATCAACTATAACTAGACCAAAGGAGTTACCACCAAGGCTTTTGTAAGCATTGGGACCGAAGAGATCCATATGAAGAAGCTCAAGCGGTCTCCTAGTGGTCATGATGTTTTTCACGGGATGACTTCCACCAACTTGTTTTCCTGCTTGACAAGCACTACAAAGTCTATCTTTGTCAAAGAAAACATCTTTAACACCAAGAATATGATCACCTTTGATAAGCTTGTCTAGATTACGCATACCAACATGTCCTAGCCTTCTATGCCATAACCAACCTTTAGAGGATTTAGCAATGAAACAAGCTCTAGGTTGGGCTTTCTTAGTGAAATCAACAATATACAGATCACCTCTACGGATACCAGTAAAGGCCATGTTTTGATTATCACGACGAAAGACTTGGCAATCTACTTTGGTGAATAGCACATTGAATCCAAAGTCAGCTAATCTAGACACGGAAAGTAAATTGTATCCAAGAGATTCTACAAGCATGACATTTTGAATAGAGCTATCATGAGATATGGCCACCTTACCAAGGCCAAGTACCTTACCCTTGGAGTTGTCTCCAAAAGTCACATACTTGCGTGGACCATCGTTCTTTGCAAGCTCTCGAAACATGTCTTTGTCTCCGGTCATGTGGTCGGTGCATCCACTATCAAGAATCCACTCTTTTCCGCCGGACATGTAGTCTCTCATATTTGCCATAAGATTGAGACTCTTCATGACCTTGTCTAGCTCGGTGTCCGAATCAGAGTAATCATCATCATGCTCATGCTCATCATCATATTGACCCATAGATTGTTCATCATCAACACCTAGGTCAATTTGATAAGTACTTGCATTAGTTTGGTTAATGGAATAATCTTCGGAATGCAATGCAAGAGCATTTCTAATGATAATATTGATAAGACCGGGATCACCCTTCTTTTTCATAAGATCACGAAGCTCAAAGAAGCATTTATCAAAGTTGGGATCATTGGGGTGCAACTTATCAAATTCAATAGTCTTGTGTAGAATTTCATCAAGACTTCTCAAAGAGTAGTCCGGATAAAGTTCTTCCAAGAATTTCCACATAGCATAGGCACACTCAAAGTTTGTAACAAGATTAAGCAAGTCATCAGGTAACCCTCTAATGATAAGATTTACTGTTCTAAGGTTACGAAGCAAATCAAGCTCTTCATCCATGGTAGGGTGCAAGGGATCAATAGGAGGCACATAGGGGGTTTCAACATATTTGCACAAATTGTACATTTTAAAGATACTAAGCATTTCAGACCTCCAAGAGTTATAGAACCTTCCATTAAGAACATGCACTCTATGGCTAACACTCCCATCCGTAGACACGTCCATCTTCCTCCAATGGTGTGTAAACCAAAGCAATGGAGACCAAAGCTCTGATACCAATTGTAGGATCGAAGAAGTAGGTCTAGAGGGGGGGTGATTAGACTACTTGACAAGATAAAAATCTGCCTTTTGATTATGCAAAGTTTTAGGCAGTTTCACAATTAAGATCAAATCAAGTAACACACTACACATGCAATTCTAGAGTATGGGCAGCGGAAAGTAAATTGCATATATAGTAAAGAGAGGTGGAGAAGATCAAACGCAGTTTGGTGACACGGAGATTTTTGTCGTGGTTCCGATAGGTGGTGCTATCGTACATCCACGTTGATGGAGACTTCAACCCACGGAGGGTAACGGCTGCGCGAGTCCACGGAGGGCTCCACCCACGAAGGGTCCACGAAGAAGCAACCTTGTCTATTCCATCACGGCCTACGCCCACGGAGGACTAGCCTTACTCGGGGTAGATCTTCACGAAGTAGGCGATCTCCTTGCCCTTACAAACTTCTTGGTTCAACTCCACATCTCGAAGACGGAGGCTCCCAAGCGACACCTAACCAATCTAGGAGGCACCACCCTCCAAAAGGTAATAGACGGTGTTGATGATGATGAACTCCTTGCTCTTGTGCTTCAAATGATAATCTCCCCAACACTCAACTCTCCTCACTGATATGGCTGTGGTGGAAGAAAGATTTGAGTGGAAAGCAACTTGGGAAGGCTAGAAATCAAGTTTCATATGGTAGGAATGGAATGGCTTGATCTCAACACAAGGGTAGGTGGTTCACTTCTCAGAAAGTGTATGATAGAAGTGGTGGTACTTTCTGATGGCTCTCCTCACGAATGAAGAGGGGGTGGAGGGGTATATATAGCCTCCACACAAAATCCAACCGTTACACACACATTTGACCAATCTCGGTGAGACCGAAATGAAAACTTGGTCAGACCGAAAGTTCAAATATAGTGAACGTTGGGATTTTCGGTGGGACCGAAAATACCATCTCGGTGGGACCGAAAGTGTATCTGATATGAACGTTGGAGTTTTCGGTGAGACCGAGAAAGAAAACTCGGTTGGACCGATTTGAGAAAGAGCAGGAACATGCCAGAATCGGTGAGACCGATAATGCAATCTCGGTGAGACCGATTTGACCCAAGACAGAACCTGGCCATTTCGGTAAGACCGAAAATGCAAACTCGGATATTCCGAAATGATGTGAAATGATTACAGAAGGTTGGCAGTTCAGTTTCGGTGAGATCGATCTCAAACTCGGTAAGACCGATTTTTCTAGGGTTTGGAATATGGCAGAAGTGGTTCATCTCGGTGGGACTGAGTTGGAAGAATCGGTTTGTCCGAGATTACTTATGGGTGTGTATAGTAGTGAAAGGTGCTGATAGTTGAAGGAGACATATCACTAAGCACTTTGAGCAACCAGATCATCAACACAACCTCATCCCCTTTTAATAGTATTGGCTTTTTCCTATGGACTCAATGTGATCTTTGATCACTAAACCAGAAATGGAGTCTTGAGCTTTTTGCCAATGCTTGCCTTAGCATTTGAGGGGTCCACTTCTTCAGTCATCTTGCCATTCCAATTGTGATTGAATTTCCTGAAACATACTTGATAAAGGTATTAGTCCAACCACAAAGTATGTTGTCATTAGTTACCAATACCACCCAGGGAGCAAATGTGCTTTCATTGGCCCCTCCTCGTCTCGTCAAGTCGAAGAGGGAGACAGGGCTGGCGACGGTGAAGCCGGAGCCGGGGCTCGCTGCCGTGAAGCCGGAGCCTGTTCTCGCCGAGGAGGTCAACGAAGAAGAGGCTGCCTTGAAGTGGGCGCGCGAGGACTACGCGCGCATTGAGCTGGACCGCCAGCGCCGCGCCGTCCAGGAGATCGCCGAACGCCACCGCCGTGAAGCAGCTCGCCGGGGTGAGGGGTCGAGCAGCGGCGCCGGCCGTGTCAAGGAGGAGAAGCAGGAGGACGACGCCGGCGATGACTATGCCCTGCTCAGCGCCTACTTCGACCCGTAGTTTAGGGTTTTTTTCCGCCCCTTTTTCGTGTAAAAACGCCTAAATTTATCAAAAAATATGCCGTGTTTGTTCAAATTTGGCCGTGTTTGCTGAATTCTGGCCGTGTTTGCTGTATTATGGCCGAACTATGGGGGCGGCGGCTGGGAACGTGCTCGCCCCCACGCCTAAAACAGCGCCGGCTCGCCCCCAAGCGGCGGTTTTCGGTGCGTCTTGGGGGCGCAACGACTGGAGATGCTCTTAGGCTTTTGATTGTCCTTGAATTTTACTTGGGGTGCCATGGGCATCCCAAAGCTTAGGCCTTTGCTACTCTTTATTTCATAGTCCATCAAAGCAATACTCAAAACTTGAAAACTTCACAACACAAAACTTAGACAAAAATTCTCGTGAGCTCCGTCAGTATAAGAAAGCAAACCATTACTCAAAGGTACTGCAATGAATTCATTCTTTGTTTATATTGGTGTTAAACCTACTGTATTCCATATTCTCTATGGTTCATACTTGCCAATACTACTCATAGATGCATTGAAATAAGCAAACAACACACGAAAAACAGAATCTGTCAAAAACAGAACAGTCTGTAGTAATCTGCAGGTTTCGCATACTTCTGTAACTCCAAAAAATTCAAACTATATTGGTAAATGTGAGGAATTTGTCTATTAATCATCTGCAAAAATAATCAACTAAATAGCACGCTCCAGTAAAATCTGATGACCATTCTAGCGAGTGCTAACGATTCTGTTTTTCACAGCAAGATCACATAAGCTTCACACAAGTCTTCCCAAAGGTTCTACTTGTCACAAACACTAAACAAAACATGAAACCACATCTAAACAGAGTCTAGATGCAATATTATTCCTAACAGCAGCAAAAAAAATTGGGTTGCCTCCCAACAAGCGATATCGTTTTACGCCCCTAGCTAGGCACGATACAAGATAGATCTAGGTATTGCCATCCTTGCAAGGTAATCCATAAATGGCTCTCATAATAGATTCATATGGTATTTCGATTTTCTTTCTAGGAAAGTGTTCCATGCATTTCCTTAACGGAAATTGGAATCTGATATTTCCTTCCTTCATATCAATAATTGCACCAATCGTTCTAAGGAAAGGTCTACCAAGAATAATAGGACATGAAGGATTGCAATCTATACCAAGAACAATGAAATCTACGGGCACATAATTCCTACTGGCAACAATAAGAACATCATTAATTCTTCCTATAGGTTTCTTAATAGTGGAATCCGCAAGATGCAAATTTAAAGAACAATCATCAAGCTCATGGAACCCTAGCAAATCACACAAAGTTTTTGGGATAGTGGAGACACTTGCACCCAAATCACACAAATCATAGCATTCATGATCTTTTATTTTTATTTTGATAGTAGGTTCCCACTCATCATGAAGCTTTCTAGGGATAGAAACTTCTAACTCAAGTTTTTCTTCATAAGATTGCATTAAAGCATCAACTATGTGTTTGGTGAAAGCTTTATTTTGACTATAAGCATGCGGAGAATTTAGCACGGATTGCAACAAGGAAATACAATCAATCAAAGAGCAATTATCATAATTAAATCCCTTGAAATCCAAAGTAGTGGGTTCATCACTATGCAAAGTTTTTATCTCTTCACTCCCACTTTTAACAATTTTAGCATCAAGATCTAAAAACTCCGAATCATTGGGACACCGTAAAGCAGAATCATCTCCAATCCTATCTTCAAGATTTATACTAGCAAACAAGGATCTAATAGGAGACACATCAATAACTTTCAGATCTTCATCTTTATTTTCATGATAACTAGAAGAATATGCTTTAATATAATCCTCTCTTTTAGCACGCATCCTAGCGGTTCTCTCTTTGCATTCATCAGTGGAAATTTTAATGGCTTTGAGAGACTCATTGATATCATGCTTAGGCCGGATAGATCTAAGTTTCAAAGAATCAACATCAAGAGTAATTCTATCCACACTTCTAGCCAATTCATCAATCTGAAGCAATTCCTCTTCAAGCATAGCATTGAAATTCTTTTGCGAGATCATAAACTCCATAACAGTAGTTTCAAATTCAGAAGGCATCTTTCCATAAGAGTTGTTGTAGAAATTACCATAATTATTAGAGGAATTACTAGGAAAAGGCCTAGGATTAAAATTACCTCTATAAGCATTGTTACCAAAATTATTCCTACCAACAAAATTCACATCCAAAGATTCATTGCTATTTTCAATCAAGGTGGACAAAGGCATATCATTAGGATCAGAAGAAGCACTCTTAGCAGCAAATAATTTCATAAGTTCATCCATCTTTCCACTCAAAACACTAATTTCTTAAATAGCATGCACTTTTTTACTAGTAGATCTTTCGGTGTGCCATTGAGAATAATTAACCATAATATTGTCTAGGAGTTTGGTAGCTTCTCCTAAGGTAGTTTCCATGAAAGTGCCTCCTGCGGCCGAGTCTAAAAGATTTCTAGAAGCAAAATTCAAGCCAGCATAAAAGTTCTGAATAATCATCCATAGATTCAAACCATGTGTAGGGCAATTACGTATCACTAATTTCATTCTCTCCCAAGCTTGTGCAACATGCTCATGATCTAGTTGCTTAAAGTTCATAATATCATTTCTAAGAGAGATGATCTTATCAGGAGGGAAATACTTAGAGATAAAAGCACACACCTATTCCACGAATCGATACTATTTCTAGGCAAAGAGGAAAACCAAGTTTTAGCACGATCTCTAAGTGAAAACGGAAATAACTTCAAGTTAACAATATTGTTATCCGTATCCCTTCTCTTTTGCATATCACACAAATCAACAAAGTTGTTTAGATGGGTAGCGGCATCTTCACTAGGAAGGCCGGGGAATTGATCTTTCATGACAAGATTCAACAAAGCAGCATTGATCTCACAAGATTCAGCATCGGTAATAGGAGCAATCGGAGTGCTAATGAAATCATTATTGTTCATATTGAAGAAGTCACACAATTTAGTATTGTTCTGAGCCATAGTGACAAGCAAGCAATCCAACACACAAGCAAACAAGAAAAAAGCGAACGATAAACACACGGCAGAAGAAGGGCAAATAAAACGGCAAGGGTGAAGTGGGGGAGAGGAAAACGAGAGGCAAAAAATGTAATGCGAAGGATAAGGGTCTGTGATAGGTACTTGGTATATGACTTTTGCGTAAGCCTCCCCGGCAACGGCGCCATTCTTGCTACTTCTTGAGCTTGCGTTGTATTCCCTCGAAGAGGAAAGGGAGATGTTGCACAATACCGTAAGTATTTCCCTCAGTTTTTGAGAACCAAGGTATCAATCCAGTAGGAGACCACGCGCGAGTCCCTCGCACCTGCACAAACAAATAAGAACTTCGCAGCCAATGCGATAAGGGGTTGTCAATCCCTTTACGGTCACTTACGAAAGTGTGATCTGATAGAGATGATAGTTTATATTTTTGGTATTTTTTTATAAGAACAAAAAGTAAAAGCGGTAAAAGTAAAGTAGATGTAGATTGATATGTTGAGAATAGACCTGGAGGCCATAGTGTTCTCTAGTGGCTTCTCTCATGATAGCGATATTCTACGGCGGGTAAACAAATTACAGTCGAGCAATTGATAGAAAAGCGAATAATTGTGAGACTATCTAGGCATGATCATTGTATATTGGCATCACGTCTGAGACAAGTAGACCGAAACGATTCTGCATCTACTACTATTACTCCACACATCGACCGCTATCCAGCATGCATCTAGTGTATTGAGTTCATAAGAACAGAGTAACGCCTTAAGCAAGATGACATGATGTAGAGGGATAAACTCAAGCAATATGATATAAACCCCATCTTTTTATCCTCGATGGCAATAATACAATACGTGCCTTGCTGCCCCTACTGTCACTGGGAAAGGACACCGCAAGATTGAACCCAAAGCCAAGCACTTCTCCCATTGCAAGAACTATAGATCTAGTAGGCCAAACCAAACCAATAATTCGAAGAGGCTTGCAAGGATATTATGAGCACACATAAAGAGTTCAGAGAAGAACCAAATATTTCTCATAGATAATCTTGATCATAAACTCACAATTCATCGGATCTCGACAAACACACCACAAAAAGAGATTACATCGAATATATCTCCTCGAAGAACGAGGAGAACTTTGTATTGAGATCCAAAGAGAGAGAAGAAGCCATCTAGATACTTGCTATGGACCCGAAGGTCTGTGGTAAACTACTCACAACTCATGGTGAGGGCGATGATGATGATGTAGAAGCACTCCGTGATGGATCCCCCCTCCGGCGCAGCTCCGGAACAGGCTCCAAGATGGGATCTCACGGGAACAGAAGGTTACGGCGGTGGAATTAGGGTTTTCTCTCTGTTGCTGATGGTTTCGGGGTACGTAGACTTATATAGGAGGAAGGAGAACACCGGGGGACGCTCGAGGGGCCCAGGAGGCAGGGGCGCGCCCTGGAAGGGGGGCGCCCCTCACCCTCGTGGGCACCTCGTGGCTCCCCTTTCGTGGTTCTCAAGTCTCCCATGCGTGATTTTCTCCAAAAATAACTCTCCCAAAGGTTTCATTCCGTTTGGACTCCGTTTGATATTCCTTTTCTGCAAAACCCTGAAACAGGCAAAAAACAACAATCTGGACTGCGCCTTTGGGTTAGTAGGTTAGTCCCAAAAATTATATAAAAGTGTAAGACAAAGCCCATGAAACATCCAAGACATCATAAATAATAGCATGGAATAAAAAAATTATAGATACGCTGGAGACATATCAGCAGACGGCCCGCGCGTCCGCGTGGTGTCCGTTTCACCCCAAAAGCGGCGCAAACTTGGGCCGGGGATGGGTCGAAAGCGAACACAAAACGGACAAAAGTCCGTTTGCTCCCGCGCGCTGGGCCGCCTAGTTTGTCTGTTTTACCCCAAACGGACGGGGCCGAACAGGATGGGGTCGCGCAGTGGAGTTGGCCTTAGGGCATCTCCAACGGCAATCCCTATAGACACGGATACAAAAGACTCTTATTCAGTCGCAGCCGCAAACATTTTCATAACAACTTGAATCAACGGACGAAAATCATTTAAACAAGTTCGGTTTCATATAAACATAACGGATTTTATATAAATCGGACAAAAACGTTTATAATTTGAAGATGTTATAACTAAAAAGGTAAAACTATGTGCATGTACGGTCGTGCGGAGCTCCACATGACACGTACACTAGTCTACTGCCGGCCGCAGCTTGTCTTTCCCATGTCTGGGAGCCCGCTCACCGGACTGTCGAGAGCCCGGGAGGTATATGCTTGAGCATAAAGGGCGGCTCACTTCCCCACCACTCATCGAAGTGGAACCGTCGGCTGATGCTTTAGCCGAAGGGGAAGGGGGGCGCCTCCGTGATGACCCACAAGTGTAGGGGATCTATCGTAGTCCTTTCGATAATTAAAAGTGTCGAACCCAACGAGTAGCAGAAGGAAATGATATACAATTTTCAGTAAGGTATTTTCTGCAAGCACTGAAATTATAGGTAACAGATAGTTTTCTGATAAGGTAATTGGCAACAATTGACAAAAGGTAAAAGTAAATAAGGTGCAGCAAGGTGGCCCAATCCTTTTTGTAGCAAAGGACAAGCCCGGACAAACTCTTATATGAAGGAAAGCGCTCCCGAGGACACATGGGAATTATCGTCAAGCTAGTTTTCATCACGATCATCTGATTCACGTTCGGTACTTTGATAATTTGGTATGTGGGTGGACCGATGCTTGGGTGCTGTCCTTACTTGGACAAGCCTCCCACTTATGATTAACCTCTAATGCAAGCATCCGCAACTACAAAAGAAGTATTAAGGTAAACCTAACCATAGCATGACACATATGGATCCAAATCAGCCCCTTACGAAGCAACGCATAAACTAGGGTTTAAGCTTCTGTCACTCTAGCAACCCATCATCTACTTATTACTTCCCAATGCCTTCCTCTAGGCCCAAATAATGGTGAAGTGTCATGTAGTCGACGTTCACATGACACCACTAGTGGAGAGACAACATACATCTCATCAAAATATCGAACGAAGACCAAATTCACATGACTACTAATAGCAAGACTTCTCCCATGTCCTCAGGAACAAAAGTAACTACTCACAAGACATAATATTGTTCATGATCAGAGGGGTATTAATATGCATAATGGATCTGAACATATGATCTTCCACCAAATAAACCAACTAGCATCAACTACAAGGAGTAATCAACACTACTAGCAACCCACAGGTACCAATCTGAGGTTTGGGTACAAAGATTGGACACAAGAGATGAACTAGGGTTTGAGAGGAGATGGTGCTGGTGAAGATGTTGATGAAGATAGCCCTCCCCAAGATTGGAGAGTTGTTGGTGATGACAGCGGTGACGATTTCCCCCTCCCGGAGGGAAGTATCCCCAGCAGAACAGCTCTGCCGGAGCCCTAGATTTGTTTCCGCCTCGGTTCTGCCTCGAGACGGCGGCGTCTGGTCCCGAAAGCCTCCTTATGATTTTTTCCAGGCCAAAACACCTCATACAGGAGAAGATGGGCATCGGGGGACCGTCGGTGGGCCCACGAGACAGGGGGCGCGCCCCCCATCCTCGTGGACAGCCGGTGGCCCCCCTCGTGAACTTCTTTCGCCAGATATTTTTTATATTTTCTGAAACGAAGTTCTGTGAAGTTTTGGGGCTTTTGGAGTTGTGCAGAATAGGTCTCCAGAGTTTGCTCCTTTTCCAGCCCAGAATTCCAGCTGCTGGCATTCTCCCTCTTCATCTAAACCTTGTAAAATAAGGGAGAAAAGGCATAAGTATTATGAAATAACGTGTAATAACAGCCCATAATGCAATAAATATCAACATATAAGCATGATGCAAAATGGACGTATCAACTTCCCCAAGCTTAGACCTCGCTTGTCCTCAAGCGAAAGCCGATAACGAAAAATATGTCCACATGTTTAGAGATAGAGGTGTCGATAAAAACAAAATACGGACATGAGGGCATCATGATCATTCTCATAACGACAATGTATATATATATTGTCATATGATTCTTATGCTAAAGTAACAATTCATCCACAATATCAAGCATGAATCATAAACTTCATTGAAAACTAACAAACTTTGATCTCGGTCATTGAAGCAATTGCAATTTATCGTAACATCGAAAAGGGTCAATATAAGAGCGTTTCAACAAGCCTACATACTCAACTATCATATAGTATTTCATAATTGCTCACACTCACGCAATACTTATGGTTATGGATTTTTAATCGGACACAGAGAAAGATAGGGGCTTATGGTGTTGCCTCCCAACCTTTTACCTCAAGGGTAATGTCAACAGTAATAGACCATGAAAACTTACATCCAAGTGGGCATATATGTCAGGATCTTTCCAACATAGTGTGCTTGCCAAACGATAAAATGTAAAAAGGAAAGGTGAATTTCACCTTGACTCTTATAAGGCAAGAGTAATAGATAGGCCCTTTACAGAGGGAAGCAGAGGTTGTCATGTGTTTTTATGGTTGGATGCACAAAGTCTTAGCATAGAAGAACGTCACTTTATATTGCCACTTGTGATAAGGACCTTTATTATGCAGTCCGTCACTTTTATTACTTCCATATCACAAGATCGTATAAAGCTAATTTCCTCCACACTAATAAATCATACATATTTTAGCGAGTTTGCAACATGACAACTTACTTGGAAGGATCTTTCTCAATCCATAGGTAGGTATGGTAGACTCTCATGGAAAAACTAGGTTTAAGGATGTATGGAAGCACAAGTAGTATCTCTACTTAGTGCGAGGAGTTTTGGCTAGCATGAGGGGGAAAGGAAAGCTCAACATGTTGGATGATCCATGACAATATACTTTATTTCGAATATAAGAAAACATAACCCATTATGTTGTCTTCCTTGTCCAACATCAACTCTTTAGCATGTCATATTTTAATGAGTGCTCACAATCATAAAAGATGTACAAGATAGTATATTTGTATGTGAAGCCTCTCTTCTTTTATTACTTCCTATTAATTGCAACGATGACCAAAACTTTGTTTGTCTTTTTTTTTGCGGGGTAAACTTTGTTTGTCAACTCCCAACAACTTTTATTCATCATACTTTCTATATGTTAAATCATTACTTCCCATAAGATCAATATGATATCTTGGATACTCTTTATGTTTTCTTCCTTTTTATCATGACCCAAGTGAGAAAATCAAGCCCTTGACTCAACACTAATCTTTATTATATAGCTCACGGACTCGATTACAAAGGGTAAAGATCATAAGGCAAAAGCTCACAACTAGATCATGCTAACTTTATTCTACTAGATCAAGATACTACCAAAAGGATCGAACTAAGAAAAACGGTAAAGATAGGAGTGATGGTGATACAATACCGGGGTCACTCCCCAAAGCTTGGCGGTTGCCAAGGGGAGTGCCCATACCCATATGATTATGTCTCCTTCTTCGGGGGTGGTGATGTGATATTCTTGGCGATGATACCCCTCAGGATTCGATTCTCCTCCTCGAGCTTGTTAACTTGCTGCTTAAGGTCCATAATTTCCTTACAGAGCTTGCCCGTGATGGCTGAAGCTCCTTTCACCCAAGGATGCTGCATAGCTGTGGGAGAACAAGTAACACTCTTTGTCATATTTTCATAAGAAAGAAACCTGCCATTGGTGGGGATGACTGAGTTTGGAATAGCTGAGCTCTGTAATTCCCCCATTGTGAATCTAGCTTGAAACTGAGAAGTAACTTCTTGATCTTCCTCCATGGCATCTATCCTCTTCAAGTCAGCCTCCATCTCTTCCTCCGTTGATGGACCAAAGTGATTAACATCGTTGTTTGCTCCTGTGCCAAGTTTTGGATGAGACACCCGACTCTCTCCAACTGATTCCCGAGAAGACATCTTGATCTTATCTGCGACAAAAACAGCTCAAAACAAAAACAGAGGATTTTTGCGTGATACAGAGGTCAAAACCTCAGGGAGTTTATATAATGAATTTTTACTGACCAAAAGGAGTAACATACCAGAAATCGGAGTCCGGGAGGCACACAAGCTGCCACGAGGCAGGGGGCGCGCCCTATAGGGGGGGCACGCCCTCCACCCTCCTGGACGGCTCGTGTCTCTTCCGGACTGCTACTTATTTTTCTATTTTTCTAAATATTCCAAAACGGAGAAAAATTGCCTTTAGAACTGTTTTGGAGTCGGTTTACTTACCGTATCACATACCTCTTCCTTTTCGGAGGCTGAATCGTTCTGGAAAGTGTCCCTTATGTATTCCTCCGGGGTAATGGTTTCAATAACATTGGTTTCAATATTTATAGGGTTACCTGAGATATAATGTTTGATTCTTTGACCGTTCACCACCTTCGGATTTGTGCCTTCGAAGTTGTTGATTTTTATGGCACCAGAACGATAGACCTCCTCGACAACGTAAGGTCCTTCCCACTTAGAGAGAAGCTTTCCTGCAAAAAAATCTTAAACAAGAGTTGTATAGCAAGACATAATCACCTACGTTAAACTCACGCTTTTGTATCCTTTTGTCATGCCATCTTTAACTTTTTCTTTAAACAACTTGGCATTCTCATAGGCCTGGGTTCTTGATGGGCCTCGAAACCCTCGTTGGTTACCCCAAGTGGAAGGTGTAAGATGCAGTAAGTAGAAGTGTTTTCCCCTAGAAAAGATGCCAAGGATCGATTCCCCAGAGACTCCTAGGTTCAACAAGTAGGTGTCAATTGCTATGGCGCCAGATTAGTAGCAACCAACGTGGACCTGCACACAGATACAAATAACTTTGCTCCCAACGAGTACAGAGAGGTTGTCAATCTCTCCGGCCTTGTAGTTCACAAAGGGTTAAAAGCAGTGATAGTAGTGATAGATAGTTTTTGCAATAGTAGGTAAATAGCGAAAAGTAAATAGTGGATGTGATCAATGATGGTAATATGGACCGGAGTCCATGATGTTCACTAGTGATGTCTCTCTCCCAAAAGACGATAAAACAGCTATGTGAGGTAAACGAATTACAGCTGGGCAATTGACAGGACCACAAACGCAAACCAATGCTGACTACATTGCAAGAAAGGTTGAGGTTCAAAGCATGGGCGGTACGCCAAAGTAAGTTGACCGAAATCCATCAATATCTACTACTAATCATCCACCTTGAGATATCTATCCAGAACATCTCGCTGGTATTAAGTTGCGAGTCCCACCCATAGTGTAAACTCAATGCAACAGACAACTGCATTAAAAGAACTTTGCGTAAAGTAAACAATCCTTGCACCCGCGGGCACAAGCACCGTTGTTTTCCCCCTTGTGGCAACAGCACATCCCCTAGACTCATGTTTCTGTCACTCAAGCTAGTCATCGTGGGGCATGAACCCACAATTGAGCATAACGTTCCCTCTTGGAGTCACCACCTACTACTCGGCCAAAGCAATAAGTAACAACGGAGAACATGCAAGAATTACTTATGAACTAAAATATAAAAGAGGTGAATCAAATATATTAATCAAGATCAATCTGAACATAATCTCATAATCCATCGGATCCCAGCAAACTCAACATAGCAACAGCATAAGGATTACATAGGTGCCTCGATCATGTAGGGCAGCTCACGAGGACTAATTAGTGAAGCACAAGAACGGGAGGAGAACATCACATAGCTACTGGTCATGGACTCATGGTCCAAGGGAGACTACTCACAAGTCATCCGGGAGGCGTCCATGGTGGTGGAGAAGCTCCCGGTGGTGATCCTCCCCTCCAGCAGGGTGCCGGGAAGAGTTCTCCTGGTGCTCCCGATCTTGGAAGCGGCGGCGGCGGCGGAACAGAGATGGGATCGCGAAAAGAAGTCCTGTTCTCAGGGTTTCGGAGGTCCCTCTAAATATATGCCAAAGGGGGGCACCGGACGGGCTTCGGGGGGCCCAGGCGCCCCCCTGGCGCGGCCCAGGGGGGGGGCGCCCACAGGGCGCCTGGAGCCCCTGTGGCCCCCCCAGGCTGCCCTTCGGACGCAGTGTTGTTTCCGGATCGCTGATTTTTTATATAATTTTTCTGGATTTTTCTGGGCAGTTCTCGAAACGTGAAAACCTGAAATACAAAACCAGCCGACAACAGAAACTGGCACTGGGGTGCACTGGATTAGAAAGTTAGTCCAAATATGATTAAAAGTGTATGGAAGTGTATGAATATCATAGCAATATCACCCAAAAGTGGCATGGAGCAAGCAGAAATTATAGATACGTTTTGGACGTATCAACATCCCCAAGCTTAATTCCTGCTCGTCCTCGAGTAGGTAAATGATAACAAGAATAATTTCTGTGGTGACATGCTATTAACCTTATAGGACTTTCTCATAGTCATATGACAAAAGCTTACTGAGACAATGATTCTAAAGTAATTAAGTTGCCTCAAGAGAAAATCATAAATGACTGAAAGTCTTACAACATGAAACTGAAACATCAAAAAGATTTGCAATGAACATGATGTGCAAATATGATGAAGTGATATCTAGCTTGCCCCCTTTAGTGATGTAAAACATAAATGCAAGGGCACCTTCAAGGTTTAAGTGATGACTAGATACAATCATTTTAGAATAAACGATATCACAATCATGCAAAAGACAATGCTACTTTGGGACAATGCACATTACACTCAGAATGACAATCATGCTCTCAGTAGTTGGTGCTTCAACATAAAGGTAAAAGAATGGTTATGTGCTAGAGCTTTTTATTTTGAAAACATGGAAGCAATTGTGTCAGCGGTAGTAGTACTTCATATGTGTCATGCATAAAACATCCTATAAGTTGCAAGCCTCATGCATCGAATACCAATAGTGCTCGCTCCTTGTCCTAATTAGCTCGGATCCCCATGGGTTATCATTGCATTGCATATGTTTTAACCAAGTGTCACAAAGGGGTACCTCTATGCCACCTGTACAAACGTCCAAGGAGATAGATCGCATTTGATTTCTCGTTTTTGATAGATCTCAACTTGAGGACATCCATACCGGGACAACATAGATAATAGATGATGGACTCCTCTTTAATGCATAGGCATATTCTCATAAGAGATTGAGGATTAAGGTCCAATCTAAAACTTCCACCATGATGCATGGCTTTGGTTGGCGGCCCAGTGTTCTTCTCTAACAATATGCATATTAATTCAACCCACGGTAAATCACCCTTACTTCAGACAAGACGAACATGCATAGCAACTCACATGATATTCAACAAAAGTGTGACAGTTGATGGCGTCCCCAGAAACATGGTTACCGCTCAGCAAGCAACTTATAAGAAATAAGATACATAAGCAACATATTCTTTACCACAATAGTTTTTAGGCTACTTTCCCATGAGCTATGTATTGCATGGTTAGTTTGCTTAGTGCAGGTGGAGGTTAGCAAAAAGACTGGGAGCGACCAACTAAGAGAGCAATGATGATCATAATCATACAGAGTGACAAAGCAATATTGAATCAGGCATGGTAGTTACATCGCTACTTAGAAATAAAAGATCATCACGGCTTGACAGACTTTCTTTACAGTCTTAAATATGCGTGAGCATACGCCAAGTCAATCAAAATAAATTCTCAAAGGAAGATATTACTAAACCATACCACATCATAGGCAAACAAACCAAGTTGGTATTCCAATAACACATTGGGAACCCCCCAGCTATTCGAGATTAACCAAAAGAAAACCTGAACTACTAAGCACCATCATGAATGTAGCATCTTTATCATAGACACATTAACCAATGCAACGGAAGCAAACTCTCTTAATAAGGTGAGCATGGTAATTAAAGAGAGTTCAAGCAACCAACTAAATAAAAGCTCTTGAAAAGATAAGCATGAATATTAAGAGCAGAGTATGATAGTAGCTATTAAAAGACAAAGAACACACACATCATAGATAGACATGAAAATTCTATGTAATGTTCTAGGTAGAGGTGGAGCGTGTTTCTCTCCCACATAAAGGAATGCTGGGTTCCGACTCGTTATGAAAAACTAAAAAGAAAACTAAAAGCAAGACGCTCCAAGCATAGCACATAACACATGAAGTGATAAAAATATAGCGAAACGAAAGACGAACTGATAATGTTGATGGAGAAGGGGATGCACGGGGGGCATCCCCAAGCTTAGACGCTTGAGTCTCCTTGAATATTTCTTGGGGGTGCACGGGGGCATCCCCAAGCTTGAGCGCTTGACACTCCTGAATCTCTTTATCATCTTCCCTCGCACACTTGAAAACTCCCTTCATACACAACTCATCATAATCTGATTAGCGAGGTTAGTACCCTTAATAAAATAATTATACCTTGCTGGAAATAAGGATATTCTTGAAGTTCTACTGTTTCTCAAGATTGCCAAAAGGTTTTTGCAAAGAAAAAGCAAGTTCTTAGTTTGCAAAGTGAAGGTAAGGCAAAACAGGACAGAATCTGTGAAAAACAGAACAGCAGGCAGTAATTGACCTGTTCGGGATACTTCCGCAACTCAAATAAAAAAACTCAGAACTGACGCACGAAAGACAATTATATAGAGAACGCTGTCGAAAAAATTCAGACCAAAAAGATGATCTGGTGATTTTATACGAATTTTTCTATCCAAGGACAAAATCTGTTTCCTGGACAGCACCTCACAACTTTTGAACTTTCTAGCAATCGGAGGCTATACTTGGCACAAATATGAAAAGCAAAGATACAATGATGATGCTACAGCAGTAAACAAGATCAAGGCACAACAAAAAGCAAAAATTTATTCATGTGGGCTGCCTCCCAAAAGCGCTTTCTTTTATGCCTTTAAGCTAGGCACAATGCATAGATCAAGTTTTATCAAGAGTAAAAGAATAGCTAGCCCGTACAACGGACTCAAAAGGTAACTTGACCTTCTTACGAGGGAAGTGTTCCATCCCTTTCTTGAGAGGAAACTGAAATTTTATATTACCCTCTTTCATGTCAATGACAGCACCAACGGTGCGCAAAAAGGGACGTCCCAAAATAATTGGACAAGAAGGATCACATTCAATATCCATAATAGTAAAATCAACGGGCACATAATTATCATTGACAACAATAAGAACATCATCGATCCTCCCCAAAGGTTTCTTTATGGAAGAATCAACGAGAACATTACCAAAAGAACAAGAATCAAAAGGTTTCAATTTGAGCATATCATATAGTCTTTTGGGCATAATAGAAGTACTAGCTACAATATCACATAAAGCAAAGCATGAGAAATTGTTTATCTTAATTTTAATCATAGAATCCCAACCATCTTCTAGCTTTCTAGGTATGGAGGCTTCTACTCTAAGTTTCTCCTCCCTAGCTTTGATAAGAGCATTAGTGACATGCTCTGTGAAGGCAAGATTAAGCGTGCTAGTGTTGGGATCTTTAGCCATTCCTTGTAGAAAGGTGACAACTTCTGAAATACTACAATTATCAAAATCAATTTTATCATTAGTGGGCAGAATTGTAGTGTCATCCTCTTTGTTTAATTCGCTCTCTATTATAAGAGTTTGAACATCTTCCCAAGTTTGGGGAAGCTTAGGAGCAATTTTAAACTGAGGCTCATACTTTTTTCCTGGAAGACCATGCCATGGGCATAACTCTCTGTCATAACTAGTGTAATCACAAGGTTTATTTTTTTTGTAAATCCCGTCAGAGATAAGTGGGGCAATGGAAGTAGGGGTGTACTCCCCCAATTAGTGTTTTTGGTAGAACCCATAGTAGCAAGCAAGCAAGATAACTATTTTTGTGATTTTTGATAACAAGGTACTAAAGCAAAAATGAAAGGTAAACTAACAAGACTAAAAAGCAAAGGTAAAAGATAGCATGCAACTCCCCTATCCTGAAGAGCGGAGTCCCCGGCAACGGCGCCAGAAAATACTCCTTGATGGGCCTCGAACCCCTCGTTGGTTACCCCAAGTGGAAGGTGTAAGATGTAGTAAGTAGAAGTGTTTTCCCCTAGCAAAGATGCCAAGGATCGATTCCCCAGAGACTCCTAGGTTCAACAAGTAGGTGTCAATTGCTACGGCGCCAGATTAGTAGCAACCAACGTGGACCTGCACATAGATACAAATAACTTTGCTCCCAACGAGTACAGAGATGTTGTCAATCTCTCCGGCCTTGTAGTTCACAAAGGGTTAAAAGCAGTGATAGTAGTGATATATAGTTTTTGCAATAGTAGGTAAATAGCGAAAAGTAAATAGTGGATGTGATCAATGATGGTAATATGGACCGGAGTCTCATGATGTTCACTAGTGATGTCTCTCTCCCAAAAGACGATAAAACAGCTATGTGAGGTAAACGAATTACAGCTGGGCAATTGACAGGACCACGAACGCAAACCAATGCTGACTACATTGCAAGAAAGGTTGAGGTTCAAAGCATGGGCGGTACGCCAAAGTAAGTAGACCGAAATCCATCAATATCTACTACTAATCATCCACCTTGAGATATCTATCCAGAACATCTCGCTGGTATTAAGTTGCGAGTCCCACCCATAGTGTAAACTCAATGCAACAGACAACTGCATTAAAAGAACTTTGCGTAAAGTAAACAATCCTTGCACCCGCGGGCACAAGCACCGTTGTTTTCCCCCTTGTGGCAACAGCACATCCCCTAGACTCATGTTTCTGTCACTCAAGATAGTCATCGAGGGGCATGAACCCACAATCGAGCATAACGTTCCCTCTTGGAGTCACTACCTACTACTCGGCCAAAGCAATAAGTAACAACGGAGAACATGCAAGAATTACTTATGAACTAAAATATAAAAGAGGTGAATCAAATATATTAATCAAGATCAATCGGAACATAATCTCATAATCCATCGGATCCCAGCAAACTCAACATAGCAACAACATAAGGATTACATAGGTGCCTCGATCATGTAGGGCAGCTCACGAGGACTAATTAGTGAAGCACAAGAACGGGAGGAGAACATCACATAGCTACTGGTCATGGACTCATGGTCCAAGGGAGACTACTCACGAGTCATCCGGGAGGCGTCCATGGTGGTGGAGAAGCTCCCGGTGGTGATCCTCCCCTCCGACAGGGTGCCGGGAAGAGTTCTCCTGGTGCTCCCGATCTTGGAAGCGGCGGCGGCGGCGGAACAAAGATGGGATCGCGAAAAGAAGTCCTGTTCTGAGGGTTTCGGAGGTCCCTCTAAATATATGCCAAAGGGTGGCCCCCCGGCTGTCCTTCGGACGCAAGGTTGTTTCCGAAACGCTGATTTTTTATATAATTTTTCTGGATTTTTCTGGGCAGTTCTTGAAACGTGAAAACCTGAAATACAAAAACAGCCGAAAACAGAAACTGGCACTGGGGTGCACTGGATTAGTAAGTTAGTCCAAATATGATCAAAAGTGTATGGAAGTGTATGAATATCATAGCAATATCACCCAAAAGTGGCATGGAGCAAGCATAAATTATAGATTTGTTTTGGACGTATCAGTTCTCCGTTCATCAAGACAGCTAATGTCAAATAACCTCTTCTCACCGGCAAGTTTAAAATCATAATTGAGCTCTTTAATAGCCCAATATGCCTTATGGTCTAGCTCAAGAGGTAAGTGACAAGCTTTTCCATATACCATCTTATATGGAGACATACCCATAGGATTTTTGTATGCATTTCTATAGGCCCATAATGCATCATCAAGTTTTTTAGACCAATTCTTCCTAGACCTATTAACTATCTTTTGCAAAATTGATTTCAACTCTCTATTACTTAGTTCTACTTGACCACTAGTCTGTGGGTGATAAGGGGATGCAATTATATGATTCACATCATATTTTGCAAGCATTTTACGGAAAGCACCATGAATAAAGTGTGAACCACCATCAGTCATTAGATATCTAGGGACTCCAAACCTCGGGAAATAACTTCTTTAAGCATCTTAATAGAGGTGTTATGATCAGCACTACTAGTTGGAATAGCTTCTACCCACTTAGTATGGTAATCAACAACAACTAGAATATGTCTGTACCCATTAGAGGCAGGAAACGGTCCCATATAACCAAAGCCCCAAACATCAAATGGTTCAATAACAAGTGAATAATTCATAAGAATTTCTTGACGTCTACTAATATTATCAATTCTTTGACATTCATCACAAGATAAGACAAACTTACGGGCATCTTTGAAGAGAGTAGGCCAATAAAAACCGGATTGCAATACCTTATGTGCACTTCTATCTCCCACATGGTGTCCTCCATAAGCTTCGGAGTGGCACTTGCGTAGAATCTGTTCTTGTTCATGATCAGGTACACATCATCTAATAATACCATCTACTCCTTCTTAATAAAGATTTGGGTCATCCCAGAAGTAATGTCTCAAATCATAGAAGAACTTTTTCTTTTGCTGGTATGTGAAGCTAGGAGGTATAAAATTAGCAACAATATAATTAGCATAATCAGCATACCATGGAGCAGTACGAGAAGTATTTATGACAGCTAGTTGTTCATCGGGAAAGCTATCATCAATAGGTTGTGGGTCATCAAGTATATTCTCTAACCTAGACAAGTTGTCTGCAATGGGGTTCTCAGCTCCCTTTCTATAAATAATATGCAAGTCAAATTCTTGCAGCAGTAGAACCCATCTAATAAGTCTAGGTTTAGCATCTTTCTTTGCCATAAGGTATTTGATAGCAGCATGATCGGTGTGAATAGTTACTTTAGAATCAACGATATAGGGCCTAAACTTATCACAAGTGAATACAACTGCTAAAAATTCCTTCTCAGTAGTAGCATAATTTCTTTGGGCGCTATCTAGAGTTTTACTAGCATACTGGGTAACATTCAATTTCTTATCATTTCGTTGCCCTAAGACAGCGCCTACAGCATAATCACTAGCATCGCACATAATCTCAAAAGGTAAATTCCAGTCAGGAGGCTGGACAATAGGTGTAGAGATCAATGCTTTCTTAAGTATTTCAAATGCTTCTAGACAATCATCATCGAAGACAAAAGGAATATCTTTTTGTAAGGGATTAGTCAGAGGCCTGGAGATTTTGGAGAAGTCCTTTATGAACCTCCTATAAAACCCGACATGACCAAGGAAACTTCGTATACCTTTGATGTCCTTAGGGCATGGCATCTTTTCAATAGCATCAACTTTAGCTTTGTCAACTTCAATACGTCTTTCAAAAATTTTATGTCCTAAGACAATGCCTTCATTAACCATAAAGTGGCACTTCTTCCAATTCAAAACAAGATTAGTGTCTTCGTATCTCTGCAAAACTCGATCAAGGTTGCTTAAGCAATCATCAAAAGAAGTTCTGTAAACGGAGAAATCATCCATGAACACCACAACAATCTTTTCACAAAAATCAGAGAATATAGCCATCGTGCATCTTTGAAAGGTAGCAGGTGCATGACATAAACCAAAAGGCATACGTCTATAAGCAAAGGTACCGAAAGGACAAGTAAAAGTGGTCTTTTCTTGATCCCCTTTTGAGACAGGTATTTGAGAGAAACCAGAATAACCATCTAGAAAGCAAAAATGAGTATGTTTGGATAACCTTTCTAGCATTTGATCAATAAAAGGCAAGGGGTAATGATCTTTCTTAGTAGCTTTATTTAATTTGCGGAAATCAATTACCATTCTATAACCTGTAACTATTCTTTGCGGGGTCAATTCATCTTTATCATTAGAAACGACAGTCATACCTCCCTTCTTAGGGACATAATGGACATGACTTACCCACTGGCTATCAGCAACTGGATAGATAATACCGGCCTCTAGAAGCTTTAATATTTCCTTCCTTACCACTTCTTTCATCTTAGGATTTAACCGTCGCCGATGATCAATAACCGGTTTAGCATTTTCTTCCAATTTTATCTTGTGTTGGCATATAGTGGGACTAATGCCCTTAAGATCATCCAGAGTATATCCAATAGCAGCACGGTGCTTCTTCAGAGTTTTCAATAGTTTTTCTTCTTCCTGCTCTAAAAGGTTAACACTGATAATAGCATGATATATCTTCTTTTCATCAAGATAAACATACTTAAGATTATCAGGTAAGGGTTTAAGTTCAAACACGGGATCACCCTTGGGTGGAGGAGGATCCCCTAGGATTTCAACATGCAAGTTGTTTTTCATACGGGTCCCTGATTAAAGAATATTTCATCTATTTCCCTTCTCTCATTCATATGCATATCATTTTCATGGTCGAGCAAGTATTGTTATAAAGGATCATTAGGAGGCACAACAATTGAAGCAAGACCAATAATTTCATCCTTACTAGGTATTTCTTTATCAAGGGGTTGCCTACGGAATTTAGCAAAGTTAAAATAATGAGACATATCCCCTAATCCAACAGTAACAATATCTTTCACGCAATCTATCTTAGCATTGACAGTGTTCAAGAAGGGTCTACCAAATATAATGGGACAAAATTCATCTTGTGTGGAACTAAGAACAAGAAAATCAACAGGGTATTTAACCTTCCCACACAAGAATTCAACATCTCTAACAATCCCAGTTGGTGAAATAGTGTCTCTGTTAGCTAGCTTAGTAGTAACATCAATCCCATCTAGCTCAACAGGTGCAATGTCATACATAATTTCTTGATATAAGGTATGAAGGATAGTACTCGCACTAGCACCTACGTCACATAAACCATGATAACAATGATCTCCTATCTTAAAAGAGATAACAGGGAAGCTTACAATAGGTCTATGTTTATTCCTAGCATTGGGTTTGGCTATTCTAGCAGACTCTTCTTGGAGGTAAATAACATGTCCATCTAAATATTCTACCAAGAGATCTTTAACCATAGCAACACTATATTCAACTTTAATTTGCTTAGAGGGTGTAGGTGCTCTAGTATTACTCTTACGAACTACAGTTGAAGCTTCAGCATGATCCTTTATCCTAATAGGGAAAGGTGGTTTCTCAATATAAGCAGTAGGAACAATAGGATCAACATTATAAGTGATAGTCTTTTCCTTAACTTTAACAGGTTCAACTACTTTTACTTCAATAGGGGATGGTATTTAAACCACTTCTCCTTGGGGAGATCAACATGAGTAGCAAAAAATTCACAGAAAGAGGCTACTATCTTAGAGGCAAGTCCATATTTAGTGCTAAACTCACGGAAGACATTGGTATCCAAAAAAGCTTTAACGCAATCAAACTTAGGGGTCATACCTGACTCCTTACCTTCGTCGAGATCCCAATCTTCGGAGTTGCGTTTAATTCTTTCCAATAAATCCCATTTGAATTCAACAGTCTTCATCATAAAAGAGCCAGAAAAAGAATTATCGAGCATGGTGCGATTATTGAGAGAAAGCCGAGCATAAAAAATTTGAATGATCATTTTTCTTGAGAGCTCATGATTGCGGTATGAATATAACATTGACTTAAGCCTCCCCTAAGCTTGAGCGATGCTTTCTCCTTCGCGAGGCCAGAAATTATAAATATAATTACGATCACGATGAACCTGGTGCATAGGGTAGAACTTCTGATGAAATTCCAACTTCAGACGATTATAGTTCCATGATCCAATATCATCACATAGTCTAAACCATGTCAATGCATCTCCCTTCAAAGATAAAGGGAAGACCTTCTTCTTGATAACATTCTCGGGCATACCTGCAAGCTTAAATAATCCACAAACTTCATCCACATAGATTAGGTGTAAGTCGGGATGCAGTGTTTCGTCTCCTGTAAAAGGATTTTCAAGCAGTTTCTCTATCATACCCGAAGGAATATCAAAGCAAATATTTTCAGTAGGTGCAGTAGGTTGAGGAGCAACTCTTTGCTCTTCTGGTCGGGGTGAAGTGTGACACCTCGAGACCGGTGCGCCATGTGTCAGCCAGTGATTCGTTGTCAGTGCGATGTCATCTGCTTGCGTGTTGCATCTTGCCATGTCATCGTGTGTGTTGCATCAGCATGTTTTCAAAAACTTGCATCCGTCCGAGTTCCCTCATCCTCTCCGTTGTCCGTTCTGAGCCCAGACACACTCACACACGCCCGTGGCGCCTCCGAATATTTATTTTATGAGTGGCCAAAAAATGTTCTCGGAATGGGTTGAAACTTGGCGTGTGGTCTTATTATAGTGTAGACAGGCTGCCTGCTAAATTTCATCGCATTCGGAGTCCGTTTGACAGCCCAACGGATATACATAGCGGCACTAGTCGTCGGTTAAAACGTCGGACGTTTTCGGTCTCCAAAAACCCCCGCGGGCCTCTCTCTCTCCTCTCATCGCAGCCCAACTAATCTACACAGCCCACTACCTCCACTTAGGCCCATCCTACCCCCTCTCTCTGTCCGGAGCCATCCGATTCGATCGGAGGGTCCAAAACTACCCCTAGACCCAAACCCTAGCCAAAACTGCCTATTTAAACTTCTCCCCTTGCCATTTTGGGCATCCCTAGCCCCCCTAACCCCATCCCTAACCTCCAGCCGCAGCAATCCCACCTCCTCCCTCGAATTCCGTGCGCCGCCACCTCACCGCTGCCACTTGGCGCGCTCGGATAGGCCGAGCCGCCTCCCAATCCGCCTCCAGCCAACCGGCTTCGGCCACCTGGCCTCTCCAGCGCCTCCAGTCGCCAGGCCCACGGAGAGCCCGCACCGGGCTCCGCGGGCCCGAGCCGCCCCAGCGCCCGCCCGCTCGCCCCTCCACTCCTCCCGAGCTCGACGCCCTGCTCGTCCATCGTAGCGCCCCGCCGCCTGATACGTCCAAAACGTATCTATAATTTCTGCTTGCTCCATGCCACTTTTGGGTGATATTGCTATGATATTCATACACTTCCATACACTTTTGATCATATTTGGACTAACTTACTAATCCAGTGCACCCCAGCGCCAGTTTCTGTTTTTGGCTGTTTTTGTATTTCAGGTTTTCACGTTTCGAGAACTGCCCAGAAAAATCCAGAAAAAATATATAAAAAATCAGCGTATCGGGAACGACACTGCTTCCGAAGGGGAGCCTGGGGGCGCCACAGGGGCCCCAGGCGCCCTGTGGGCGCGCCCCCCCCCCCTGGGCCGCGCCGGGGGGGGGGGGGGCGCCTCGGCACCCCGAGAGCCCCCCGGTGCCCTACTTTGGCAGATATTTAAAGGGTCCCCCGTAACCCTTGAAACATGACTTCTTTTCGCGATCCCATCTCTGTTCCGCCGCCGCCGCTTCCAAGATCGGGAGCACCAGGAGAACTCTTCCCGGCACCCTGCCGGAGGGGAGGATCACCACCGGGAGCTTCTCCACCACCATGGACGCCTCCCGGATGACTCGTGAGTAGTCTCCCTTGGACCATGAGCCCATGACCAGTAGCTATGTGATGTTCTCCTCCCGTTCTTGTGCTTCACTAATTAGTCCTCGTGAGCTGCCCTACATGATCGAGGCACCTATGTAATCCTTATGTTGTTGCTATGTTGAGTTTGCTGGGATCCGATGGATTATGAGATTATGTTCAGATTGATCTTGAGTAATATATTTGATTCACCTCTTTTATATTTTAAGTTCATAAGTAATTCTTGCATGTTCTCCGTTGTTATTTATTGCTTTGGCCAAGTAGTAGGTAGTGACTCCAAGAGGGAACGTTATGCTCGATTGTGGGTTGATGCCCCTCGATGACTAGCTTGAGTGACAGAAACATGAGTCTAGGGGATGTGCTGTTGCCACAAGGGGGAAAACAACGGTGCTTGTGCCCGCGGGTGCAAGGATTGTTTACTTTACGCAAAGTTCTTTTAATGCAGTTGTCTGTTGCATTGAGTTTACACTATAGGTGGGACTCGCAACTTAATACCAGCGCGATGTTCTGGATAGATATCTCAAGGTGGATGATTAGTAGTAGATGCAGATGGATTTCGGTCTACTTACTTTGGCGTACCGCCCATGCTTTGAACCTCAACCTTTCTTGCAATGTAGTCAGCATTGGTTTGCGTTCGTGGTCCTGTCAATTGCCCAGCTGTAATTTGTTTACCTCACATAGCTGTTTTATCGTCTTTTGGGAGAGAGACATCACTAGTGAACATCATGAGACTCCGGTCCATATTACTATCATTGATCACATACACTATTTACTTTTCGCTATTTTATTTACTATTGCAAATTACTATCTATCACTACTATCATATTGCTTTTAACCCTTTGTGAACTACAAGGCCGGAGAGATTGACAACCTCTCTGTACTCGTTGGGAGCAAAGTTATTTGTATCTGTGTGCAGGTCCACGTTGATTGCTAATTGCGCCGTTAGCAGTTGACACCTACCTGTTGAACCTAGGAGTCTCTGGGGATTCGATCCTTGGCATCTTTGCTAGGGGAAACACTTCTACTTACTGCATCTTACACCTTCCACTTGGGGTAATCCAACGAGGGGTTCGAGGCCCATCAAGGAGTATTTTCTGGTGCCGTTGCCGGGGACTCCACTCTTCAGGATAGGGGAGTTGCATGCTATCTTTTACCTTTGCTTTTTAGTCTTGTTAGTTTACCTTTCATTATTTGCTTTACTTCCTTTTATCGAAAATCACAAAAATAGTTATCTTGTTCTTTAGTTATCATTATGTCGGGTCCTTTTGTCTTTGACGAGGCAGAAGTTCTCACCTTTAAACAAAGAGGTGGGGAAAGTTTGAAAGATGCTTGGTATAGAATTAATGATTCACAAAAAAGAGCCACCAAGAAGCAACCTACTACTATCTTACTTAGGAATTTTTATGTTGGAATCACTTCTTGGAATAGGTTTATTTTAGATACTGCTATCAATGGGAATTTCCTAGAGGCCCCAGTTTGGGAGTCTCTTAGTATTATTGAAAATCTTGTTGGGAGTCCCCCTGTTGTTAGCGTTCGAGAGGACATCACCCTAGCTCACATTATGAAAAAACTTGAAAAAATAGAGCTAGAGATGTCAAGCACTAATAAGATGAATGAGTTGGATCGAAAGATCCAAGGGAATTTGAATAGACTTGATAGCTCCATGCATAAAATTTTCAAAATTTTGGAGACCGTCAAATTCCATGATTCTGACTTTTCTAGGATGGACAAGATTGAGGAGATATTTGATACCTTAGGAACTACTTTCTCCTCGATCAAAACCGAAAAGGTAGAAACTCCGGCAAAGAGGGAGCCTAAGTTCGTTCACGTTCCAAAGGCTCCCCGTTCTAAAAGCAATCCACCTATTGCCAAAGGGGTTGAAACCGTAAAGACTTTGGAAGAAACACCTATCGTTGATGAATTTATAAATGAATCTTCCCTTGACTTTTATCCTTTTGGTCTTCTACCTAGAAGTATCTCTATGAGGCCTTTATTTGAGAGTCCTCTTAAGACTAGTTGTATTATTGAAGAGCTTTTTGATGATCTTGATGATGGTTCAATTGATACAACTTGATCTATGCATTATGCCTAGCTTAAAGGCATAAAAGAAAGCGCTTTTGGGAGGCAGCCCACATGAATAAATTTTTTGCTTTTGTTGTGTCTTGATGTTGTTTACTGCTGTAGCATCATCATTGTATATTTGCTTTTCATATTTGTGCCAAGTATAGCCTCTGATTGCTAGAAAGTTCAAAAGTTGTGAGGTGCTGTCCAGGAAACAGATTCTGTCCTTGGATAGAAAAATTCGTATAAAATCACCAGATCATCTTTTTGGTCTGAATTTTTTCTACAGAATTCTCTATATAATTGTATTTCGTGCGTCAGTTCTGTGTTTTTTGATTTGAGTTGCAGAAGTATCCCGAACAGGTCAATTACTGCCTGCTGTTCTGTTTTTCACAGATTCTGTCCTGTTTTGCCTTACCTTCACTTTGCAAATTGAGAACTAGCTTTTTCTTTACAAAAATCTTTTGGCAATCTTGAGAAACAGTAGAACTTCAAGAATATCCTTATTTCCAGCAAGGTATAATTATTTTATTAAGGGTACTAACCTCGCTAATCAGATTATGATGAGTTATGTATGAAGGGAGTTTTCAAGTGTGCGAGGGAAGATGATAAAAAGATTCAGGAGTGTCAAGCGCTCAAGCTTGGGGATGCCCCCGTGCACCCCCAAGAAATATTCAAGGAGACTCAAGCGTCTAAGCTTGGGGATGCCCCCCGTGCATCCCCTTCTCCATCAGCATTATCAGTTCGTCTTTCGTTCCGCTATACTTTTATCACTTCATGTGTTATGTGCTATGCTTGGAGCGTCTTGCTTTTAGTTTTATTTTTAGTTTTTCATAACGAGTCGGAACCCAGCATTCCTTTATGTGGGAGAGAAACACGCTCCACCTCTACCTAGAACATTACATAGAATTTTCATTGTCTATCTATGATGTGTGTGTTCTTTGTCTTTTAATAGCTACTATCGTGCTCTGCTCTTAGTATTCATGCTTATCTTTTCAAGAGCTTCTATTTAGTTGGTTGCTTGAACTCTTTTTAATTACCATGCTCACCTTATTAAGAGAATTTGCTTCTGTTGCATGGGTTAATATGTCTATGATAAAGATGCTACTTTCATGATGGTGCTTAGTAGTTCAGGTTTTCTTATGGTTAATCTCAGATAGCTGGGAGGTTCCCAATGTGTTATTGGAGTACCAACTTGGTTTGTTTGCCTATGATGTGGTATGGTTTAGTAATATCTTCCTTAGAGAATTTATTTTGATTGACTTGGCGTATGCTCACGCATATTCAAGACTGTAAAGGAAGTCTGTCAAGCCTTGATGATCTTTTGTTTCTGAGTAGCGATATAACTACCATGCCTGATTCAATATTGCTTTGTCGCTCTGCATGATTATGACCGTCATTGCTCTCTTAGTTGGTTGCTCCCAGTCTTTTGCTAACCTACACCTGCACTAAGCAAATTAACCATGCAATACATAGCTCATGGGAAAGTAGCCTAAAAACTATTGTGGTAAAGAATATGTTGCTTATGTATCTTATTTCTTATGAGTTGCTTGCTGAGCGGTAACCATGTTTCTGGGGACGCCATCAACTGTCACACTTTTGTTGAATATCATGTGAGTTGCTATGCATGTTCGTCTTGTCTGAAGTAAGGGTGATTTACCGTGGGTTGAATTAATATGCATATTGTTAGAGAAGAACATTGGGCCGCCAACCAAAGCCATGCATCATGGTGGAAGTTTTAGCTTGGACCTTAATCCTCAATCTCTAATGAGAATATGCTTATGCATTAAAGAGGAGTCCATCATCTATTTTCTATGTTGTCCCGGTATGGATGTCCTCAAGTTGAGATCTATCAAAAACGAGAAATCAAATGCGATCTATCTCCTTGGACCTTTGTACAGGTGGCATAGAGGTACCCCTTTGTGACACTTGGTTAAAACATATGCAATGCAATGATAACCCATGGGGATCCAAGCTAATTAGGACAAGGAGCGAGCACTATTAGTATTCGATGCATGAGGCTTGCAACTTATAGGATGTTTTATGCATGACACATATGAAGTACTACTACCGTTGACACAATTGCTTCCATGTTTCAAAATAAAAAGCTCTAGCACTTCAAGCACCAACTACTGAGAGCATGATTGTCATTCTGAGTGTAATGTGCATTGTCCCAAAGTAGCATTGTCTTTTGCATGATTGTGATATCGTTTATTCTGAAATGATTGTATCTAGTCATCACTTAAACCTTGAAGGTGCCCCTGCACTTATGTTTTGCATCACTAAAGGGGGCAAGCTAGATATCACTTGATCATATTTGCACATCATGTTCATTGCAAATCTTTTTGATGTTTCAGTTTCATGTTGTAAAACTTTCAGTCATTTGTGATTTTCTCTTGAGACAACTTAATTACTTTAGAATCATTGTCTCAGTAAGCTTTTGTCATATGACTATGAGAAAGTCTTATATGATTAATAGCATGTCACCACAGAAATTATTCTTGTTATCATTTACCTAATCGAGGACGATCAGGAATTAAGCTTGGGGATGTTGATACGTCCAAAACGTATCTATAATTTCTGCTTGCTCCATGCCACTTTTGGGTGATATTGCTATGATATTCATACACTTCCATACACTTTTGATCATATGTGGACTAACTTACTAATCCAGTGCACCACAGTGCCAGTTTCTGTTTTCGGCTGTTTTTGTATTTCAGGTTTTCACGTTTCGAGAACTGCCCAGAAAAATCCAGAAAAAATATATAAAAAATCAGCGTATCGGGAACGACACTGCTTCCGAAGGGGAGCCTGGGGGGGCACAGGGGCCCCAGGCACCCTGTGGGCGCGCCCCCCCTGGGCCGCGCC
>LR738709.1:605300166-605509516 GCA_902687465.1 Secale cereale | reverse complement strand
GGGGGGGGGGCGCCTCGGCACCCCGAGAGCCTCCCGGTGCCCTACTTTGGCAGATATTTAAAGGGTCCCCCGTAAGCCTTGAAACAGGACTTCTTTTCGCGATCCCATCTCTGTTCCGCCGCCGCCGTCGCTTCCAAGATCGGGAGCACCAGGAGAACTCTTCCCGGCACCCTGCCGGAGGGGAGGATCACCACCGGGAGCTTCTCCACCACCATGGACGCCTCCCGGATGACTCATGAGTAGTCTCCTGTGACACCCGAAGACCGACGTCCCAGAAGATTCCAGAAGATTATAGATGTTCCGGGTTGCCCGTGTGTTTCATTTGTGTTTGTGTTATTTATTTTTGCATTGCATCATGTCATCATGCCATCATGTCATTTTTATTTTTGCATCTCAACCTAAATAAATTGTGTGGACCTTCGGTCCATTTAAATCGAGGGAAGAATGTCTTCTCTTTATAACATATAAAAGCCTCTCAATATTATTAGGGAGCTATATTAAATATTCCATTCGTTGGAATTAACCCAACACACTTGCATAATTTCCTCATGCCTATTTCACCTCGAGTTTCTCCATCTAAACCTTCCCTATATTTTCTTTTCCCGTTTTTCGAGGTCCTTCCAAAAACCCTCCAACCATTTTATTTATATTCCTCACATTTTTGTGAGTCCAGGGAATTTTACCCTATGCCCTAAGCCTTTTCCTAACTCCTCTTTTCTTTCTTTTCCTCTTGTGTTTTTTCTGTTTTATTTGGAAAACCGCTTGGTATCTATCAGCAGCAGTTTTTTTTAAAAAAAAGAGAGAGGGAGCCCAGCCTCCTCCCGCGGCCCTTTCCACTCCCAGCCGCACCTTCTGGCCCATTGGCCCGACAGTAGCCGCGCCCCCAGTCTGTAACCCTAGCGAGCCCATCTCCTCCTCGCTCCCTTCGCTCCCACCGAGCGCCGCCAGAGGCCCCGTGCCCGTTTCCCCGATTCCCTCCTGCGCCTCGATCTCCCCTCGCGCGCCAGTCCTCCGTCTCCCTCTTCCCCCTCCTCTTCAAGGCTGCGCCCGTCCTCCATGCTCCGGCCGTCGCCATGGCCTCCCCAGGCTCCAGCGTCGCCCTGCCTCCTTCTCCTCCTCGCGTCGACAGGCCGCGGCCACTTCCTCGCGCCGCGCGGGTCCTTCCTCGCGCCTCCAGAGTGCCGTGCAGCCTCCCTTCGTCCTCGAGCCGCCCGTCCAGCGCCCTCCCTCCGTCGCCTCCTCTGCGCGCCGCCGAGGCCGCGGCACCAGGGCCGGCGGGGGATGCGCTGCCGCGCCGCAGCGAGCGCCCTTCCTTCCTCCTCGACGCCGGCCATACCCGGCGCCCCGCCGCCACACACCCGCGCCGCCGCGCCCCTGCCTCATCTCCGTGCCAGGCCGGCCTTCGTCCTTCAGTCGTCGGCTGCCTCCTCGCCTCTGGCCCCGCGACTCCGAGCACCCCAACGTCCCAGCGCCCTTCCCCTCGTCCTCCCGAGCAGAGATCCGGTCTCGTCCATGGCGCCGGCTCGCCCGCTGCTGCCTCGATCTTCCTTGTCCCCTCGAGCAGCTTCTCCGCTCTGCTGCCTACTTAGCACCACCACCGGAGCCTCGGGTGCCTGCGCCTCGCCGTTTCAGCCCTGGACGGTACCACCAAGTTGCTGCCATGGGTTTGCCAAGCGTCTCTTCCGGTGCGACGGAGATCGCCAAGTACCTCGACCACAAGTGTACGACCACCGTTGCCGAAGACCCGTGTACGACTACACATCCGGGACGCGACAAGTACCACGACATCGACGACATGAACGTCTACGAACGGGAACGACTACACAAGACGACGCAAGAACGAGACCTCAAGTACCTCTACGGAACGTCTACTTCCTCTACCGTCGCGAGAACGAGAACCCCCATGTACCATGACGACCGATACGACAAGTACCCCTACCGTTGAACGAGAACAACTACTTCCTCTACCGTCGCCATGTACAACTACTTCCCTCTCCGAAACGGAACGTGAACGACTACTTCCTCTACGTCCCTCGACGACTTGACGCCCCGAGACAAGTGTTCCGGAGGTATAACCCCGTGACGATGACCCGTGCGTTGCTTGTTGTTGTGTTGTATGAAATGTTTGCCCTTGTGTGCACCGTGCTCATTTCGTCCGTTTGTCTTGTTCCTCGGTTGCCTCGTCGCCGACCCGTGGGAACCCGGTGACGGGATCAACCCACTTTCATCTTGTTCGACTTGCTCACGTCGATTCTTCTTTTGCACCGGACTCTCAGCGAGTACCGGAACCGAGATGTTGTGTTGCATCATTTTCGGATCGTTGCCATGGCACCCTTTCTTTCCACCACGGTGACAAATGCTTCATATCTTCTTCATGTCAACTTTTAATAATAATTGCATAAACTTGATCATGTCATCCGCATCATGTTAACAACCTTATAATGTGTGAATTGTTGTTTTCTTATAATTACTAAACATGCTCATGGGGATTTTTCCGGAATTGTTGTTGTTAGTTTTCCGGCCTCATTTAAAATGTCTAAATAGTTAGTTTACTTATGCTACACCTCTTGCCATGTTAAAAACATTTAATCTTGTCTTGTAAATAAATGAGAGTCGATTAAATAATTAAATGTGGTGTTTCGTCAATATGCAACTCGTTGCATATTGAGCTCCACTTAACTTGTAGTGTTGTTTGTGCACTTTGCCATGCCATGCATAATTAAACCGGACATGCATCATACTTGGATGTGCATCGTATGACATGCTTATGATTGTGTGTTTACCATGTTGTTTGCTTCTTTCCGGTTGCTTCTCTTGTTAGCTTCGGTTTCGTTCCGGAGTTGTGAGGATTCGCTCGACTGTGTTGCTCCGTCTACTTCGTGGATCCGTTCTTCTCCCTTGCGGAATCCCAGGCAAGATGATCATACCCTTGGATACCTTTACTACCATTGCCATGCTTAGTTGTCTCGATGCTATCGTTACATGTCGCGCTACCCATCTTTTATTGTCAGCCTCTCCTTGTTGCCATGAAGCCTCTAACCTTTGACACCTCCTAGCAAAACCACTGTTTGCCTATGTTACCCGCTTGCTCAGCCCCTCTTATAGCATTGTTAGTTGCAGGTGAAGATGAAGTTCGTTCCAGGAGGGAACTTGTTGTTGGAATATCACAATATCTATAATTATTATTAATTAATTATTAACACACCTATATACTGGGCATGGGTGGAAGGCTTGGCCTTTTGCTCGGTGTTTTGTTCCACTCATGCCACCTTAAGCGCCGATAAACCGGCATTATGTTCCTTGATTTTGCGTTCCTTACACGATGGGTGGATGGGGACCCCTTGACAGTTCGACTTTGAATAAAACTCCTCCAGCAAGGCCCAACATTGGTTTTATTTGCCTCATAATAATAACTTAATTAATTAATTAATTTGCATAAGGGGGACGCTCCTTGGAGATTCTTTTCTACATAGCAGGCGGGAGCAGTGCTGATGGTGTTGGTCCCAAACTAGAGCCACTTGCGGTGCCACCCAGTTATCTGGGATCTTCGGTTACTGTACGTAGCGCTCATCCGGACGTGTCCTGAGACGAGATGCGCGCGGCTACCATCAGGGTGTCGGCACGCCGGGAGGTCTTGCTGGACTTGTTTTACCATTGTCGAAATGTCTTGTGCTACAGGGATGCCAAGCCTGATCGGTTTTCCCTAAGATAAGGAGTGATGATATTATATTTATCACTTCAGCTAATCGTGAGAGCTTGTGATGGGCTAAGTTGGGACACCCCTGCAGGGTTATGATCTTTCGAAAGCCGTGCCCGCGGTTATGTGGCAGATTGGAATTTGTTAATGTCCGGTTGTAGAAAACTTGACAGAGGATCCGAAGTAAAACACACAACTGTGTGAGTAACCGTGATTGTCTCTTTTCACTTTGAGAAGAGAACACGGTGGGGTTATGTTTGACTCGTATATAGTTCAGGATCTTAAGCGATCACTACTTTTGCGACCGTTTTGCGTAGATGCTCATCTTATTCTGGTACTTGTAAGTTAGCCACCATATATGCTTAGCCGCTGCTGCAACCTCACCACTCTACCTCTTCCTACCCATAAAGCTTTGCTAGTCTTGATACCCATGGTTATGGGATTGCTGAGTCCTCGTGGCTCACAGATACTACAACACCAGATGCAGGTTCAGCCGAGAATGAAGCAGGAGCTGGTTCGGAGCTTCTACGGGAGCTCGATGAAGAGAGTGGCCGTATGCTTGTGACGTTTTCGACGATCAGTAGTGGTTTCTACTAGGATTCGATCCGGACCTGTGGCTTTATGTTGTTTTGGTATCTTTCTTTTGGATCTTCACCCGTAGTCGGGTTGTGATGTTTTGAATGATGGTTTGCTTATGTAATGTATTGTGTGAAGTGGCGAGTGTAAGCCAACTATCTCCTTTTGCAATTTAATCCCTCTTTTACATGAGTCGTGCAAAGATACCAAACTTGAGATCATTCTAGGATGGGCTTATACCTTTAAGTCGTGCCTCGACACGTAGGAGGTATAGTCCCATCCTGGGCATTACAAGTTGGTATTCAGAGCCTTCTCCGACCTAGAAGCCCCCACTGATTGATCGAATCGTTGACGGTTGAGTCTAGACACACACTTGAAAATGTTTTGAGTCCTATATATATATCGGAGAGTAGGATTTCTTTTGCTCCTCATCTCTTTTCACTCTGGTGAGGACTCCTGACGACTACTCTTGCCTCTTCTACTTTCAAAAATTGCACCAAATTGTTTTTAGGATCTCGCGAGTATTGTTTGGATTGTTCCGATGTCTTTGTGACGAGAACATTGTTCTCGATGCCTCCTGTCATTAGGGGTTGTGGCAGTGTCCCGGGGAGTTGAGCTCCAAGGTGTTGTCGTCACAAATCCATCGCGGCAGTACTAGAATACTTAAGACGGCCGACATCGAAAACTCTCCTATGCGGTTAGTGGCAAGATAACCCCGACATCACCCAGTACTGGGGAGGTAGTTCGAGAGTATTGCCATAGCTTGTATAGTAGATGCGTTTCGAAGGTCCGAGGTAAACGGTTTCCGGAGATAATTGATTATGTGTTGAAGGATGGATACAGCTGGATGTAGGTTTAGAGTTGATTGCGCGGTGCTTCCCCTGTATCCCCAACACCTGATTGCATAACTGGAAACTTTCGGAAATTAATAGGTGGGTTCATCTAGTAGTTCTAGGCATTCTTCCAACGAGTGCATGATATGAAGTTCGGGGTTCTACATTGAGTGAAGTGGTTTTATGGGCTTGTTCCGATCGGGAGTTGCATCTTAAAGGGTCCTTGGCTATGCTGATCCGGGGATTGCAAAACCCTTTTGTAACACGTTCCATGAGCTTTCAGCACGAAGATGTCGGACGAAGCTTCTATCTTGTATTTGTTCTATCTGTTCCTTGTTCCTTTTTATTTACCTTTTGTTCTCCAAGTGGCTTCTCGACTAGTTGATGTACCTGCAGAATTCATTCGTTCAATTCTCTGTTCGGATAGATATGTTGCAACATAATCTTCTTCATAAACATATCTATCGTTTGTTCTTGTTTTGATTTTGGTATTCGAGTTGCTTCGATGTCAAGTGTTGATTCCATACCTTCCTAATCAGTGTTCTCATATTTCTATGGGAGTGCTAATTCTTTTGACCATCAAGTTTGTCATGTTAATCCTTTTCAACCGGTGTGCCTTCTCTTCAAGTTATTCCATACGCACGCCGTTGAGAAATCTGACGATTTGTCTGTTTCATTCATCCCAAGTTGTCTTTGTTTCCCCGCCCTCCCACCCTTCTTCTTCTTGGAGTCGGAAATTCTCAGATGAAGTATCCATTTTATTCATGTGATATTTCTTCATTCTTTTCCTTCAATGTCCTTATCAGGTGTTTATCATGAAGATGCTCAAGAGCTTCAAGTTCATCATTCTTTTGTTCTCATATTCTGTCGGTGGATGTAATTCAAGATTTCGGTGTTGATCTTATCCTTTTCCTCATTTCACAATGCTTTCTTATTCCGGTGCACCAATTAATCATTCTCCTCTTGCTATTCATATCCGGAGCGCTGAAGATTCATAATTCCATTCTTAATCCGTTCAAGCTATTTTGAGATTGTCATCTTATTCAAGCCATTTAATTCAACCGGTGCAATATCTCTTAAACTATCTTTTCAACGGTGATTTCTTTTGAGTGGGCCCTAACCCACAGGTCTTTTTCCAGGATCTTACCTGACTCTTTTATTTTTTCTGGAGTTATACTCAAATTCTTTTCAAAGTGTGACGTAAGAATGATTTCCATCAGTCACATGCCTTCTCCAAGACCGCTTTCAAATTCTTGTTCATCATTGGTTCAACCTTTTAATTCTTTATTTTACCGGAGTGCCTATACAATTCATGGTGGTGTATCTCATCGTCTTCTCACATTTGGAGACCGGAGAAGTGTTTCTCTTAAATCTTGGCCCGTCTCTTGATGAGTTGTGGTTCTAGCTTCATGCCATCCTCATTATTGTTCAGATTGTGAGGAATTCTTTTATACCATCCGAAGCATTTCATGAATTCTTCTTATTGTTATCCTCCGAAGGCCATCATTTCAGAAGATTTCTTCGTTCTCAGTTTTCAACTTCGTCCTCCAATTATTCTTCATTGATGTCTCTTCATTCGTCTCCATATTTTACGGTGGTTCTTTCAAGATTATCCTTCCATTGTTATCGTTTTAATTCATTTGTTCTTTTCACAATCCTACCGGTGGTTCGTTGAAGATTTACCCAAGGTTGTGCTAGATCTCTCTTTAATTCTTTCCAATGAGAATAAGTAGTAGGCCAATCTGTTGCTTGTCATCAATTTAATTTGGTGAAGGATAAGCATACAATAAATCTTATTCTTATTTCCCCGAAGTGACTAATCTCTGTTTTCCGGAGCTTGTTCATCATATCATATTTTCGGTTCTAAGTTGTTCATCTTGTTTTCCGGAGCTCCAAGTTATTTCAATTATATCATTTCAAAGCTCCATCTAATTCATCGCAGGCCTTGAATCTTATTCTTTTCATCTTTCACTTCTCATCCTTTTGTTTACCGGAGTTCTTCATGCTGGTTCATCAAGATTTAATTCTTCCTCGAAGTCTTCATCAAGATTCTTGTTGGAGCTCAAGCATTCTTCATCATGCTTTCCAAGTGCAATTCTTGCTCCCTTATCTTTTGAGGTGGTGTTATGTCATTCTTGTCAATTTTCCTTCATGAATTATGATTCACGAGTTATCAAGAATGAGATAATTAAAACCATCATTTCTTTCTCTTTAGGAGATCCTTTCAACCGCGCATTTTATCTCTTGGAGTTATCTTGGGTTGTATTCACCTAAAAGCTTTCCTTGAGAATTGTTGCTATTATGGTGCTGATAAATGACCCAAATTCTTCATTTATCATTCCGGTGAATAAGTTTTTCATCTCCTTGTTGATCTCAATCAAATCAATTGTTTAAGTTAGTGGCTGGTTGTCACCTTATAATTTTGAGATGTTTTCCATAAGCCCACATCAAGCTTATTCTTTCGTTGTTGATTTTCCAACAACTCTATTCAATCCATCTTGGTCAGGATGCTCTTTCAATTTAATTTTGGGAGAGATTGTCATTTTCTTCTCCGTTCTTTCTTGCCAACGATTTTGCATCTATTCTTTCGTTCCGGAGGCATTGTGATGTTGCTCTCTCCAAACCATCATCTCGTTTTTATAAAGATCTTGTTTTTCCCTTGCTTATCATTTAACCGGAGTGTTGTATTCTTCATTCTAGTTCTGTCATCTTATCTAGTTTTCCTCTGTTTTCAACCGGAGTGATGTCTGAATCTTTCTTACCCCCTTGTGCCATTCTTTTATTTGTTTCGGAGGCAAAATGTTGTTGTTTTCATCAAGTACCATCCCAACTTGGCAAGTTCTTGTTCAATTCCTTCCATTTTTAGACGGAGTGCTGCCCAAATTTTGTCATTCTTATTCCTTGGCCATACCGTTGCGGTTTCATATTCTTTTGGTTCGTAAGCTCTTGTTTCATGTCTTTCAACCTGCAAGGTTCTCGTAATGCTCCTTGTTCCTCTTTTCTAACGGAGTGTTTCATCTGCGTTCATCTCCGTTGTATTCTTCTTTCTATTTGTTCAACCTCTCAAGGTTCTTTGGTTTCACTCGTCTATCAAAGAAGCAACTTTGTTTTACCTCTTCTTTTCCGTTTTTATCCGGTGCCATCTCTAGGATCTCGGGTCGAGATCCTCTGTTAGTGTGGGAGAGTTGTGACGCCCGAAGACCGACGTCCCAGAAGATTCCAGAAGATTCCAGATGTTCCGGGTTGCCCGTGTGTTTCATTTGTGTTTGTGTTATTTATTTTTGCATTGCATCATGTCATCATGCCATCATGTCATTTTTATTTTTGCATCTCAACCTAAATAAATTGTGTGGACCTTCGGTCCATTTAAACCGAGGGAAGAATGTCTTCTCTTTATAACATATAAAAGCCTCTCAATATTATTAGGGAGCTATATTAAATATTCCATTCGTTGGAATTAACCCAACACACTTGCATAATTTCCTCATGCCTATTTCACCTCGAGTTTCTCCATCTAAACCTTCCCTATATTTTCTTTTCCCGTTTTTCGAGGTCCTTCCAAAAACCCTCCAACCATTTTATTTATATTCCTCACATTTTTGTGAGTCCAGGGAATTTTACCCTATGCCCTAAGCCTTTTCCTAACTCCTCTTTTCTTTCTTTTCCTCTTGTGTTTTTTCTGTTTTATTTGGAAAACCGCTTGGTATCTATCAGCAGCAGTTTTTTTTAAAAAAAGAGAGAGGGAGCCCAGCCTCCTCCCGCGGCCCTTTCCACTCCCAGCCGCACCTTCTGGCCCATTGGCCCGACAGCAGCCGCGCCCCCAGTCTGTAACCCTAGCGAGCCCATCTCCTCCTCGCTCCCTTTGCTCCCACCGAGCGCCGCCAGAGGCCCCGTGCCCGTTTCCCCGATTCCCTCCTGCGCTTCGATCTCCCCTCGCGCGCCAGTCCTCCGTCTCCCTCTTCCCCCTCCTCTTCAAGGCTGCGCCCGTCCTCCATGCTCCGGTCGTCGCCATGGCCACCCCAGGCTCCTGCGTCGCCCTGCCTCCTTCTCCTCCTCGCGTCGACAGGCCGCGACCACTACCTCGCGCCGCGCGGGTCCTTCCTCGTGCCTCCAAAGCATCGTGCAGCCTCCCTTCGTCCTCGAGCCGCCCGTCCAGCGCCCTCCCTCCGTCGCCTCCTCTGCGCGCCGCCGAGGCCGCGACACCAGGGCCGACCGGGGATGCGCTGCCGCGCCGCAGCGAGCGCCCCTCCTTCCTCCTCGACGCCGGCCATGCTCGTCGCCCCGCCGCCACACACCCGCGCCGCCGCGCCCCTGCCTCATCTCCGCGCCAGGCCGGCCTTCGTCCTTCAGTCGTCGGCTGCCTCCTCGCCTCTGGCCCCGCGGCCCCGAGCACCCTGACGTCACAGCGCCCTTCCCCTCGTCCTCCCGAGCAGAGATCCGGTCTCGTCCAGGGCGCCGGCTCGCCCGCTGCTGCCTCGATCTTCCTTGTCCCCTCGAGCAGCTTCTTCGCTCTGCTACCTACTTAGCACCACCACCGGAGCCTCGGGTGCCTGCGCCTCGCCATTTCAGCCTTGGACGGTACCACCAAGTTGCTGCCATGGGTTCGCCAAGCGTCTCTTCCGGTGCGACGGTGATCGCCAAGTACCTCGACCACAAGTGTACGATCACCGTCGCCGAAGACCCGTGTACGACTACACATCCGGGACGCGACAAGTACCACGACATCGACGACATGAACGTCTACGAAGGGGAACGACTACACAAGACGACGCAAGAACGAGACCTCAAGTACCTCAACGGAACGTCTACTTCCTCTACCGTCACGAGAACGAGAACCCCCAAGTACCATGATGACCGATACGACAAGTACCCCTACCATTGAACGAGAACAACTACTTCCTCTACCGTCGCCATGTACAACTACTTCCCTCTCCGAAACGGAACGTGAACGACTACTTCCTCTACGTCCCTCGACGACTTGACGCCCCGAGACAAGTGTTCCGGAGGTATAACCCCGTGACGATGACCCGTGTGTTGCTTGTTGTTGTGTTGTATGAAATGTTTGCCCTTGTGTGCACCGTGCCCGTTTCGTCCGTTTGTCTTGTTCCTCGGTTGCCTCGTCGCCGACCCGTGGGAACCCGGTGACGGGATCAACCCACTTTCATCTTGTTCGACTTGCTCACGTCGATTCTTCTTTTGCACCGGACTCTCAGCGAGTACCGGAACCGAGATGTTGCGTTGCATCATTTTCGGATCGTTGCCGTGGCACCCTTTCTTTCCACCACGGTGACAAATGCTTCATATCTTCTTCATGTCAACTTTTAATAATAATTGCATAAACTTGATCATGTCATCCGCATCATGTTAACAACCTTATAATGTGTGAATTGTTGTTTTCTTATAATTACTAAACATGCTCATGGGGATTTTTCCGAAATTGTTGTTGTTAGTTTTCCGGCCTCATTTAAAATGTCTAAATAGTTAGTTTACTTATGCTACACCTCTTGCCATGTTAAAAACATTTAATTTTGTCTTGTAAATAAACGAGAGTCAATTAAATAATTAAATGTGGTGTTTCGTCAATATGCAACTCGTTGCATATTGAGCTCCAGTTAACTTGTAGTGTTGTTTGTGCACTTTGCCATGCCATGCATAATTAAACCGGACATGCATCATACTTGGATGTGCATCGTATGACATGCTTATGATTGTGTGTTTACTGTGTTGTTTGCTTCTCTTGTTAGCTTCGGTTTCGTTCCGGAGTTGTGAGGATTCGCTCGACTGTGTTGCTCCGTCTACTTCGTGGATCCGTTCTTCTCCCTTGCAGAATCCCAGGCAAGATGATCATACCCTTGGATACCTTTACTACCATTGCCATGCTTAGTTGTCTCGATGCTATCGTTACATGTCGCGCTACCCATCTTTTATTGTCAGCCTCTCCTTGTTGCCATGAAGCCTCTAACCTTTGACACCTTCCTAGCAAAACCACTGTTTGGCTATGTTACCCGCTTGCTCAGCCCCTCTTATAGCATTGTTAGTTGCAGGTGAAGATGAAGTTCGTTCCAGGAGGGAACTTGTTGTTGGAATATCACAATATCTATAATTATTATTAATTAATTATTAACACACCTATATACTAGGCATGGGTGGAAGGCTTGGCCTTTTGCTCGGTGTTTTGTTCCACTCATGCCACCTTAGGCGCCGATAAACCGGCATTATGTTCCTTGATTTTGCGTTCCTTACACGATGGGTGGATGGGGACCCCTTGACAGTTCGACTTTGAATAAAACTCCTCCAGCAAGGCCCAACATTGGTTTTATTTGCCTCATAATAATAACTTAATTATATAATTAATTTGCATAAGGGGGACGCTCCTTGGAGATTCTTTTCTACATAGCAGGGGGGGCAGTGCTGATGGTGTTGGTCCCAAACTAGAGCCACTTGCGGTGCCACCCAGTTATCTGGGATCTTTGGTTACTGTACGTAGCGCTCATCCGGACGTGGCGTGAGACGAGATGCGCGCGGCTACCATCAGGGTGTCGGCACGCCGGGAGGTCTTGCTGGACTTGTTTTACCATTGTCGAAATGTCTTGTGCTACAGGGATGCCGAGCCTGGTCGGTTTTCCCTAAGATAAGGAGTGATGATATTATATTTATCACTTCAGCTAATCGTGAGAGCTTGTGATGGGCTAAGTTGGGACACCCCTGCAGGGTTATGATCTTTCGAAAGCCGTGCCTACGGTTTTGTGGCAGATTGGAATTTGTTAATGTCCGATTGTAGAAAACTTGACAGAGGATCCGAAGTAAAACACACAACTGTGTGAGTAACCGTGATTGTCTCTTTTCACTTTGAGAAGAGAACACAGTGGGGTTATGTTTGACTCGTATGTAGTTCAGGATCTTTAGCGATCACTACTTTTGCGACCGTTTTGCGTAGATGCTCATCTTATTCTGGTACTCGTAAGTTAGCCACCATATATGCTTAGCCGCTGCTGCAACCTCACCACTTTACCTCTTCCTACCCATAAAGCTTTGCTAGTCTTTATACCCATGGTTATGGGATTGCTGAGTCCTCGTGGCTCACAGATACTACAACACCAGATGCAGGTTCAGCCGAGAATGAAGCAGGAGCTGGTTCAGAGCTTCTACGGGAGCTCGATGAAGAGAGTGGCCGTATGCTTGTGACGTTTTCGACGATCAGTAGTGGTTTCTACTAGGATTCGATCCGGACCTGTGGCTTTATGTTGTTTTGGTATCTTTCTTTTGGATCTTCACCCGTAGTCGGGTTGTGATGTTTTGAATGATGTTTTTCTTATGTAATGTATTGTGTGAAGTGGCGAGTGTAAGCCAACTATCTCCTTTTGCAATTTAATCCCTCTTTTACATGAGTCGTGCAAAGATACCAAACTTGAGATCATTCTAGGATGGGCTTATATCTTTAAGTCATGCCTCGACACGTAGGAGGTATAGTCCCATCCTGGGCATTACATCTCCCTTGGACCATGAGTCCATGGCCAGTAGCTATGTGATGTTCTCCTCCCGTTCTTGTGCTTCACTAATTAGTCCTCGTGAGCTGCCCTACATGATCGAGGCACCTTTGTAATCCTTATGTTGTTGCTATGTTGAGTTTGCTGGGATCCGATGGATTATGAGATTATGTTCAGATTGATCTTGAGTAATATATTTGATTCACCTCTTTTATATTTTAAGTTCATAAGTAATTCTTGCATGTTCTCCGTTGTTATTTATTGCTTTGGCCAAGTAGTAGGTAGTGACTCCAAGAGGGAACATTATGCTCGATTGTGGGTTCATGCCCCTCGATGACTAGCTTGAGTGACTGAAACATGAGTCTAGGGGATGTGATGTTGCCACAAGGGGGAAACAACGGTGCTTGTGCCCACGGGTGCAAGGATTGTTTACTTTACGCAAAGTTCTTTTAATGCAGTTGTCTGTTGCATTGAGTTTACACTATGGGTGGGACTCGCAACTTAATACCAGCGAGATGTTCTGGATAGATATCTCAAGGTGGATGATTAGTAGTAGATGCAGATGGATTTCGGTCTACTTACTTTGGCGTACCGCCCATGCTTTGAACCTCAACCTTTCTTGCAATGTAGTCAGCATTGGTTTGCGTTCGTGGTCCTGTCAATTGCCCAGCTGTAATTTGTTTACCTCACATAGCTGTTTTATCGTCTTCTGGAAGAGAGACATCACTTGTGAACATCATGAGACTCCGATCCATATTACTATCATTGATCACATACACTATTTACTTTTCGCTATTTTATTTACTATTTTATTTACTATCTATCACTACTATCATATTGCTTTTAACCCTTTGTGAACTACAAGGCCGGAGAGATTGAGAACCTCTCTGTACTCGTTGGGAGCAAAGTTATTTGTATCTGTGTGCAGGTCCACGTTGATTGCTAATTGCGTCGTTAGCAGTTGACACCTACCTGTTGAACCTATGAGTCTCTGGGGATTCGATCCTTGGCATCTTTGCTAGGGGAAATCACTTCTACTTACTGCATCTTACATCTTCCACTTGGGGTAATCCAACGAGGGGTTCGAGGCCCATCACCGCCTCACTGCGGGCGACGACCAGGGCTGCCGGAAGCCGCCGCCGGCGACCACCTTCACCCCCAGGTCGGAGCCCCGGCTCCCTTCGTCCCCCTTTTTCCCCTCCTCCTTCTTCTTCCCTCACAGCTCTCTCTCTCTCCCTCTGGCCATGGATAACGCCGCCGCCAAACTCCCTCGCCGCCGTGCCACAACGAGCCTCCGCCCAGATCTGGGCGGGATCCGCCGGATCTGTCTGCCTCGCACCCGTTCCCACCGTCCTGGCCTCCTTCCGACGACTGGCGCCGCCGGCGACTACTACCTCCGCCGCCCCTGACTCCCCTCGTGCGCCAAGAGGAGGACGAGCCCCCCTCGCTTGGGGCTGGCTGCACGCATGGGCCAGCCGGGCTCGCGAGGCCCATCTAAGTCCGGCGCCGGCCTGCACCGCTCCGGCTTACCAGCACCCAGCCGACGCCCGCATCCGCTCGTGGGCCACGGCCCAGGGCCCAGCTCCGGCCCGTTCCCCCGACCTGCCCTGCCTCTTCCGTCCTTGGGCCAAAGCCCATGGTAAGAACCAGTAAGCCCCGCCCATGCGCGTTATAACTAACTTGCGCCCACCTGTTTTTTTTGCTTCTCTCTGTTAATATGGCTAAGTCCCTGTTCTGTGTATTAATCTGATGCATACTTTGCATGCTTGTAACTTGACGTGTATATGTCCAAATTGAGTGAATGATATGTCAAAATGAGCGTGGTGATATGCTCTACACTTTGTTCCATTGTGCCATGCTTGTTTGAGGTCATCTAGATTCTCTAATCTCTGTTGCAAGAGTGCTACTTGTTATAAACTGCTGTTACTTGTTATTTTGTTGCCATGTTTGAGATGTGATAACTTGGTGCATGTTTATCCAAATGATGCATATGATATGTCAAAACGTTCATTATGAAGTGTACTACATGATGGTTGCTGTAGCATGCTTGTTTGAATTCATATTGCCATGTGAATCTCTGTTGCAAAAGTGCATTTGGCTATTATGTGCTGAAACTTGTTATGAGATGCTGATTTCAATTGCTCTTTGCTATTGGTGTGTTTGTCTTCATTGCACATGTTGATATGTTTTAGAAGCAACATAATATGGTCTTTGGTGTGGTGCATTTAACTTTCCATGATATGCCTTGAGGTGACTTAAACATGCTTGTAAACATGCCATGTTGTTATTGCTGTTTTATACTTCGTGAAATTTCTGCTAAGTCTGGAATCTGTCATATCCTGATGCTATGTTTGCTTGATGCCCTAGTCAAATCCATGCTTGTTTTGGAGTGGCCAATGATCATGTCTTATTGTCCATGTTATTGTCTATCCATTCATGCCCTTACTTGCACATATGATATGTTGTAGCTTATTTATTTCTTGCTCTCAAGTTGCTATAAATTAAAACTGTCAGGATTTTATCAGCATGTTCAATTTGGTGTAGCTTGTTGCTATTGATCCATGCCTCCTATGGAGTTGCTCCAATGAAGTTGTTTGTTGTAGGATATGTCTACTACATGTCCATGCTCTTTATATGCTTATTTGAGTTGATATGCTTGTTGTTTTGTGCCTCCGAAGGCACCATCGTGATGATGTTTTTGCCTTCCCAGATTTTGGCTAAGTCTGGATAATTTTATTGCAACTTGCCATGCTTGTTTAAATGTGTTCCAGCAAGCTTTTGGGTGTGTTCTAAGTTCCTACTTGTTAAGTATCGTGTCTACTTCACGTCCATGCTTCTTGTTAGCATGTTTGGGTGTTGTAGCTTATATTCACCTTGCTCCAAAGTTGCTATGTGGCTGTTAACTTCAGCTTGTTGTTATATCTTGTTTCATGTGTATCTTTTAGCCCGTTGCTCCGTTTTGAGTGTGCCTTATATGAAACTTGTGTGATTTTGCATGTAGAATCATAATATCATGTTGTTTTCATGTTTGGAGTGAGTTTTGGTTCATGTTTGGGTGCATCTTGTATCATTGCCATGCTTGTCTTGTTTTGCTCATATCTTCTAGGCCGTAGCTCCGAATTAAACAAACTTTATATGAAACTTGACTAGAATTTTGTGTAGATCATCATGGTGCATGTTAAATTGCTGTTTAACTACTTTAACTTAAGGTTTGTTCAGATCTGAACTAATTTCAAACTATGCATATGAGGACTTACCGGATTTGTTATATGTAGATTCCGACCTCATTTAAAACTTGTTGCTTGTGTTGTTTTTCTGTGCTTCCTACCTTGCCATGTATTGCATCATATATAGACTTGTCTTGCATCATACTTGCTTGAGCATATTTTCATGTTCTTGTGTTGTTTAGCTGTGCTTCCTACCTTGCCATGTATTGCATCATATATAGACTTGTCTTGCATCATACTTGCTTGAGCATATTGTCATGTTCTTGTGTTATGTGTTTACCGTATTGCTTGCTTCTTCTCGTTAGTGCTTGTTCCGTTGCGATCGTGAGGATTCGTTCGTCTACCCATGGTTCTTCTTCAAGGCTTCTTCTTCGTCTTCTTCATGGAACCGTTCTTCTTCCTTGCGGGATCTCAGGCAAGATGACCATACCCTTGGATACCTTTACTATCATTGCCTTTGCTTAGTCGTCTCGATGATATCGTTATACGTCGCGCTACCCATCATTATTGTCAGCCTCTCCTTGTTGCCATGAAACCTCTAACCTTAGAAACCTTCCTAGCAAAACCATTGTTTGGCTATGTTACCCGCTTGCTCGGCCCCTCTTATAGCGTTGTTAGTTGCAGGTGAAGATGAAGATCGTTCCATGTTGAAACTTGTTGTTGGAATATCACAAGATCTATTGTTATTATTAACACACCTATATACTGGGCATGGGTGGAAGACTTGGCCTTTTGCTCGGTGTTTTGTTCCACTCATGCCACCTTAGGCGCCGATAAACCGGCATTATGTCCCTTGATTTTGCGTTCCTTACACGGTTGGGTATATGGGGACCTCTTGACACTTCATCTTTGAATAAAACTCTTCCAGTAAGGCCCAACATTGGTTTTAATTTGCCTCATAATAACAACTTAATTAATTAATTAAATTCCATAGGGGGTCGCGTCCCCGAGTATTCTTTCTACATAGCAGGGGGGCCAGTGTTGATGGTGTTGGTCCCAAACGGGCCGACTGCGGGGCCACCACGGGGAAACTCGAGGATTGCCTCCCGTAGGCTGTCCCATCCGGTCGTGGCCTGAGACAAGATACGCGCGGCTACTATCAGGGTGTCGGCACGCCAGGAGGTCTTGCTGGACTTGTTTTACCATTGTCAAAATGTCTTGTGCACCGGAATACCGAGCCTGATCGGATTTCCCTAAGATAAGGGGTAATAATTATTATTACTTCAGCTGATCGTGAGAGCTTGTGATGGGCTAAGTTGGGACACCCCTGCAGGGTTATGATCTTTGGAAAGCCGGGCCCGCGGTTATGTGGCAGATTGGAATTTGTTAATGTCCGGTTGTAGAAAACTTGACAGAGGATCCGAAGTAAAACACACAACTGTGTGAGTAACCGTGACAGTCTCTTTTCACTTTGAGAAGAGAACACGATGGGGTTATGTTTGACTCGTAGGTAGTTCAGGATCTTTAGCGATCACTACTAGTTTGCGACCGTTTGCGTAGATGCTCATCTTATTCTTGTACTCGTAAGTTAGCCACCATATATTGCTTAGCCGCTGCTGCGACCTCACCACTTTACCTCTTCCTACCCTTTAAGCTTTGATAGTCTTGTTACCCATGGTTATGGGATTGCTGAGTCGTCGTGGCTCACAGATACTACAACAACAGTTGCAGGTGCAGGTTTTCGATGTCTTGACGTGAGAGCGATGATCGTTGTGTTGGAGTTCTTTCTTCTTCTTCTTCTTCTTCAGTCTTGGGTTAGGTTCCGGGTCGGCAGCCTGGGATAGAAGATGGATGTCATTGTGCTTTTCATGTTTGCATCCGTAGTCGGATGCCTTGTATTGATGTTGTTGTATTCATGTGTCTTGTATGTATTGTTGTATCCCCCATGTATGTATGTAATGGTACGATGTAATGTTATCCATCTTGCTAAGCGCCCGAAATGCGGTTGTGCCCCAATCACGTAAGTGTCACGTGATCGGGATAGAATCGCATCTTGGGCCTGACAAGTTGGTATCAGAGCCTCGACCGACCATAGGAGCCCCCTTGATTGATCGTAGCTTGGCCGTTGTTGAGTCTAGCAGAAAACTTTTTCGGAGTCTAGTTATATCGGAGAGTAGGAATTCTTTTTACTCCTCAGCCCCTTCGTCGCTCTGGTGAGGAATCTTGACGTAGGTGTTTTGAATTACTCCTCTTCCCCTTCAATTTTTTTTAGGATCGCGGTTAGTTTTCGTTTGTTGCGTTGTCAGTCCTTTCATCTGGTGCATCTCTCGTCAAGTGGATTCAACCCTCTTCTTCTTTGCAAGTGCAACCTCAGTTCTTTTCAACCGACGTTGTTTCCCCTTTTGAAGTTGTCTTTCTTTTTCTCGGAGCGAGAGTCCTTAATCGAGTATCCATCCTACTCGTGTGAAGTCTTTGCTTTCTTCCTTAATTATTCCAACTGGTGAATTCTCGTCTAGTTCGTCATCATTCATCTCCTTTATTCTCAAATGAATTCTCCTCTCGATTCGATATTCTTCACCTCTATTCTTCTCCGGTGGATTCAATTCCAATATCTCGGTGTTGCTCGTATTCTTTCATCGGCTCAAATGTTTCCTTTTGCTCGTTTGCATCTCGCCATTTAATTATTCCGGAGTTCCGAAGACATCTTAGGAGATTCATTTGTATTCCAATTTATTCGAGGTTGTCACCTCATTCGAATCTTTGAATCGTTTCCGGTGCATCATCTCCTTTCCGATCCTTTTCAACAGTGTTTTCTCTTCGGTGGGCCCATAACCCATAGGTCTTTTCCCAGGATCTTACCCGACTCTTCTAATTTCCCGGAGTGTTCCTATATTCTTTTCAAGTGTGACGTAAGTATGGATCCCATCAGTCATATGCCTTCTCCAAGATCGCTTTCAATTCTTTTCATTGTTGGTTCAATCTTTCTTCTTTTCTTCATCCGGAGTAGTTCTTCAATTCTTTTCTTGTGTTCCTCCGAAGGCCATCATTTCAGAAGATTTCTTCGTTCTCAGTTTTCAACCTCGTCCTCCAAATATTCTTCATTGATGCCACTTCATTCGTCTCACATTCGTCTGGTGCTTCGCTCAAGCATTCTTTAGTCAGTCTGCTATCTCTTCGTTCCCGTCATTCAAATTGTCCTCAAGTGCTTTATTCTTCGCGGTGGCTTGTCCTCTTGCATCGTTCAATTTCATTATTTACGGTGGTTTTGTTCTTTTTCTTCACTCGGCTTTAATTCCTTACGGTGCTTCGCTCAAGAGTTCTTTTCCGGTGTTATCATATCAATCCATTCATTTTTATTCCAATCCTACCGGTGTGTCATGAAGATTTTTGCAAGTTCGCGATATATCCCTCCTTTATCAATTTCATCGAGAATAAGTGGTATGTGAATCCATTGATTTCATCAATTTAATTGGTGGAGGATAAGCATAACATAATTCTTATTCTTTTCATCAAGTTGATTAATTCCGTTGGAATTTGTTCTTGATGAATAAATTCTAGTCCTAAGTGCTTAAATCTTTTCTTTCCGGAGTTCAAGTTTTTCTCGTCTATCTCGTCGGACCCCGTCAAATTACTACAAGGCTTTAATCTTATTCTTTTCATCCGTCATTTCTATATTCATCATCCTTTCGTTACCGGAGTTCTTCGTGGAGGTTCATCGCAATTCAAATCATTCATCAATCGTTCATCTAATTCTTCTAGAGCAGCACAAGCATTATTCTTTTGTGTCTCGAGATGCAAATAATTCTCCGTTTTCTTGTGAAATGGAGTTTTGCATTTCTTTCTTCATTCTCATCTATTCAAACTTTTGGTTGTGGCATAATTCACCTCAAGTTTTGAGATGATTTCTATAAGTCCACATCAAGCTTATTCTTTTCATTGTTGAATTTCAACAACTCCGTTTGTCTTGCCTTCACAAGGATGTTTTCAAATTCTTTTCACTTGAAGATGTTGTTCTTCTCCCTTCTTCTCATTCCATTCTTTATTTCTTCCACAGGCATTGTTTTGTTCATCTAGTCAACTTCTTGTCCTATCCCATTCATGTTCAACCGGAGTGCTGATCAAATTCTTTCATTCTTGTTCTTTGGCTATTTCATTATACCAGTGCAGTTTCATATTCTTTTTCGGTCATGAACATCTTGTTTCGTGCTTTTCAACCTCCCGGATTCTCGTCGTATTCCTTGTTCCTCTTGTCTAACGAAGTCTTCCAACTTCGTTCTTCTTCGTTGTATCCTTTCTTTCAAGTTATTCAACCTCTCAATATTCTTTGGTTTCACTCTTTTGTCCTCGAAGAACTTTGTTCTTTCTTTTTCCCTCCCGTCTCATTCCTAAGATCTCGGGATGAGATCTCTTGTTAGTAGGGGAGTGTTGTGACACCCCGAGACCGGTGCGCCAGGTGTCAGCCAGTGATTTGTTATCAATGCCATGTCATCTGCTTGCGTGTTGCATCTTGCCATGTCATCGTGTGTGTTGCATCAGCATGTTTCCAAAAACTTGCATCCGTCCGAGTTCCCTCGTCCTCTCCATTGTCCGTTCTGAGCCCAGACACACTCACACGCGCCCGCGCCACCTCCGAATATTTATTTTATGAGTGGCCGAAAAATGTTCTCGGAATAGGTTGAAACTTGGCGTGTGGTCTTATTATAGTGTAGACAGGCCGCCTGCCAAATTTCATCGCATTCGGAGTCCGTTTGATAGCCCAACGGATATACATAGCGGCACTAGTCGCCGGTTAAAACGTCGGACGTTTTTGGTCTCCGAAAACCCCCGCGGGCCTTTCTCTCTCCTCTCATCTCAGCCCAACTAATCTACACAGCCCACTACCTCCACTTAGGCCCATCCTACCCCCTCTCTCTGTCCGGAGCCGTCAGATTCGATCGGAGGGTCCAAAACTACCCCTAGACCCAAACCCTAGCCAAAACTGCCTATTTAAACCCCTCCCCTTGCCATTTTGGGCATCCCTAGCCCCCCTAACCTCATCCCTAACCTCCAGCCACAGCAATCCCACCTCCTCCCTCGAATTCTGTGCGCCGCCACCTCATCACCGCCACTTGGCGCGCTCGGATAGGCCGAGCCGCCTCCCAATCCGCCTCCAGCCAACCGGCTTCGGCCACCTGGCCTCTCCAGCGCCTCCAGTCGCCAGGCCCATGGGGAGCCCGCACCGGGCCGCACCGGCCTTCGCGGGCCCGAGCCGCCCCAGCGCCCGCCTGCTCGCCCCTCCGCTCCTCCCGAGCTCGACGCCCCGCTCGTCCATCGCAGCGCCCCGCCGCCTCACTGCGGCCGGCGACCAGGGCCGCCGGAAGCCGCCGCCGGCGACCATCTTCACCCCCAGGTCGGAGCCCCGGCTCCCTTCGTCCCCTTTTTCCCTCCTCCTTCTTTTTCCCTCACAGCTCTCTCTCTCCCTCTGGCCATGGATAACGCCGCCGCCAAACTCCCTCGCCGTCGTGCCACGACGAGCCTCCGCCCAGATCTGGGCGGGATCCGCCGGATCTGTCTGCCTCGCACCCGTTCCCACCGTCCCGGCCTCCTTCCGACGACTGGCGCCGCCGGCGACTACTGCCTCCGCCGCCCCTGACTCCCCTCGTGCGCCAGGAGGAGGACGAGCCCCCCTCGCTTGGGGCTGGCTGCACGCATGGGCCAGCCGGGCTCGCGAGGCCCATCTAAGTCCAGCGCCGGCCTCCACCGCTCCGGCTTACCAGCACCCAGCCGACGCGCGCATCCGCTCGTGGGCCACGGCCCGGGGCCCAGCTCCGGCCCGTTCCCCCGACCTGCCCTGCCTCTTCCGTCCTTGGGCCGAAGCCCATGGTAAGAACCAGTAAGCCCCGCCCGTGCGCGTTATAACTAACTTGCGCCCACCTGTTTTTTTTTCTTCTCTCTGTTAATATGGCTAAGTCCCTGTTCTGTGTATTAATCTGATGCATACTTTGCATGCTTGTAACTTGACGTGTATATGTCCAAATTGAGTGAATGATATGTCAAAATGAGCGTGGTGATATGCTCTACACTTTGTTCCATTGTGCCATGCTTGTTTGAGTTCATCTAGATTCTCTAATCTCTGTTGCGAGAGTGCTACTTGTTATAAACAGCTGTTACTTGTTATTTTGTTGCCATGTTTGAGATGTGATAACTTGGTGCATGTTTATCCAAATGATGCATATGATATGTCAAAATGTTCATTATGAAGTGTACTACATGATGGTTGCTGTAGCATGCTTGTTTGAATTCATATTGCCATGTTAATCTCTGTTGCAAAAGTGCATTTGGCTGTTATGTGCTGAAACTTGTTATGAGATGCTGATTTCAATTGCTCTTTGCTATTAGTGTGTTTGTCTTCATTGCACATGTTGATATGTTTTAGAAGCAACATAATATGGTGTTTGGTGTGGTGCATTTAACTTTCCATGATATGCCTTGAGGTGACTTAAACATGCTTGTAAACATGCCATGTTGTTATTGTTGTTTTATACTTCATGAAATTTCTGCTAAGTCTGGAATCTGTCATATCCTGATGCTATGTTTGCTTGATGCCCTAGTCAAATCCATGCTTGTTTTGGAGTGGCCAATGATCATGTCTTATTTCCCATGTTATTGTCTATCCATTCATGCCCTTACTTGCATATATGATATGTTGTAGCTTATTTATTTCTTGCTCTCAAGTTGCTATAAATTATAACTGTCAGGATTTTATCAGCATGTTCAATTTGGTGCAGCTTGTTGCTATTGATCCATGCCTCCTATGGAGTTGCTCCAATGAAGTTGTTTGATGTAGGATATGTCTACTACATGTCCATGCTCTTTATATGCTTATTTGAGTAGATATGCTTGTTGTTTTGTGCCTCCGAAGGCACCATCGTGATGATGTTTTTGCCTTCCCAGATTTTGGCTAAGTCTGGATAATTTTATTGCAACTTGCCATGCTTGTTTAAATGTGTTCCAGCAAGCTTTTGGGTGTGTTCTAAGTTCCTACTTGTTAAGTATCGTGTCTACTTCACATCCATGCTTCTTGTTAGCATGTTTGGGTGTTGTAGCTTATATTTACCTTGCTCCAAAGTTGCTATGTGGCTGTTAACTTCAGCTTGTTGTTATATCTTGTTTCATGTGTATCTTTTAGCCCGTTGCTCCGTTTTGAGTGTGCCTTATATGAAACTTGTGTGATTTTGCATGTAGAATCATAATATCATGTTGTTTTCTTGTTTGGAGTGAGTTTTGCTTCATGTTTGGGTGCATATTGTATCGTTGCCATGCTTGTCTTGTTTTGCTCATATCTTCTAGGCCGTAGCTCCGAATTAAACAAACTTTATATGAAACTTGACTAGAATTTTGCGTAGATCATCATGGTGCATGTTAAATTGCTGTTTAACTACATTAACTTAAGGTTTGTTCAGATCTGAACTAATTTCAAACTATGCATATGAGGACTGGATTTGTTATATGTAGATTCCGACCTCATTTAAAACTTGTTGCTTGTGTTGTTTTTTCTGTGCTTCCTACCTTGCCATGTATTGCATCATATATAGACTTGTCTTGCATCATATTTGCTTGAGCATATTTTCATGTTCTTGTGTTGTTTTGCTGTGCTTCCTACCTTGCCATGTATTGCATCATATATAGACTTGTCTTGCATCATACTTGCTTGAGCATATTGTCATGTTCTTATGTTATGTGTTTACCGTATTGCTTGCTTCTTCTCGTTAGTGCTTGTTCCGTTGCGATCGTGAGGATTCGTTCGTCTACCCGTGGTTCTTCTTCAAGGCTTCTTCTTCGTCTTCTTCATGGAACCGTTCTTCTTCCTTGCGGGATCTCAGGCAAGATGACCATACCCTTGGATACCTTTACTATCATTGCCTTTGCTTAGTCGTCTCGATGCTATCGTTATATGTCGCGCTACCCATCATTATTGTCAGCCTCTCCTTGTTGCCATGAAACCTCTAACCTTAGAAACCTTCCTAGCAAAACCATTGTTTGGCTATGTTACCCGCTTGCTCGGCCCCTCTTATAGCGTTGTTAGTTGCAGGTAAAGATGAAGATCGTTCCATGTTGAAACTTGTTGTTGGAATATCACAAGATCTATTGTTATTATTAACACACCTATATACTGGGCATGGGTGGAAGACTTGGCCTTTTGCTCGGTGTTTTGTTCCACTCATGCCACCTTAGGCGCCGATAAACCGGCATTATGTCCCTTGATTTTGCGTTCCTTACATGGTTGGGTATATGGGGACCTCTTGACACTTCATCTTTGAATAAAACTCTTCCAGTAAGGCCCAACATTGGTTTTAATTTGCCTCATAATAACAACTTAATTAATTAATTAAATTCCATAGGGGGTCGCGTCCCCGAGTATTCTTTCTACATAGCAGGGGGGCAGTGCTGATGGTGTTGGCGGGGCCACCACGGGGAAACTCGAGGATTGCCTCCCGTAGGTTGTCCCATCCGGTCGTGGCCTGAGACGAGATACGCGCGGCTACTATCAGGGTGTCGGCACGCCAGGAGGTCTTGCTGGACTTGTTTTACCATTGTCAAAATGTCTTGTGCACCGGGATACCCAGCCTGATCGTATTTCCCTAAGATAAGGGGTAATAATTATTATTACTTCAGCTGATCGTGAGAGCTTGTGATGGGCTAAGTTGGGACACCCCTGCAGGGTTATGATCTTTGGAAAGCCGGGCCCGCGGTTATGTGGCAGATTGGAATTTGTTAATGTCCGGTTGTAGAAAACTTGACAGAGGATCCGAAGTAAAACACACAACTGTGTGAGTAACCGTGACGGTCTCTTTTCACTTTGAGAAGAGAACACGGTGGGGTTATGTTTGACTCGTAGGTAGTTCAGGATCTTTAGCGATCACTACTAGTTTGCGACCATTTGCGTAGATGCTCATCTTATTCTTGTACTCGTAAGTTAGCCACCATATATTGCTTAGCCGCTGCTGCGACCTCACCACTTTACCTCTTCCTACCCTTTAAGCTTTGATAGTCTTGTTACCCATGGTTATGGGATTGCTGAGTCGTCGTGGCTCACAGATACTACAACAACAGTTGCAGGTGCAAGTTTCCGATGTCTTGACGTGAGAGCGATGATCGTTGTGTTGGATTTCTTTCTTTCTTCTTCTTCTTCAGTCTTGGGTTAGGTTCCGGGTCGGCAGCCTGTGATAGCAGATGGATGTCATTGTGCTTTTCATGTTTGCATCCGTAGTCGCATGCCTTGTATTGATGTTGTTGTATTCATGTGTCTTGTATGTATTGTTATATCCCCCATGTATGTATGTAATGGTACGATGTAATGGTATCCATCTTGCTAAGCGCCCGAAATGCGGTTGTACCCCAATCACGTAAGTGTCACGTGATCGGGATAGAATCGCATCTTGGGCCTGACATGAAGATACCCCGAACAAGCCCCTCAAAGGATTTTGAGCCATAGTAACAAGTGACAATAAATTTTAGCACACTATATAAAATTTTCCTTACCAAATTCCACTTACCAAAGGCGCTTCACTCCCCGGCAACGGCGCCAGAAATGAGTCTTGATGACCCACAAGTGTAGGGGATCTATCATAGTCCTTTCGATAAGTAAGAGTGTCGAACCCAACGAGGACCAGAAGGAAATGATAGGCGGTTTTCAGTAAGGTATTTTCTCCAAGCACTGAAATTATAGGTAACAGATAGTTTTGTGATAAAGTAATTGGTAGCAAGTGACAAAAGGTAAAAGTAAATAAGTTGCAGCAAGGTGGCCCAATCCTTTTTGTAGCAAAGGACAATCCCGGACAAACTCTTATATGAAGGAAAGCGCTTCCGAGGACACATGGGAATTATCGTCAAGCTAGTTTTCATCACGATCATCTGATTCGCATTCGATACTTTGATAATTTGGTATGTGGGTGGACCGGTGCTTGGGTGATGTCCTTACTTGGACAGGCCTCCCACTTATGATTAATCTCTAATGCAAGCATCCGCAACTACAAAGAAGTATTAAGGTAAACCTAACCATAGCATGAAACATATGGATCCAAATCAGCCCCTTACGAAGCAACACATAAACTAGGGTTTAAGCTTCTGTCACTCTAGCAACCCATAATCTACTTATTATTTCCCAATGCCTTCCTCTAGGCCCAAATAATGGTGAAGTGTCATGTAGTCGACGTTCACATGACACCACTAGAGGAGAGACAACATACATCTCATCAAAATATCGAACGAAGACCAAATTCACATGACTACTAATAGCAAGACTTCTCCCATGTCCTCAGGAACAAAAGTAACTACTCACAAGACATATTATTGTTCATGATCATAGGGGTATTAATATGCATAATGGATCTGAACATATGATCTTCCACCAAATAAACCAACTAGCATCAACTACAAGGAGTAATCAACACTACTAGCAACCCACAGGTACCAATCTGAGGTTTGGGTACAAGGATTGGATACAAGAGATGAACTAGGGTTTGAGAGGAGATGGTGTTGGTGAAGATGTTGATGAAGATAGCCCTCCCCAAGATGGGAGAGTTGTTGGTGATGACGGCGGTGACGATTTCGCCCTCTCGGAGGGAAGTATCCCCGGCATAACAGCTCTGCCGGAGCCCTAGATTGGTTTCCGCCTCGGTTCCGCCTCGAGACGGCGGCGTCTTGTCCCGAAAGCCTCCTTATGATTTTTTCCACGTAAAAACACCTCATATAGGAGAAGATGGGCATCGGGGGACCGTCGGTGGACCCCCGAGACAGGGGGCGCGCCCTGAGAGGGGGGCGCGCCCCCCACCCTCGTGGACAGCCGGTGGCCCCCCTCGTGAACTTCTTTCGCTAGATATTTTTTATATTTTCTGAAAATAAGTTATGTGAAGTTTCGGGGCTTTTGCAGTTGTGCAGAATAGGTCTGCAGAGTTTGCTCCTTTTCCAGCCCAGAATTCCAGCTGCCGACATTCTCCCTCTTCATGTAAACCTTGTAAAATAAGAGAGAAAATGCATAAGTATTGTGACATAATGTGTAATAATAGCCCATAATGCAATAAATATCAACATATAAACATGATACAAAATGGACGTATCACTCTGCTTCAGTGGAGCCCAGGCGATGGGTTGACGATGGTCTGCGCTAAAGAACCGGGCAAGACACCGGCTATGTACACTGGCGTCGCCTCGGCGGTAGCCTTCCTAGGACCCAAGCGGTGGCGGTTACCCGTGTTCTACATTCCCTCGATATTGGCGGCGAACACGCTGAACGCCGACTCATTGATATCCGCGTCGCCGATTTCTCTCTCCGCCTGAATGGCGCGGATATGCGCGCATTAACGGTGAGCGGCGCGGTCAAATGAACTGGAGGAGCGGTACTACGCACCGTCGTCAATGACATCGATGATGGTCGTGCCGTCGTGCCGTCCTGGAGCAACTCGCCACTCCTCCGCGAGCTGGCTTGGAGCGGCGAGTTGCTTAACCACGCGCCGGCTTGGTGCGACGACTTGCTTCGACGGGCTAGGTGAGGGGGGGTAGAGCAACAGCCTGCCGCCTCGCTCGTATCCGACGGGCTCGGTGGGCCACCCATCCGGCTTTTATGCCCGAGAACTGGTCTCTTCCTGCTCATCGGATGCCATCAAAAGGGTGGAGAAAATGGTGGAGAAAATGGTGGAAGGAGGATATGGGGAGCGGAGGACTTGGTGGTGTGATTCTTTCCCGGCCTCTGGTCTCGTTTAAATAGAGGACGGACGGGAGGAGCTTGCCCCACATTGCGTTTAATGCCGACCCGTTCGTGAACACAAATGTGGTTGGAGTAGGTTTCTCGGTTTCTACGCGGGTTTAATGGAGACGTTTGAATGCAGCGAGAAGACGTGTTCAGTTGGGCGTGCAGCGGGCGGCACCCTCGGCCGATGCGCTGCTACAATGGTTGAGGCAGTGAGAGGTCGTGGCATCCCTGAGTCACGTTCAATGTGGAGCGGCACGCTCTATAGTGGCATGAATGCGGGGCTACGTCGGGCGAGAAGTGAGTGCGGGAAGAGAGAGGGGTTTTTGGTGGGCCACGGCAGTCAGAAGCAGGCTTGGATCAGTCTGGACTCCCGCAAACCGCCCCAAGTTAGTCTCCGACTTGAGAAATTGCGTCCGGGCCGCACCGCGGGCCGATACACGCCCGCGATGGATGGCTTCCGTAGTCCGGGCAACACGGTCCGAAACGAAATCATTAATTGAGGAGTACTCGTTACAAAGATCACCCCAAACCCCCATGTTGCGACAAGTGGCCCGCTGCATGTGCGCCACTTGTTGCAACCTCGGCGTTTTCCCTTTGTTCGTAGATCCGTTTATTCAAAATATTTTATCTCTTAAACCGTTCATCCAAATCTCGAACCGTTTTCACAGTTGAATTCCTCGCGTTGAGATCTTCAAAACTAGATCCCATGTTGATAGGTTTTGACGAAAAAAAATTCACGAAAAAAACCGGACGAAAAACCGAACCGGGCGCACTGATTTTTTCCCTTTCCAAAAGAGGCACGCCCGTGCCTCTCGCGAAATCACAACCGTGCTTCTGTCGGAAGCAAAAACTGTGACTCTCGCGGAAGAGAAAAAAAAAGAGTGTGTTTTTTCCTTTCCGAGAGGTACGGCCGTGACTCTCACGAAAGCACAACCGTGCATATCGCGAAAGAAAAACCGTGACTCTCGCGAAAGAAAAAAAAACAGAAAACACGTTTTTTTCCTTTCCGAGAGGCACGGCCGTGACTCTCGCGAAAGCACAACCGTGGCTCTCGCGGAAGCAAAACCGTTATTCTTGCGAAAGAAAAAAAAATAGAAAACACGTTTTTTTTTCGTTTCCGAGAGGCACGACCGTGACTCTTGCGAAAGCGCAACCGTGCCTCTCACGGAAGCAAAACCGTGACTCTCGCGAAAAAAACATGTTTTTGAACAAAATATTTTTTTTTTGAAATTTTCCTTTCGTCGAAAAGCTAAGGAAGACCGGTGGAAAACCAAAACGTCGAAAAAACCCAGGGAAAAACCGTTTAATAAGCCAGAAACGCGTGCGAAAAAAAAACCGGAGGGTGCGCCCAGAATGCGACACGTGGCGAATGGCTGAGAGCACGTCAAGTGGCGCTGATCGCTGCGAGGCTCCAGAAGAAGCGCTCGTTAACTAGTTGCTCCCGGTCCGAACTCGTGCGGTAGGTTTGCGGGTCGGCAATGTGATACCGGTGTATCGCTATGTCCAAGCATGACCACACGGGAATTGATGTTTGGTTCGGGATAAGTGAAAGACATCCTATTGCTCCTTCCTTGTGGAGTATGGTGATTATTTAGGTAGTATGGGATATCGTAGGATTTGTTTTACCTTTGCCTTCTACTTCCAAAATGCCATATTCTCACTATATATACACTTACGAGACTCAAGCAATAAACGTCGATTTCACCAATCCCTTTCTATCTCTTCTAACATGGTATTAGCCTAGCCGATCTAACCCAAGCCGCCGCCCACCGCTTCCGCCATGCGCACCGCCCCCGGGGTAGTCGGCCTCCAGGAACGCCACCGGGGGGAGCACCACCCGTACCTAGGGTTCGTCCATCAGTCGTGTTGACCGATTGCACTGGAGAGTTTTTTTCCCGATTCTTTAATTCGAGCTTTTCTCTCTCTCGCTAGTTGCTTTGATCAGCCTTTACTTTTTGATTTTCTGATCTACAAGCGATTTGCGTCGCCCGCCGCCGACCCCCACGCCTCTACTTCCACATAAGCGTCGACTCTACACCGACCACATCGTCATCAACCGTGAGGCAAGGCTAGACACGCCGCCCAAGGGACACCTTTGTGTGTTTATGTCGACCGCTCGTCTGCGTGGTCTACAATGTGGGTCTGTCTTCGTCGGCGGTGCCCGGGACATCACCGACAATGTCGCCATCGACTCAATCTGCGTTTTGTCCCCGCGTTGGCTCGTACAGCACCGCCGTCGGTCTGATGAACCGAGCAAGCGCCTGCCTTCGCTAAGCACGTCCCCTAGTGTGCGCCCACCGCCGATCGAGCCAAAGGTTGCCATCGCTTCCTCCCTTCAAACCACCGCGTCGCCGCCCCCAGGTCTTCACACTAGCTGCCCCGACCCGCCTGCCGCTCACATCGACGCGACTTCGGGCCGTCGCGCTTGGACACGCGGTTCACGCCGCTTCTCCAAGAAACTTCCGGCGGCTACCCGTGTAGACGCTGCCGCCTTTGCGTCGCCCCTTCGGGCTATCGCGCCGCAACAAGCGGTCTAGGCCACCTCTTGTCGGGCCCTCGCCACCGGCCAGTCGTTCTCCTCTCCACGCGGCTGCCACGACCCGCGATCCTCTGCTACACCGCCCCTTCGGGTTTTAGCCCCGTGACACATGGTCCCCACCGTCGCCCGAAGTTGTCCCCGTGGATGCACCGACCCGTGCTACGCCGCTGCGCCATCCCTTCGGCTCATAGAGTTGCGGCATGCGGTCCACGCCGTCGGCCCCGTGGTTGCACCAAACCGTTGTGGCACCCCGGCTCAGAGAGACAGGAATGTCATGTATTCCAGCCTAGAGATCAAGTCTTCTGGAATACGGCACTGCTTGGCATAGAACAAATCAACTCTTGTTACAAATTATATGGATACAAGGGTTCCGATATAATGACAGATTACATCGGCACGGCGACACTACGCCTGCTAAGGTAGCTCTATGCTAGCAATGTAACAACTCGTAGCAGCAGAATATCTTGTAGCAGCGGAACAATGACGACAGCGATGGACTCCACTCCGCAAGGTGATATGTCTCCAATGTGTATCTATAATTTTTTATTGTTCCATGCTATTATATTATCTTTCTTGGATGTTTTTATGCATTTATATGCTATTTTATATGATTTCTGGGACTAACCTATTAACCCAGATGTGACACCCCGAGACCGATGCGCCAGGTGTCAGCCAGTTATTCGTCTTCGTTGCCATGTTATCTGCTTGTGTGTTGCATTTTGCCATGTCATCGTGTGCATTGCATCAGCATGTTTTCAAAACTTGCATCTGTCCGAGTCCGCCCGTCCTTTCCATTGCCCGTTCTGAGCCCAGAAACACTTGCACGCGCCCGCGGCATCTCCAAATATTTATTTTATGAGTGGCCGGAAAATGTTCTCGAAATGGGTTGAAACTTGGCTTGTGGTCTTATTATAGCATAGGTGAACCGCCTGTCAAGTTTCGTCACGTTCGGAGTCCGTTTGGTAGCCCAACGGTTAACCACCGGAAGCCTTTCTCTTTTGGCCCAGCACCCCACCTCAACAGCCCCCAACCCCATTCTAACCCCCCTCCATTCTCTCGGTCGTTGGATCAGGATCGCGTGGCCGAAAACCGCTCCTCATTTGGACACTCCTAGCTCCCTCTACCTATAAATGTGTGCCTCCTCCTCCATTTTTCGCAGATGAAACCCTAGCCCCGCTCCTCTAGCGCCGTCGGACATGTCCATCCGCGCCGGACATGTCTAGCTTCCACGTCCCCCGGGCCAATGGCATGCCGCCACGTCATCGCACCGCCGCCCGCCGCCACTCCCCTCGCGACACGTCACCACCGCCAGATACCTCCCACCGCGCGGGCCCGCGAGCCCATCCGAGGCCCGCCGGACCTGGGCCGTCTCCGCCGCCTCCCGCTCGAGCCTCCTGGTTCGGCCCCGACGAGCTTCGCCACGCCACCTCCGACGCCCCGCTCGGCCGGTCCCCGCCGCTGCCCGTCGAGTTCGCCGCCGTGCTCAACGCCGGCCAGCTCTGCCACCACGCGCCGCCAAGCCCTGCCGCTGTCCGTCGGTTCCCTCACCCCGTCCTGTTTCCTCGCTAGATCCGGGCGGCTGTCGCCCCGGATCCGCACCCCGCCGGCATCCCGGACTCGCCGGAGACGGACCAAGCCGCCGTCGCCGCCTCATCCTCGCTCGGGGAGGACGGCGACCGCGTCCAGCGCATCGCCCCCGCGAGGCTTCATCACCGCCGCCCCCAAGGCCCAGCCGCGTCCCCCCGGCCCAGCCAGCCCCGGCCCAGCCGGCCTCCCAATCCTCCTCCTTCTCCGAACCGAGCCGAGCCCATGGTGAGCCTCCCCCGCCCCTATCTCTCGCCCCGGGCGACTTATGCTATATGTCGCTCACTTTTTCTCTGCGTAAAATGGCTAACTCTTTTTCTATCATAAATATGTGTGCACCTTTGTGATGTTGTAACTTTTTGTGTGGTGATCTAAATTGAGCATATGACATGTCAAAATGTTCGTGGTGATATGCTCTTCATTTTTTTCCATTGTGGAATGCTTGTTTGGGTTCATCTTGATGCCCTAATCATCGTTGCAAGAGTGCTACATGTTAAAAAACTGATGTTAACTGTAAATTTGTTGCATACTTGTGATGCTTGTAACTTTTTGCATGTTTATCCAAATGGAGCATATGGTATGTCAAAATGTTCATTGTGAGGTGCTCTACATGTTGGTTGCTGTAGCATTCATGTTAGGTGCCATATTTCCATGATAATCTCTGATGCAAAAGTGCATGTGACTGTTAAGTGCTAAAACTTGTTATGATATGTTGATTTGACTTGCTCATTGCTATTGGTGTGTTTGTCTTCATGCCACATGTCAATATGTTTTAGAAGCACCATCATATGGTCTTTGCTGTGGTGCAATCCACTTTCCATGATATGCCTTCAGGTGACTTAAACAAGCTTGTAAACATGCCATGTCGTTGTTGCTGTTTTATACTTAGTGAAAAAACTGCTAAGTCTGGAATCTGTTAAACCTGATGCTATGTTTGCTTGATGCCGCACTCAGATCCTTGCATGTTTTACTATGTAAAATGATCATTTCTTGTTGTCCATGCTATTGTCTATCAATCCATGCCCTTATTTGCACATATGGCCTGTTGTAGCTTATTTATTTCTTGCTCTCTAGTTGCTATAAATTTACCTATCAGCCTGTTATCAGCATGTTCAATTTGGTGGAGCTTGTTGTTATTGATCCATGACTCCTATGGAGTTGCTCCAATTGAGTTGTTTGATGTATGCTATGTCTATTACATGTCCATGATCTTTATATACTTAGTACAGTTGATATGCTTGTTGTTTTGTGCCTCCGAAGGCAGCATCGTGATGATGTTTTTGCCTTCCCAAATTTTGACTAAGTTTGGATAAATTTATTGCAACTTGCCATGCTTGGTTAATTATGTTCCACCAAGTTTTTGGGAGTGTTCTAAGTTCATGCTTGTTAAGTATCATATCTATTTCATATTCATGCCTCTTGTCATCATGTTTGGGTGCTGTAGCATATATATACCTTGCTCCAAAGTTGCTATATTGTTGTTTTTGAAAGCTTGTTGTTATATCTTGTTTCGTGTGTATGTGTTGAACCGTTGCTCCGTTTTGAGTGTGCCCTATATGAAACCTGTTTGGAGTGTGTTTGCTTGATGTTTGGATGCATTTTGTATAATTGTCATGCTTGTCTTGTTTTGCTCATATCTTCTAGGTCGTAGCTCCGAATTAAACAAACTGGATATCTAACTTGACTAGAATTTCAAGTAGATCATCATGGTGCATGTTAGCTTGCTGTTTAACAACTTTAACTTAAGGTTTGTTCATATCTGGACCAATTTCAAAATATGCATATTAGGACTTACCGGAATTATTATATGTTGATTCCGGCCTCATTTAAACTTGTTGTTTTGAGATGTTCTTGTGTGATTCGTCCCTTGCCAAGAATTGCATCATATAGACTTGTCTTGCATCATACTTGGTTGAGCATCTTGTCATGTTCTTGTGTTGTGTGTTTACCGTGTTGCTTGCTTCTTCTCGTTAGTGCTTTTTACGTAGCGATCGTGAGGATTCGTTCGACTACACGTGGTTCGTCTTCGAGACTTCTTCTTCATCTTCTTCATGGATTCGTTCTTCTTCCTTGCGGATCTTAGGCAAGATGACCATCACCTTGGATACCTTTACTATCATTGCTATGCTAGATGTCTCAATGCTATCGTTATATGTCGCGCTACCCATCATTTATTGTCAGCCTCTCCTTGTTGCCATGAAACCTCTAACCTTTGTCAGTTTCCTAGCAAACCGTTGTTTGGCTATGTTACCCGCTTGCTCAGCCCCTCTTATAGCGTTGTTAGTTGCAGGTGAAGATGAAGATCGTTCCAAGTTGGAACTTGTTGTTGGAATATCACAATATCTACTATTATTATTAACACACCAATATACTCGGCAATGGATGGAAGGCTTGGCCTTTTGCTCGGTGTTCTGTTCCACTCATGCCACCTTAGGAGCCGATAAACCGGCGTTATGTTCCTTGATTTTGCGTTCCTTACACGGTTGGGTATATGGGGACCCCTTGACAGTTCGTCTTTGAATAAAACTCCTCCAGCAAGGCCCAACATTGGTTTTAATTTGCCTCATATTAACAACTTAATTAATTAATTAAATTGCATAGGGGGTCGCGCCCTCAAGGATTCTTTTCTGCATAGCAGGGGGGCCAGTGCTGATGGTGTTGGTCCCAAACGGGCAGGCTGCGGGGCCACCTGGGGGAAACCCGAGGGCTGGTTTTACTCGCAGGATGTCACATCCGGTTGTGGCCTAAGACGAGATACGCGCGGATACTATCAGGGTGTCAGCACGCCGGGAAGTCTTGCTGGACTTATTTTACCATTGTCGAAATGTCTTGTGCACCGGGAATTTCGAGTCTGATCGGGCCTTCCCTAAGATAAGGGGTAATATTATTATTATCTCTGCTGATCGTGAGAGTTTGTGATGGGCTAAGTTGGGACACCCCTGCAGGGTTATGATCTTTCGAAAGCCGGCCCGCGGTTATGTGGCAGATTGGAATTTGTTAATGTCCGGTTGTAGAAAACTCGACAGAGGATCCGAAGTAAAATACATGAACCGTGTGAGTAACCGTGACCGTCTCTTTTCACTTTGAGTAGAGAACACAGTGGGGTTATGTTTGACTCGTAGGTAGTTCAGCATCTTTAGCGATCATTACTAGTTTGCGACCGTTTGCGTAGCTGCTCATCTTATTCTTGTACTCGTAAGTTAGCCACCATATATTGCTTAGACGCTACTGCAACCTCACCACTTTACCTCTCCTTACCCATAAAGCTTTGCTAGTCTTGTTACCCATGGTTATGGGATTGCTGAGTCCTCGTAGCTCACAGTTACTACAACAACAGTTGTAGATGCAGGTTTCCAATGTCTTGACGCGAGAGCGATGTCCTTTGTGTTGGAGTTCTTTCTTCTTCTTCTTCTTCAGTCTTGGGTTAGGTTCCTGGTCGGCAGCCTGGGATAGCAGATGGATGTCTTTGTGCTTTTCATGTTTGCATCCGTAGTCGGATGCCTTGTATTGATGGTGTTGTATTCATGTGACTTGTATGTATTGTTGTATCCCCATGTATTTATGTAATGGTATGATGTAATGATATCCCTCTTGCTAAGCGCCTGAGATGCGGTTGTGCCCCAATCACGTATGAGTCACGTGATCGGGATAGAATCGCATCTTGGGCCTGACAAGTTGGTATCAGAGCCTCGACCAACCATAGGAGCCCCCTTGATTGATCGTAGCATGGCCGTTGTCGAGTCTAGCAGAAAACTTTTTCGGAGTCTAGTTATATCGAAGAGTAGGAATTCTTTTTACTCCCCTGCCCCTTTGTCGCTCTGGTGAGGAATCTTGACGTAGGTGTTTTGAATTACCCCTCTTCCCCTTCAATTTTTGTAGGATCACATGGTTAGTTTTCGTTCGTTGCGTTATCAGTTCTGTCATTTGGTGCATCTCTCGTCAAGTGGATTCGACCCTCTTCTTCTTTGCAAGTTCAACCCTCAGTTCTTTCCAACCGATGTTGTTTTCCCCATTCGATGTGGTCTTTCTTTTTCCCACCCGCCCACCCTTTTTCTTCTCGGAGCTGGAGTCCTTAATTGAGTATCCATCCTACTCGTGTGAAGTCTTTGCTTCCTTTCATCAATTGTTTCAACCGATGATTTCTCTTCTAGTTCGTCATCCTTCATCTCTTTTCTTCTCCGATGAATTCTCCTCTCATTTGATATTCTTCACCTCTTCTTCTTTTCCGGTGGATTCAACTCAAGTATTCGGTGTTGTTCATATTCTTTTCCCTCGGCTCGGATATTCCCCTTGCTCGTTTATCTCTCGCCATTTAATTATCCGGAGTTCTGCAGGCATCTCAGATTCTTCTTGTTCCAATTAATTCGAGGTTGTCACCTCATTCGAGTTTTTCAATCGTTTCGGTGCATCATCTCCTTTCGATCTTTTCCAACGGTGTTTTCTCTTCGGTGGGCTCGTAACCCACATGTCTTTTCCCAGGATCTTACCTGACTCTTCTAATTTTTTCCCGGAGTATTCCTAATTTTTTTTAATTGTGACGTAAGTATGGATTCCATCAGTCACATCCTTCATCAAGATCGCTTATAATTCTTTCATCGTTGGTTCAACCTTACTTGTTTTCATCTTTCCGGAGCATTTCATGAATTCTTTTTCCTTTGTGTTCCTCTGAAGGCCATCATTTCAGAAGATTTCTTTGTTCTCAGTTTTCAACCTCGTCCTCCAAATATTCTTCATTGATGCCTCTTCGTTCGTATCACATTCGTCTGGTGCTTCGTTCAAGTATTCTTTAATCAGTTCGCGATCTCATCGTTCTCTTGTACCTAAATTCCCCAAGTGCTTTATTCTTCACGGCGATTCATTCTTATTCCAATCATACCGGTGTTTCATGAAGATTTTCGCAAGTTCGTGATATATCCCTCCATAATCATTTCACCGAGAATCAGTAGTATGCAAATTTATTGCTTTCATCAATTTAATTGGTGGAGGATGAGCATACCATAATTCTTATCAAGTTGATTTAATCCCTTCTTTTAGAGTTTGTTCTTGATGAATAAATTCTAGCTCCAAGTGCCTTAATCTTTTCTTTTCCGGAGCTCAATTTTTCTCGGCTATCTCGTCGGAACCCCCGTCTAAATCATCGCAAGGCTTCATTCTTATTCTTGAATCCTTCACCTCTATATCATCTTTTTTTTGTTACCGGAGTTCCTCATGGTGGTTCTTCATGAGATAATTCATTCTTTAAGTGTTCATCAAATTCTTCTGGAGTAGCTCAAGCAGTCTTATTCTTTTGCCTCTCGAGTGCAAATAATCCTCCGTATTCGTTTGAAGTGGAGTTTTGCATTTCTTCATTCTCGTCTATTCAATATTTTGGTTGCGGCATAATTCACCTCAAGTGCGAGATGTTTTTCTATAAGTCGACGACAAGCTTATTCTTTTCGTTGTTGATTTTTCAACAACTCCGTTCATCTTGTCTTCACAAGGATGTTATCAAATTCTTTTGTGCTAGAAGATGTTGTTCTTCTCATTCCACTGTTTATTTCTTCCGGAGGCATTGTGTTGTTCATCTTGTCAACTTCTTGTTCCATTCCTTCCACTTTCAGCCGGAGTGCTGCCCGAATTCCTTCGTGGAGATTCCTTTCACTCTCTTATTAACCGGAGTGGCTTCATTGTCTCTTTTGTCACCTAAGCTCTTGGTTTTCATCGTATCCCTTGTTCATCTTGTCTAACAAAGTGTTTACAACTTCGTTTTCTCCGTCGTGTTCGTCCTTTCAAGTGGCTCATCCTCTGAACATTCTTTGTTTTCACTCTTTTGTCATCGAAGAACTTCGTTCTTCCTCTTCTCTTCCGTCTCGTCCCTAAGATCTCGGGACGAGATCTCTTGTTAGTAGGAGAGTGTTGTGACACCCCGAGACCAATGCGCCAGGTGTCAACCAGTTATTCGTCTTCGTTGCCATGTCATCTGCTTGTGTGTTGCATTTTGCCATGTCATCATGTGCGTTGCATCAGCATGTTTTCAAAACTTGCATCCGTCTGAGTCCGCCCGTCCTTTCCGTTGCCCGTTCTGAGCCCAGACACACTTGCACGCGCCCGCGGCATCTCCGAATATTTATTTTATGAGTGGCCGGAAAACGTTCTCGGAATGGGTTGAAACTTGGCTTGTGGTCTTATTATAGCATATGTGGGCCACCTGTCAAGTTTCGTCGCGTTCGGAGTCTGTTTGATAGCCCAACGGTTAACCGTGTTAACCGTCGGAAGCCTTTCTCTTTTGGCCCACCACCCCACCTCAATAGCCCTCAATCCCATTCTAACCCCCCTCCATGCTCTCGGTCGTCGGATCAGGATCGCGTCGCCGCAAACCATTCCTCATTTGGACATTCCTAACTCCCTCTACCTATAAATAGGTGCCTCCCCCTCAATTTTTCGCAGATGAAACCCTAGCCCCGCTCCTCTAGCACCACCGGACATGTCCATCCACGCCGAACATGTCCAGCTTCCACGTCCCCCGGGCCAATGGCGTGCCGCCACGTCATCGTGCCGCCGCCCGCAGCCACTCCCCTCGCGACATGTCACCGCCGCCAGATCCCTCCCACCGCGCGGGCCCGCGAGCCCATCTGAGGCCCGCCGGACCCGGGCCATCTTCGCCGTCTCCCGCTCGAGCCTCCTGGTCGGCCCCGACGAGCTTCGCCGCGCCACCTCCGCCGCCCCGCTCGGCCGGTCCCCGCCGTCGCCCGCCGAGTTCGCCGTCGTGCTCAACGCCGGCCAGCTCCGCCGCCGCGCTCTGCCAAGCCCCGCCGCCGTCCGCCGTATCCCGGTCGGATCCCTCGCCCCGTCCCGTTTCCTCGCCAGATCCGGGCAGCTGTCGCCCCGGATCCGCACCCCGCCGGCGTCCCGGACTCGCCGGAGACGGACCAAGCCACCATCACTGCCTCATCCTCGCTCGGGGAGGATGACGATCGCATCCAGCGCGTCGCCCCCGCGAGGCTTCGTCACCGCCGGCCCCAAGGCCGAGCCGCGTCCCCCCGGCCCAGCCAGCCCCGGCCCAGCCGGCCTCCCAATCCTCCTCCTTCTCCGAACCGGGCCGAGCCCATGGTGAGCCTTCCCCCTATCTCTCGCCCCGGGCGACTTATGCTATATGTCGCTCACTTTTTCTCTGTGTAAAATGGCTGTCTTTTTCTGTCATAAATATGTGTGCACCTTTGTGATGTTGTAACTTTTTGTGTGGTAATCCAAATTGAGCATATGATATGTCAAAATGTTCGTGGTGATATGCACTTCATTTTGTTCTATTGTGGCATGCTTGTTTGGGTTCATCTTGATGCCCTAATCATCGTTGCAAGAGTGCTACTTGTGATGCTTGTAACTTTTTGCATGTATATCCAAATGGAGCATATGATATGTCAAAATGTTCATTGTGAACTGCTCTACATGTTGGTTGATGTGGCATTCATGTTAGGTGCCATATTGCCATGATAATCTATATGCAAAAGTGCATGTGACTGTTAAGTGCTGAAACTTGTTATGAGATGTTGATTTGACTTGCTCATTGCTATTGGTGTGTTTGTCTTCATGCCACATGTCAATATGTTTTAGAAGCACCATCATATGGTCTTTGCTGTGGTGCAATCCACTTTCCATGATATGCCTTGAGGTGACTTAAACAAGCTTGTAAACATGCCATGTCGTTGTTGCTGTTTTATACTTAGTGTGGAATCTAATAACCTGATGCTATGTTTGCTTGATCCCCCACTTAGATCCTTGCATGTTTTAATATGTCAAATGATCATTTCTTGTTGTCCATGTTATTTTCTATCAATCCATGCCCTTATTTGCACATATGGTCTGCTGTAGCTTATTTATTTCCTGCTCTCAAGTTGCTATAAATTTACCTGTCAGCCAGTTATCAGCATGTTGAATTTGGTGGAGATTTTTTGATATTGATCCATGCCTCCTATGGAGTTGCTCCAATGGAGTTGTTTGATGTATGCTATGTCTATTACATGTCCATGATCTTTATATACTTAGTAGAGTTGATATACTTGTTGTTTTGTGCCTCCGAAGGCAGCATCGTGATGATGTATTTGCCTTCCCAGATTTTGACTAAGTCTGGATAAATTTATTGCAACTTGCCATGCTTGGTTAATTATGTTCCAACAAGTTTTTGGGAGTGTTCTAAGTTCATGCTTGTTAAGTATCATGTCTATTTCACATTCATGCCTCTTGTCATCATGTTTGGGTGATGTAGCATATATATACCTTGCTCCAAAGTTGTTATGTTGTTGTTTTTGACAGCTTGTTGTTATATCTTGTTTCGTGTGTATGTGTTGAACCGTTGCTCCGTTTTGAGTGTGCCTGATATAAAACTTGTGTGATTTTGCATGTAGAAGCATAATATCATGTTGTTCACCAGTTTGGAGTGTGTTTGCTTGATATTTGGATGCATTTTGCATAATTGGCATGCTTGTCTTGTTTTGCTCATATCTTCTAGGCCGTAGCTCCGAATTAAACAAACTTAATATTTAACTTGACTAGAATTTCGAGTAGATCATCATGGTGCATGTTAGATTGCTGTTTAACAACTTTAACTTAAGGTTTGTTCATATCTGGACCAATTTAAAAATATGCATATGAGGACTTACCGGAATTATTATATGTTGATTCCGGCCTCATTTAAACTTGTTGTTTTGAGATGTTCTTGTGTGCTTCGTCCCTTGCCATGAATTGCATCATATAGACTTGTCTTGCATCATACTTGGTTGAGCATCTTGTCATGTTCTTGTGTTGTGTGTTTACCGTGTTGCTTGCTTCTTCTCGTTAGTGCTTTTACGTTGCGATCGCGAGGATTCGTTCGACTACACATGGTTCGTCTTCGAGACTTCTTCTTCGTTTTCTTCATGGATTCGTTCTTCTTCCTTGCGGGATCTCAGGCAAGATGACCATCACCTTGGATACCTTTACTATCATAGCTTTGCTAGATGTCTCGATGCTACCGTTATATGTCGCGCTACCCATCATTTATTGTCAGCCTCTCCCTGTTGCCATGAAACCTCTAACCTTTGACACTTTCCTAGCAAACCATTGTTTGGCTATGTTACCCGCTTGCTCAGCCCCTCTTATAGCGTTGTTAGTTGCAGGTGAAGATGAAGATCGTTCCATGTTGGAACTTGTTGTTGGAATATCACACTATCTACTATTATTATTAACACACCTATATACTCGGCAATGGGTGGACGGCTTGGACTTTTGCTCGGTGTTTTGTTCCACTCATGCCACCTTAGGAGCCGATAAACCGGCGTTATGTTCCTTGATTTTGCGTTCCTTACACGATTGGGTATATGGGGACCCCTTGACAGTTCGTCTTTGAATAAAACTCCTCCAGCAAGGCCCAACATTGGTTTTAATTTGCCTCATAATAACAACTTAATTAATTAATTAAATTGCATAGGTACTCGCGCCCTCGAGGATTCTTTTCTACATAGCAGGGGGGCCAGTGCTGATGGTGTTGGTCCCAAACGGGCAGGCTGCGGGGCCACCTGGGGGAAACCCGAGGGCTGGTTTTACTCATAGGATGTCCCATCCGGTTGTGGCCTGAGACGAGATACGCGCGGCTACTATCAGGGTGTCGGCACGCCGGGAGGTCTTGCTGGACTTGTTGTACCATTGTCGAAATGTCTTGTGCACCGGGAATTCCGAGTCTGATCGGGCCTTCCCTAAGATAAGGGGTAATATTATTATTATCTCTGCTGATCGTGAGAGCTTGTGATGGGCTAAGTTGGGACACCCCTGCAGGGTTATGATCTTCCGAAAGCCGTGCCCGCGGTTATGTGGCAGATTGGAATTTGTTAATCTCCGGTTTTAGAAAACTCAACAGAGGATCCGAAGTAAAATACACGAACCGTGTGAGTAACCGTGACCGACTCTTTTCACTTTGAGAAGAGAACACGGTGGGATTATGTTTGACTCGTAGGTAGTTCAGGATCTTTAGCGATCATTACTAGTTTGCGACTGTTTGCGTAGCTGCTCATCTTATTCTTGTACTCGTAAGTTAGCCACCATATATTGCTTAGACGCTACTGCAACCTCACCACTTTACCTCTCCTTACCCATTAAGCTTTGCTAGTCTTGTTACCCATGGTTATGGGATTGTTGAGTCCTCGTGGCTCACAGTTACTACAACAACAGTTGCAGGTGCAGGTTTCCGATGTCTTGACGCGAGAGCGATGTCCTTTGTGTTGGAGTTCTTTCTTCTTCTTCTTCTTCTTCAGTCTTGGGTTAGGTTCCTGGTCGGCAGCCTGGCATAGCAGATGGATGTCTTTGTGCTTTTCATTTTTGCATTCGTAGTCGGATGCCTTGTATTGATGGTGTTGTATTCATGTGACTTGTATGTATTGTTGTATCCCTATGTATTTATGTAATGGTACGATGTAATGATATCCATCTTGCTAAGCGCCTGAGATGCGGTTGTGCCCCAATCACGTATGAGTCACGTGATCGGGATAGAATCGCATCTTGGGTCTGACACCCGAGCCCAGTGCCAGTTTTTGTTTTTTCCTTGTTTTTGAGTTTCACAGAAAAGGAATATCAAAAGGAGTCCAAACGGAACGAAACTTTATGAGGAAAATTTGTTTTTGGACCAGAAGGCACTAGGAGGACTTGAAGTACACACCAGGGGAGCCTCAAGGCGGCCACAAGGGTGGAGGGCGCACCTTGGGGGGTAGAGTGCGTCCCCCTACCTTGTGCCCCCCCCCCCCGAGATCCCCTGACCTATTTCTTCCGCCTATATATTCTCAAATATTCTAGAAACAACAGAACATCCATCGAAACCACTTTCCGCCGCCGCAACCTTCTGTTCTCGCGAGATAACATCTGGAGGCCTTTTCAGTACTTGCCGGAGGGGGAATCAACCACGGAGGGCATCTACATCAACACCATTGCCCTTCCGATAAAGTGTGAGTAGTTTACCACAGACCTACGGGTCCATAGCTAGTAGCTCGATGGCTTCTTCTCTCTCTTTGATCCACAATACCATGTTCTCCTCGATGTTCTTGGAGATCTATCCGTTGCAATCTTCTTTTGCGGTGTGTTTGTCAAGATCCTATGAATCATGGGTTTATGATCATATTATCTATGAATAATATTTGAGTCTCTTCTAAATTCTTATATGCATGATTTAATATATCTTAGTAATTCTCTTCGAACTATTGGTTTGGTTTGATCAACTAGATTGTTTTTTCTTGCAATGGGAGAAGTGCTTTGCTTTGGCTTCAATTTTGTGGTGCTCAATCCCAGTGACAGTGGGACATGATACGTATTGTACTGTTGTCATCGATGATAACAAGATGGGGTTTTCATCATATTGCTTGAGTTAATTCTGCTACATCATGTCATCTTGTTTAATGCATTACTCTGTTCTTATGAACTTAATATTCTAGACGTAGAATCATTTCGGTCGACGTGTGGAGTAATAATAGTAGATGCAGGAGGGACTCGGTCTACTTGTTACGGACGTGATGCATATATTCATGATCATTGCCTTAGATGTCGTCATAATTATTTGCTCTTCTATCAATTGCTTGACAGTAATTTGTTCACCCACCGTAATATTTGCTATCATGAGAGAAGCCTCTAGTGAAACCTATTGCCCCCAGGTCTATTTTTCATCTTATAAGTTGCTTGAGTTTTCGAAAAAAAAATCCTTTTCTGGTGTTTTCTTGGTGAAAAAGGATCGATGAATGGTCGGACACGTCGCAGCATGCAAACGATGTCGGAAGTCGTTCAAACCTGGCATGGATGCCTCATGTGCCCGTTCGAGGCTGCTGAAAAAAGTTGGGGTCATTTATCCATAGTCAAAAAACCACTATTTGAGAGGAGTGTGCTAGACTAGGCGAGACATGAGTCCCGTGAGCAAGTAGATTTTCCCAATTTGAAAGCTTCTGTTATTTGTAACTTCTGGCATTATCAACCAACATGAAGATTTCGTTGTGAACTAACCATCTCTTGAAATTTGTGAACAATTTTGAAATTTCAATTTGTGTGTAAAAAATTACAAGTTTAAACACCTTTTTCCACAATTGATATCAAATCCCCAACAATTGATGAAAAGTTTTGAACAAAAATAGGAAACAACGTACTTTTCTATATAATTATATTTTTTAAACACAAGCATCTCTTCTATTTGTGAACAAAATATTCGAAAAAACTGAACATTTGTTGAGATTCCAGAGTATTTTTTAAAAAACAAAAGGAAAAAAGAACATTTTAGGGTATGCCAAATAATTTTCCAATTTTCTTAACAAGTTTTAAAAATAATTAATAAAAATAGAAAAATTGCTTAGCCGTTGGCTTAACTAGCGGGCGGCAACGATCCCATGGGGCGCCTGTTGGGGGGAACTCTATTTGATGTTCATTATGTCAAACAATCGTTGTTTCTCACACACCCAGTTGATACTAGTGAACATGAGCCAGCCCATCTTAATTTGTTTGTTGCCTCTGCAGATGCCGTTTTTAGAACCTTTTAGATGGTTTTAGGCCGGTTTTTACCGGTTTCGGGAATGTTTAAAAAGATTCATGAATCTTTTTGATTTTCAAAATCATAAACTTCAAAAAATGTTCAACATATTTATTTATTTATTCATATTTTCAATAAGGTTCGAAAATACCCAAAAAATGGTCGCATTTTCAAGTTTCAAAATAGTTTGTGTTTTAAAAAAATGTTAGAATTTTAAAAAAATCTCATTATTATAAGTTGGTTCGGAGTTTATAAATGTGTTCCACTTTTCAGATTTTTTTTTTGAATTTTAAAGCTTTTGTTTACAATTTAGAAAAATGTCCACGTTTAAAAAATTCACGTTCTAATATCCAAAAAATGTTCAAATATGTCACCGGTCATATTTCTTAAAACGCTTTGTGTTATTTTGGGAGGTCTTGTGTTCGATTTCTGTTGGAAGCAATTTTTTAAGGATTTTCCACTGTTTCACTACAAGTCCACTACACAACGGTTTCACTGCAAGTCCACTATGCACATCGTTTGCTGCTGGGCCGACCCAGTTTACCGCTCCCTGTTGTACGATTCCGGCGACGTATTTCGTAAAAGGATCATCCTACCCTTTTTTATGAAGGGATATGGGTAGATCTGGTCCGTGTATTTATCTATGAAGGTTGTACCGAAGAAGAAGTGCTCCAGTTAATTGTGGAAAATTGACGAGAATCAATATATTCAGCTAGCAGTCATACAAGACAGTAATTGAAATAACTGGCGACAAACACCACAAAAGAGCCAACACCAGTAGCATCGCTCCCAGACATTCTGCTGTTGCGGTCTCCATCCGAAGGCCTGCACTGAAGACTTCACCTGTCACCCGTTTTTTTCTCTTTCGAATGCACCCGATCTGGCAAAAGAAATGAAAAATAGAGCGAGCTTGTCTGAAGCCAGTGATGTGATGACGTGTATACTAGCTGCGCATTGAAGAATATTCCAGTTTGGGCAAGGATTTTCCTTCACTCTCATTTTACTTTTCTCTGTAAATGGATGTAGCCTCGTTGCCGCTCTGAATTTGCTGAACTCGGCTTCTCTCCATGACCAGTTCCCCTCCATCAGTGGCAGCAGTGAGCGAGAAGAAAAGGGGCAGGCACGCTCCATGTGTTAGTCCTAGCTAGCGTGCGAGTAGGCCGGCCGGGGCTTGACTCCATTGCTCCGCCGGCTGCCACGCTGCGGTCGGTCCTTATTTTGTTTCCCCGGTCATCTATATGGATTGGAGCGTGTGCCTGCCTTTCCGGAGGAGGCAGGCAGGATGTTGCTTGCTCACGCGGCCATCTCCGGTCGGGTCAATGCCGAGCAAGCTAGCATGAACACTAGTACTAGCAGACAGCAAATCCGGCGCCGCTTCTCCTTCACGACCAACTACCACCGGAGAACCATCACCAGAAAGCCAGCCACACGGCGCGTTGCGGTCGCCGGTGCCGCGGACGATGGACCGCGGTGCGCACGTAGAGAGCGGGCATCGCATCGTATCCGCCGAAATCTGAAACGCGTCACAGGACCGCGTCCGGCGCGGGAGCCCCCACGAGCACGAGGCGTCACCGGCGGAGGGGACACACATCCAAATCCACCTCACCTGCCGCGATCGTGCGTGGAGTAGTAGTACGTCCGTCCCCACGGCCCATCACGCCGCTCGCCCGCCCGCCGTCGCAGTCGGTCGACAGTAGATGGCCATCAGGCCGTGGCTGGTCCAAGTAATTTTAACCGTACTCGTAATAAACAACGATAAAGCTTGGGCGCCGCACCTGCATGGCTGCGTCCACACGACGACTGACGCAGATTCCACCCACCACTGCTACTACGCGGAGACAGCAGACGGCGAAGCATCGTGCCCGCGGTCGGTCAACGAAAGTCACGAGACTGCCACCACCGGCACCGCTCGCTGACATGTGTGATTCTTGGATCGTTCTCCATCCCCTGGACTGACACGACGCGTGCGTACGGCATGCTAATCGTGCTGATCGATTAAACAAAGATAAAACTGACCTCGGGAGCACACGGTGTCGCTGACCAACCAGACCCCCCAAACGGAATCTGGACGCGCACGAACATGCAACCCAACCCAACGCAGGAGAAATTCCGGCTGCTGCCTCGGCTGCACGCGTAGCGTAGACGATCCGGCAAATCCGGGGTCATGCGATCCACCATCAGCAGCAGCAGCATCGCGTGGCAGGAAAACGAAAGAGAAAGTAAAACGAATCAATCAACCGATGGGTGCGGCGTGGAGGGATGGACCGGGCGACTTTTGCCGGAGCTCGGCGCCGACGGAAAGGCGACGACGACGGCGACCCGGCGGGCGGGCATACGGCGACGCGCCACTGACCCGCGCGAGCTGGCCTGGGCGGGAAGGTGGAGGCGGCACGGGCCCGGCGGCGGGCGGAAATGCGGACAGCGACCACGGGACGAGAGCCGGGCACGTAGTCGTCGTACGTACTACGTACGTGCGCCTGTGAATCGTGATCGCAAGGGCGGCCGGTCGACCGCTGGCTGGCTGTCCCTTTCCGTTCCGGCCGGGTCCCCACCGGCCACGGCTCACGCGAATTATTCCGCGCCGCGCCGCGCCGGCGACCAGATCCGCGGCTGCGTGATCCGCCCACTACGATGCCACCGAGCCGCCGGCCGGGGCCCATGTGCGTGCCTGCTGTGCCTGTGCGTGCAAGTACTGGTACTAGCTTGTGTGTGCTGCCGGCAGTGTGATCCCCGGCCGTTGGTGGTAGGAGTGTCGGCCGAGGTTATTTGGCCCTAATCTAATCCGATCCGGGAGCGAATTAGGGGATACGTGGATATTATTTTCAAGAGGCGGCGAGCCGATGCGTGGTGCATGAGCGGCAGGCCGGCAGCTTCCTCCTCCCTCCCTGCACAGGAGAGCCCTCTCCGTTAGCAGCCGGTGGGAAAAAAATACTCTCTTTTTTTGCGGGTGAAAAAAAAATACTCTGACAGCAGTACAATCTCGTTTCCGTTGATTGATACACTATTACATTACACGAAAGTGGATGCCAACTTGTTTGTTTGCTCTTCATATGGAGTACTCCCTCCGTCCAGGTGCATAGGGCATCTAAGAAGGAGCACTGTGATTTAGGCGCGTAGAGATTGGGTGAGATGAAAAATTAAATGATCTATTTTATGGGCAGTTAGCACGCCATCCTAACACGATAGCCAACCAACACGCTTGTTAATAGGTGAATTGGATGCATACATACTTATTGCTCGCTGCATGCACGGGAAGATGGATAGGCTATTTGCATGCAGTGGACATATATGTCATGTGCTATCTATGATTGATCACGTAATTAATTAACACCTCTTGTGAATTGACAATAATGACTTATATTCTTAGAAGTTTTGAATTCTCTTAAACGCCCTATGCACCTGGACGGAGGGAGTACATGTTGTTCAGGAAAGAATTCAGATGCCCGAGCCGGCGGTCCGCGTCTCCGTGGCTTTACCGAGATGTGACCTTTCTATTGGATACCCTCCATTATTCTTCTTCCATACGTGCATCACTCTAATTATTGGCGCTCTCGGCTAATCTAGTTCGTTACCAGTGGGGTCTGACGAACATCTCACCTTGACAAGGTTTAATCTACTTCCTTTTTTTTTGCGGGTGATAAAATGTATTACTCAAAGCATGGTACTGTTACAATCAGCAGCAGCTAATTCCAGAGTGCAAGAGGGGCCAGAACCAATCCAAGTCATTGTTCTACCCTCTCTGCGAGCAAAATTCGCTAAGCTATCGCTAACCTTATTTTGAGAACGTCTAATATGAGTAATACAATTTCCACGAAGAGTTAAGAGATATCTAATCTCTTTAACTAGAGAAGCATAAATAGACCTGTCTTGATCACGCCCCTGAATCATCTTGACCGCTACTAAAGAGTCCAGCTCAATGACAACCGGACAGTCACTTCTCTGGATCGCAAACGAGATGCCTTCCATGCAAGCACACAACTCGGCCTCCAGGGCATCCCGACAGGCATAAAGCGATCTGCAAGCGGAGAAGATTATATTTGCTTGGTCATCACGGAGTACCATACCTGCGCCAGCCGCACCATCTGAGTAAGAGCCATCGGCGTTAAGCTTAACCCAACCGTTTGGCGGAGAGGACCATGGTGGATCATCAGCAGGCAGCACTTGAACTGGGAGTTGAAACCTTCGGTCATAGGAGATAGAAGTTTTGCCCTTCTCTGGATCCATATGTGAGTTCAACTTGATAGCAATTAAGGACTCCAAGTAGCTGAGAAGAAACCGCTTTGAAACGTCCAAGGGTGGCGGATTCTTTTGGTGAACAATCTCGTTCCGGATGAACCAAGACCTCCACAATGTCATCAGAACCATGCACCTTTGGGTTTCATGCAGAGGCTGCAGCACATCAAACAGCCACTCCTTTCCTGTATTTCGAATCCGACCGATGTCCGGCAGCTGCCACACATCCGACATAAACCTCCATAGTTCCCGAGCTCTAGGGCATCTGCATAAGGGATGAAAGTTATCCTCAGGCTCCAGACCACACACCGGGCATATATCCGTTGTCTCCAAAGTTCTCTTGTGTTTATTGACCCAAGTTGGGAGAGAATCCGTGGTTACCCGCCAAGCAAAATTCCGAACTGTAGGGGGAACGTCAGTTGACCAGATCAATTTCCACACCGCTCTTCTACCATCAGGATTGCTGCTAGATGCTGAAGCATGTTCTCTATGTATTTCCTCAAAAGCAAAGTTATAGGCAGATTTCACCGAGAATTGCCCTCCTCTACCCGGTCCCCATGCTAGGGTATCTTCCTCGTTCCTAGGGGACGCTCGAATTTTGAGGATCTCATGAACATCACAGGGTAAGAAATAACTCTGTAGCAGATCAAGGTTCCATGACCCATTCTCATTCAGCAGCTGGGATACGAACCGAATACGGCAGTTTCCTTTTGGAGATACTGGTTTGAAAGAGTGGGGTCTCGGTATCCAGTTATCTCTCCATAATCTTATGCTTGAACCATTGCTGACCCTCCAGATGAGGCCTTGTTTCAGCAGCTCCACTCCATAGCTGATTGCCTGCCAAGTTGGTGAGGCATTCCCCGAAAAGACTGTATCTTCTAGTTTGACATGTGGGTAGCATCTTGATTTCAGCAAGCGAGCACACAAACTCTCGGGTCTGTCAATGAGGCGCCATGCTTGGCGTGCTAGGAGTGCTTGATTGAAGATTCTATAGTCCCGGAATCCAAGCCCTCCTTTGCACTTTGGATGTAAAAAATTATCCCAAGCCTTCCAATGTACTTTCCTGCGGCCGTTTTTTGAACCCCAATAGAAGTTCCTGACCATCCTTGTTAGTTCATCGCATACAGAAAAAGGAAGTTTGAACACACCCATTATGTATGTAGGCAAAGCTTGAGCGACTGATTTGACCAATACCTCTCTTCCAGGTTGAGCGAGCCATCCATCCCCCCATTGGATTAGCCTTTTAGTAAGGCTAGCTTGAAGGTTTTGAAATCGTCCCTTTGCCATCCGGCCTTCGGGTGTAGGAAGGCCCAAATATTTGTCTTCAAACTCTGGCTTAGTAACATTAAGTACAGCCCTGACCTCCTCCTGGATGGCTGCTGGGAAAGCTTCTCCAAACAAGATCGAGCACTTACTCAAGTTGATGCTTTGTCCCGTAGCATTTGCATACAGATCCAAGGCGGCCTTTACTCTTAGAGCTTGCTCCTGTGTAGCTTCAAAGAAAAGCAAGGTATCATCCGCAAATAAAAGGTGTGATATACCTGGTGCACTTCTACAGATCTTAACAGGTGTGATGTTGCCAACATTAACCTCATGCTTCAAAATGGCAGAAAACCCATCAGCCACTAACAAGAATAGGAACGGTGATAAAGGATCTCCTTGCCGTAGCCCACACAACGGTGCAAATGAGTCTAAAAGGGTTCCATTAAATTTAACTGAATACCTCACCGATGTGACGCATGTCATTATCTATTCCACCCATCGATGAGAAAAACCCAACTTCTGCATCATTTGCTTCAAGAAAGCCCAGTCCACTCGATCATACACTTTTGACAGGTCCAGTTTATATGCACAAAAACTCTTGGTAGGGTCATTTTCTTGTTTAATATGATGGATGCACTCAAAAGCAATAAGAGCATTATCTGTTATCATCCTCCCCGGAATAAAAGCGCTTTGCTCCTGTGATATGATTGCATCCAGTAAAGGTCTCAAACGGTTAACCAAGCATTTAGAGATCACCTTATAAATAACATTACAAAGGCTTATGGGTCTAAACTCAGCCAACTTTGTAGGATTGGGAGTTTTTGGGATGAGGACAATGGAAGGTTTAATCTACTTCCTTGTTTCTAAATATAAGCATTTTTAGAAATTTCAATACGGACAACATACGCGAGAATCCCTTTTGGAGGCCGAGCTCCAATGGTACCATTTTTTGAAGAAAAAAAACAAAATTCATAAAAAATTATACCTTTTCATTTCATAAAATTCTGAAAAATATAGATACACATGGAGTCATAATGCACAGGTGCGTAAATTTTCAGAACAAAATACGTTGAGAAAATGGTTGTGCAGAAAAGACAAATCTAGGTCTTTTTAACACATGATACTATTCATCCTCTTATGCCAAGAATTTATCTTTTCTGTACAAATTGCATTCTAATGTATTTCATCCTAAAATTTTACACACGTACGCATAACATCCTTGTTTAATTGTATAATTTTCTCTAGATATTTTTGAAACTAGAAGGTTCAAACTTTTGAAGTTTTCAAAAAGACGGCCCTCATGGAGGCCGAGAGCCAAAACGCTTCACTCTAATATACGGATCTATATAGACATATTTTAGAATGTAGATTTATTTATTTTGGCCCATATATAGTTTATATTGAAATATCTAATAGATCTTATATATTTAACAACGAAGGGAGTAGCAGGTAGTAGTAGAATGTAATTGTGAGCAAGCACGCCTTTATTGACCCTTTGATCTTGTTCTGATGCATTCCAACAGCAACAACAGTTGGCATCCACCATTTAAAAATCGGTTTTGCTAGAACTTATCCAACTAAGTTCTACTTTTGTCTCATTTATATTTATAGTCATTGGATGTGTTGCTATAAGATGCGTGTATGCTGACGTGGATTAGTACTATGTATCTGTTTATATTTTCCATGTGAATGAGATCAAATTATGTCTCATCTAGAGAGTTCTAAGCACTCCCTTTAAAAATCACATTGCTGCAAGTCATACATCTGATCGAGCATATGATGAGCTAGAACCATCACCATCCTAAAAAAAAAGGTAGAACCATCACGATCCTAAAAAAAAAGGTAGAACCATCATTATGCGGTCCAAGGATCTTTGTATGACCATTTTGTAAACTAACGGCTCTGTTTGGATTCCCGAGTTATAGTTAGTTTGGGTTAGTTTAGAATCAACTAACCAAAAATATCCAAACAGGAGGGTTAGTTTGGGTTAGATGCATCTAGCCCACCTAAAAAAACTAACACACCCAAGAAGTGCTTATTTGGTTTAGTTCTCCTTGGGACCACTAAAAAACACTTCTTTCTCTTGCTCTCCCCGCAGCAGACCCTCCCCACTTCCTCGAAGTGCCTCGCCGTATTCGCGCTCCCGTCCACCGTCTGTAAGCAGCCCCGCCCTATCCTCCCATGCCAACCCCCTCGCCTTCCCGCGGCCCGTCCGCCCGCCGGTAAGTAATCGCGGCTCCTTGCACGGCCCGTCCCCATTGGTCTCGGCCAGCGCGGCTCCTTGCGTAGGAACGGCGGATTTAGCCGGCGGGCTGCGCGATAGGCCAGCGCGACTCCTTGCCGGGCGCGTCCTCGTCTGCCTTGGCCAGCGCAACTCTCGGCCAGGGCTCGCCCAAAGTAGCCAAATGATTGAGAAAGAGTATTTATTGTCAATCTAACAGTGTCATCCAAACACATCTTTGGTTAGAGTTAGTTTAGGGTTAGAATCTTACTCTAACCTCTAACTGAGTTAAAGTATCCAAGCAAGGCCAACATCGTGTTTGGCAACATTTCGGAAGGGGGACAGGGGTTTAGAGTAGAGAGTTGTACAGAGATTAGAAATGGAATGAGTCATTTTAATCCCAATCCTTTGGCGCATGATGGGTATTATGTGTGAGAGTTTGAGGAGAAACTGTATTTCCTTATTTGGTCCATGGAAATTGACGAGGCACTGGACAAGGGAAATTAGGGTGCTGCTACGAGTCCGCCGGCCGATATTTACATATTATCCGCCGCTTCGATGCTCATTGGATGCCTGAACTGATAGCAATTCGATGCAGTGTTCGCGTCACGCGCCACTCATTACTTCCGGCAACAAACACTCTGTTGCAGAAACAAGACTTTATGTTCACTCATTATTTTCTGCAACAAACACTCTGTTGCAGAAACAAGACACCATGCCCACTTGTTATTTCCCGCAACAAATGACATGTTGAAGAAACAAGACCGCATGCCCACTCGTTACTTCCTGCAACAAACGCTATGTTGCAGAAACAAGACCGCATGCCCACTCGTTACTTCCGGCAACAAATGCTCTGTTGCAGAAATGCTCCGTTGCAGAAACAAGAGAAATAGCAGGGAGCACCACCATCGTCACATCAACCAGAAAATGGGAGAAGGGATCTCTGAACCGTACCTGCTTGAGTCGTCGCCGGCCACCGCCGATTCCGAACCAGTCGTCAACGCCACCGCGTTGGATAAGCCCCGGTCGCCCTCCCAAATCCAGCCGCTCACACTTCCAGCCGCCCCTGATGTTATCCAGTTGCAGGAATGGTTGTCCTGAAACAAGATGTGAGTTGCAGGAAACGAACATGCCTCTAGTAGACGCAGGAATGCTCTCGACCATATGATAAAACATACATCGGACGGCCACAGAGCCGACGGACAGGCGCGTGCGATCGGCCGGTAGAAGGTAAGCTTTTCGCGGGAAATTAATGTAAATTATGAGGAAGGTTTAAGATTGACTCACTAAAACAATTATTTTCCAACTCCCAAACCCTCCCCTGTTAATAAAACGGTGGGAGATGGAGTCTCAAGTTCCAGGGCTATTCCCTTATGATGTTCCAATCCCTCTAACTAAACAATGGATTTGAATTCTCGTACCCCTTCTATTCTCATTCCCTAGCTCTAATTACTCCTAACCAAACACGCTGTAAGGGTCAACTCTTTTCGGCTCATAATTCTTCAGAATCTGATTCTGTGAAACTGTCCACATAATCGTCTACCCATGGATTCACCCGTACATATCTGTTGTGTCATCTCAACCCGTGATTGTTGTATGAGTTGTGTGCTGAAATATTTGTAACGCCTCTAGATTGGAACCGAGTACTGGACTGTTAGCAGTTAGTTATTTTGGCTAGTTTCTCGTCTTATATGAACAACTCGCAGCTCATCTGTCGTTCCAACCACACACACATATGAATGAGTAAATTCAAACTATAATTTGTAAACATTTGCCCCTACAAGCGTTATCACAAACATCTATCAAGCAAAATCCTTACACACCTGAATAAACTTGAACATACACCAAAAAATCATGTGACAAGTACTCATTGGGAAATAATTGTTGGGGAACGTAGTATTTCAAAAAAAAATCCCTACGCACACGCAAGATCATGGTGATGTATAGCAACGAGAGGGGAAAGTGTCATCCACGTACCCTCGTATACCGTAAGCGGAAGCATTTTGACAACACGGTTGATGTAGTCGTACATCTTCACGATCGACTGATCCTAGTACCGAACGTACGGCACCTCCGCGATCTGCACACGTTCAGCTCGGTGACATCCCACGAACTCATGATCCAGTAGAGCTTCGAGCGAGTGTTCTATCAGCACGACGACGTGATGACGGTGATGATGAAGTTACCGACACAGGGCTTTGCCTAAGCACTGCAACGATATGACCGAGGTGTGTTTCTGTGGAGGAGGGCACCACACATGGCTAAAAGATCAATGATCAACTTGTGTGTCCATGGGGTGCCCCCCACCCCCGTATATAAAGGAGTGGAGGAGGGGGAGAGGCCGGCCCTCTATGGCGCGCCTAGGAGGAGTCCTACTCCCACCGGGAGTAGGATCCCCCCTTCCCTAGTTAGACTAGGAGAGAAGGAAGGATAGGGAGAGAGGAAGGAAAGGGGGGTGCCGCCCCTCCCCTCCTATTCCAATTCGGACTAGAGGGAGAGGGGGTGCGCGGCCTGCCCTAGTCTCCTCTCTCTCACTCTCCACTATGGCCCAATAAGGCCCATATACTTACCGGGGGATTCCAGTAACCTCCGGGTACTCCGGTAAAATCCCGATTTCACCCGGAACCACTCCGATGTCCAAATATAGGCTTCCAATATATCGATCTTTATTTCTCGGACATTCCGAGACTCCTCGTCATGTCCGTGATCATATCCGTAACTCCGAACTATCTTCGATACATCAAAACTCATAAACTCATAATACCGATCGTCACCAAACGTTAAGCGTGCAGACCCTATGGGTTCGAAAACTATGTAGACATTACCGAGACTCATCTCGGGTCAATAACCAATAGCGGAACCTGGATGCTCATATTGGTTCCTACATATTCTACGAAGATCTTTATCGGTCAAACCACATAACAATATACGTTGTTCCCTTTGTCATCGGTATGTTACTTGCCCGAGATTCGATCGTCGGTATCTTAATACCTAGTTCAATCTCGTTTCCGGTAAGTCTCTTTACTCATTCCGTAATGCATCATCTCGTGACTAACTCATTAGTCATTTGCTTGCAAGGCTTATAGTGATGTGCATTACCGAGAGGGCCTAGAGATACCTCTCCGACACTCGGAGTGACAAATCCTATTCTCGATCTATGCCAACACCACAAACATCTTCGGAGACACCTGTAGAGCATCTTTATAATCACCCAGTTACATTGTGACGTTTGATAGCACACAAGGTGTTCCTCCGGTATTCGGGAGTTGCATAATCTTATAGTCATATGAACATGTATAAGTCATGAAGAAAGCAATAGCAGTAAAACTAAATGATCAAGTGCTAAGCTAACTGAATGGGTCAAGTCAATCACATCATTCACCAATGATGTGATCTCGTTAATCAAATGACAACACATGTCTATGGATAGGAAACACAATCATCTTTGATTCAATGAGCTAGCCATGTAGAGGCATACTAGTGACACTTTGTTTGTCTATCTATTCACACATGTATTATGTTTCCAGTTCATACAATTCTAGCATGAATAGCAAACATTTATCATGATATAAGGAAATATAAATAACAACTTTATTATTGCCTCTAGGGCATATTTCCTTCAGTCTCCCACTTGCACTAGAGTCAATAATCTAGATTACACAGTAATGATTCTAACACCCATGGAGTCTTGGTGCTGATCATGTTTTGCTCGTGAGAGAGGTTTAGTCAACGAGTCTGCAACATTCAGATCCGTATGTATCTTGCAAATCTCTATGTCTCCCTCCTTAACTTGATCATGGATGGAATTGATGCGTCTCTTGATGTGCTTGGTTCTCTTGTGAAATCTGGATTCCTTTGCCAAGGCAATTGCACCAGTATTGTCACAAAAGATTTTCATTGGATCCGATGCACTGGGTATGACAGTAGATCGGATATGAACTCCTTTATCCAGACTCCTTCGTTTGCTGCTTTCGAAGCAGCTATGTACCCCGCTTCACATGTAGATCCCACCACGACGCTTTACTTAGAACTGCACCAACTGACAGCTCCACCTTTCAATAAAAATACGTATCCGGTTTGTGACTTAGAGTCATCCAGATTAGTGTCAAAGCTTGCATCAACGTAACCATTTACGATGAGCTCTTTTTCACCTCCATCCAGATTGTTGTTTTTGCCTGTTTCAGGGTTTTACAGAAAAGGGATATCAGACGGAGTCCAAACGGAATGAAACCTTCGGGAGAGATATTTTTAGAGAAAATCACGCACGGGAGACTTGAGAACCACGGAGTAAGGCTTACGTGGTGCCCACGATGGTGGGGGCACGCCTCCCCTAGGGCACGCCCCCTGCCTTGTGGGCCCCATGTTTGGCCCCCGGTGCCCTCCTTCCTCCTATATATGCCTACGTACCCCGAAACCATCAGAACAACAGAGAAAACCCTAGTTCCACCGCTGTAACCTTCTATTCCCGTGAGATCCCATCTTGGGGCCTGTTCCGGAGCTTCGCCGGAGGGGGGATCTTCCACGGAGTGCTTTTACATCATCATCATCATCGCCTCACCATGAATTGTGAGTAGTTTACCACAGACCTTCGGGTCCATAGCAAGTATCTAGATGGCTTCTTCTCTCTCTTTGGATCTCAATACAAAGTTCTCCTCGGTCTTCGAGGAGATCTATTCGATGTAATTTCTTTTTGCGGTTCGTTTGTCGAGATCCGATGAATTTCGGGTTTATGATCAAGATTATCTATGAGAAATATTTGGTTCTTCTCTGAACTCTTTATGTATGATTATAATATCCTTGCAAGTCTCTTCGAATTATTGGTTTGGTTTGGCCTACTAGATCTATAGTTCTTGAAATGGGAGAAGTGCTTGGCTTTGGGTTCAATCTTGCGGTGTCCTTTCCGAGTGACAGTAGGGGCAGCAAGGCACGCATTGTATTGTTGCCATCGAGGATAAAAAGATGGGGTTTATATCACTAAGTTTGGGTTTATCCCTCTACATCATGTCATCTTGCTTAAGGCGTTACTCTGTTCTTATGAACTCAATACACTAGATGCATGCTGGATAGCGGTCGATGTGTGGAGTAGTAGTAGTAGATGCAGAATCGTTTCGGTCTACTTGTCTCGGACGTGATGCCTATATATAATGATCATGCCTAGATAGTCTCATAATTATTCGCTTTTCTATCAATTGCTCGACAGTAATTTGTTTACCCGCCTTAGAATATCGCTATCATGAGAGAAGCCACTAGAGAACACTATGGCCCCCGGGTCTATTCTCAACATATCAATCTACAATCTACTTTACTTTTCTGCTTTTACTTTCTGTTCTTATATAAAAAAAGACCAAAAATATCAAACTATCATCTCTATCAGATCTCACTTTCGTAAGTGACCGTAAAGGGATTGACAACCCCTTATCAGGTTGGCTGTGAAGTTCTTATTTGTTTGTGCAGGTGCGAGGGACTCGCGCGTGGTCTCCTACTGGATTGATACCTTGGTTCTCAAAAACTGAGGGAAATACTTACGCTACTGTGCTGCATCACCCTTTCCTCTTTGAGGGAATACAACGCAAGCTCGAGAAGTAGCAAGAAGAATTTCTGGCGCCGTTGCCGGGGAGGCTTACGCAAAAGTCATATACCAAGTACCTATCACAAACCCTTATCCTTCGCATTACATTTATTTGCCTCTCATTTTCCTCTCCCCACTTCACCCTTGCCGGTTTATTTGCCCTTCTTCTGCTGTGTGTTTATCGTTCGCTTGCCTCTTGTTTGCTTGTGTGTGTTGGATTGCTTGCTTGTCACTATGGCTCAGAACAATACCAAATTATGTGACTTCTCCAATACCAACAATAATGATTTTATAAGCACTCCGATTGCTCCTATTACTGATGCTGAATCTTGTGAGATCAATGCTGCTTTGTTGAATCTTGTCATGAAAGATCAATTCTCCGGCCTTCCTAGTGAAGATGCCGCTACCCATCTAAACAACTTTGTTGATTTGTGTGATATGCAAAAGAAAAGGGACACAGATAACGATATTGTTAAATTGAAGTTATTTCCGTTTTCACCTAGAGATCGTGCTAAAACTTGGTTTTCCTCTTTGCCTAGAAATAGTATTGATTCATGGAATAAGTGCAAAGATGCTTTTATCTCTAAGTATTTTCCTCCTGCTAAGATCATCTCTCTTAGAAACGATATTATGAATTTTAAGCAACTAGATCATGAGCATGTTGCACAAGCTTGGGAGAGAATTAAGTTAATGATACATAATTGCCCTACACATGGTTTGAATCTATGGATGATTATTCAGAACTTTTATGCTGGCTTGAATTTTGCTTCTAGAAATCTTTTAGATTTGGTCGGAGGAGGCACTTTCATGGAAACTACCTTAGGAGAAGCTACCAAACTCCTAGATAATATTATGGTTAATTATTCTCAATGGCACACCGAAAGATCTACTAGTAAAAAAGGGCATGCTATTGAAGAAATTAGTGTTTTGAGTGGAAAGATGGATGAACTTATGAAATTATTTGCTGCTAATAGTGCTTCTTCTGATCCTAATGATATGCCTATGTCGACTTTGATTGAAAATAACAATGAATCTTTGGATGTGAATTTTGTTGGTAGGAATAATTTTGGAAACAATGCTTATAGAGGGAACTTTAATCCTAGGCCTTTTCCTAGTAATTCCTCTAATAATTATGGTAATTCCTACAACAACTCTTATGGAAAGATGCCTTCTGAATTTGAAACTAGTGTTAAGGAGTTTATGATTTCGCAAAAGAATTTCAATGCTATGCTTGAAGAAAAAATGCTTAAGATTGATGAATTGGCTAGAAGTGTGGATAGAATTACTCTTGATGTTGATTCTTTGAAACTTAGATCTATCCCACCTAAGCATGATATCAATGAGTCCCTCAAAGCCATGAGAATTTCCATTGATGATTGCAAAGAAAGAACCACTAGGATGCGTGCTCAAAGAGAGACTTATATAAAAGCGTGTTCTTCTAGTTATCATGAAAATAAAGATGAAGATCTGAAAGTTATTGATGTGTATCCTATTAGATCCTTTTTTCTAGTATAAATCTTGATGAAGATAGGATTGGAGATGATTCTACTTTAAGGTGTCCCAATGATTCGGAGTTTTTAGATCTTGGTGCTAAAATTGTTAAAAGTGGGAGTGAAGAGATTAAAACTTTGCATAGTGATGAACCCACTACTTTGGATTTCAAGGGATTCAATTATGATAATTGCTCTTTGATTGGTTGTATTTCCTTGTTGCAATCCGTACTAAACTCTCCGCGTGCTTATAGTCAAAATAAAGCTTTTACTAAACACATAGTTGATGCTTTGATGCAATCTTATGAAGAAAAACTCGAGTTAGAAGTTTCTATCCCTAGAAAGCTGTATGATGAGTGGGAACCTACTATTAAAATAAAAATTAAAGTAAGGAATGCTATGCTTTGTGTGATTTGGGTGCAAGTGTCTCCACTATCCCAAAAACTTTGTGTGATTTGCTAGGGTTCCATGAGCTTGATGATTGTTCTTTGAATTTACATCTTGCGGATTCCACTATTAAGAAACCTATGGGAAGGATTAATGATGTTCTTATTGTTTCTAATAGGAATTATGTGCCTGTAGATTTCAGTGTTCTTGATATATATTGCAATCTTTCATGTCCTATTATTCTTGGTAGACCTTTCCTTAGAACGATTGGTGTAATTATTGATAAGAAGGAAGGAAATATTAGATTCCAATTTCCGTTAAGGAAAGGCATGGAACACTTTCCTAGAAATAAAATCAAATTACCATATGAATCTATTATGAGAGCCACTTATAAATTGCCTTCCAAAGATGGCAATACCTAGATCTATCCATGTATCGTGCCTAGCTAGGGGCGTAAAACGATAACGCTTGTTGAGAGGCAACCCAATTTTATATTTTTTGTTTTTGCTTCTATTTAGGAATAAATATTGCATATAGCTTATGTTTAGATGTGGTTTTGTGTTTTAATTAGTGTTTGTGCCAAGTAGAACCTTTGGGAAGACTTGTGTGAAGTTTATATGATCTTGCTGTGAAAAAACAGAATCGTTAGTGCTCGCTAGAATGGTCATCAGATTTTACTGGAGCGTGCTGTTTAGTTGATTCTTTTTGCAGATGATTAATAGACAAATTCCTCACGTTTACCAATTTAGTTTGAATTTTTTGGAGTTACAGAAGTATGCGAAACCTGCAGATTTCTACAGACTGTTCTGTTTTTGACAAATTCTGTTTTTCGTGTGTTGTTTGCTTATTTCAATGCATATATGAGTAGTATTGGGAAGTCTTAATCATATAGAAGTTGGAATACAGTAGGTTTAACACCAATATAAATAAATAATGAATTCATTGCAGTACCTTTGAGTAGTGGTTTGCTTTCTTATACTAACGGAGCTCACGAGATTTTTGTCTAAGTTTTGTGTTGTGAAGTTTTCAAGTTTTGAGCATTTCTTTGATGGACGATGGAACAAAGAGTGGCAAAAGTCTAAGCTTGGGGATGCCCATGGAACCCAAGGTAAAATTCAAGGACAACCAAAAGCCTAAGCTTGGGGATGCCCCGGGAAGGCATCCCCTCTTTCGTCTTCATCCATCGGTAACTATACTTGGAGCTATATTTTTATTCAGCACATGATATGTGTTTTACTTGGAGCGTCTTGTATAATTTGAGTCTTTGCTTGTTAGTTTTCCACAATTATCCTTGCTGGACACACCTATTTGAGAGAGTTAAATATGGCCTAGGAATTGGTAGAACACTCTATGTGCTTCACTTATATCTTTTGAGTTGAATAGTTTTTGCTCTGGTGCTTCACTTATATCTTTTAGAGCACGGTGGTGGTAATATTTTGAAGAAATTTTAGAACTCTCATGCTTCACTTATATCCTTTTGACAGTCTATTAAAACAGCATGGTAATGTGCTTAGGCTATAAAACTAGTCTTCACATGATAGACATCCAATATAAATGTAGTAAAAACTTTCACACTAAGTGCATTGAATATGATGAGAAGTTGGATGCTTGATAAATGTTTTGAGATATGAGGATAGTGATATTAGAGTCATGCTAGTGGAGTTATTATGAAATTGAGAAATGCTTGTGTTAAGGTTAGTAATTCCCGTAGCATGCACGTATGGTGAACCGCTATGTGACGAAGTTAGAGCAGGAGGTATTTGTAAAGTGTCAACCTTAGTGTGGAGGTCGGGGCGCGCGATGGTTAACTCCTACCAACCTCCCCCCTAGGAGCATGCATTGACTGCTTTGTTTTGATGACTCGTAGATTTTTGCAACAAGTATATGAGTTCTTTATGACTAATATTGAGTCCATGGATTATACGCACTCTCACCCTTCCACCATTGCTAGCCTCTCTTGTACCACGCAACTTTCGCCAGTACCATACACCCACTATATATCCTTCCTCAAAACAGCCACCATACCTACCTATCATGGCATTTCCATAGCCATTCCGAGATATATTGCCATGCAACTTTCCACTGTTCTGTTCATATGACACGCTTCATATTGTCATATTTCCATGCATAATCATGTAGTTGACATCGTATTTGTGGCAAAGCCACCATGCATAAATTTTCATACATGTCACTCTTGATTCATTGCATATCCTGGTACACCGCCGGAGGCATTCATATAGAGTAATACTTTGTTCTAGTATCGAGTTGTAATATTGAGTTGTAATGAAAGTGTTGTGATCATCATTATTAGAGCACTGTCCCAAGTGAGGAAAGGCTAAATCAATAAAGCCCCTCCAAAAAAAAGAAAGAAAAAAGAAAGGCCAAAGAAAAAAAAGGCCCAAAAGAAAAAGAAAAAGAAAAAGAAAAAGAAAAAGGGACAATTGCTACTATCTTTTTCGACACTTGTGGTTCAAAGTAGCACCATGTCCTTCGTGATAGAGAGTCTCATGTTTAGTCACTTTGATATACTAGTGGGAATTTTCATTATAGAACTTGGCTCGTATATTCCAACGATGGGCTTCCTCAAATGCCCTAGGTCTTCATGAGCAAGCAAGTTGGATGCACACCCACTAGTCTCTTTTGTTGAGATTTCATACATATTTAGCTCTAGTGCATCCGTTGCATGGAAATCCTTACTCACTCACATTGATATCTATTGATGGGCATCTCCATAGCCCGTTGATATGCCTAGTTGATGTGAGACTATCTCCCTCCTTTTTGTCTTCTCCACAACTACCTCTCTATTCCACCCATAGTGCTATGTCCATGGCTCACGCTCATGTATTGCGTGAAAGTTGAAGGGTTTGAAAGAATAGAGTAAGAAAACAAGTGCTTTGCGGAAATCGGGTTGTGCATGATATGAATATTTTGTGTGATGAAGAGGGAGCATAGCCAGACTATATGATTTTGTAGGGATAACTTTCTTTAGCCATAGTATTTTGAGAAGACATGATTGCTTTGTTAGTATGCTTGAAGTATTATTATTTCTTATGTCAATATAGACCTTTGTCTTGAATCTTTCAGATCTGAACATTCATGCCACAATTAAGAGAATTACATTGAAAAACTATGTTGGTTAGCGTTCCACATAAAAAATTCTGATTTTATCATTTACCTACTCGAGGACGAGCAGGAATTAAGCTTGGGGATGCTTGATACGTCTCCAACGTATCTATAATTTTTTATTGTTCCATGCTATTATTTATGATGTTTTGGATGTTTAATGGGCTTTGTCATACACTTTTATATTACTTTTGGGACTAACCTACTAACCCAAAGGCCCAGTCGTGATTGCTGTTTTTGCCTATTTCAGGGTTTTACAGAAAAGGGATATCAAACGGAGTCCAAATGGAATGAAACCTTCGGGAGATATATTTTTGGAGAAAATCATGCACGAGATACTTGAGAACCACGGAGTAGGGCTTACGTGGTGCCCACGAGGATGGGGGGCGCGCCCCCTGCCTCTTGGACCACACGTTTGGCCCCCGGTGCCCTCCTTCTTCCTATATATGGCTACGTACCCCGAAACCATCAAAACAACAGAGAAAACCCTAGTTCCACCGTCGTAACCTTCTGTTCCCGTGAGATCCCATCTTGGGGCCTGTTCCGGAGCTCCCCCGGAGGGGGGGGATCTTCCATGGAGTGCTTCTACATCATCATCATCGCCTCACCATGAGTTGTGAGTAGTTTACCACAGGCCTTCGGGTCCATAGCTAGTATCTAGATGGCTTCTTCTCTCTCTTTGGATCTCAATACAAAGTTCTCCTCGGTCTTCGAGGAGATCTATTCGGTGTAATCTCTTTTTGCGGTGTGTTTGTCGAGATCCGATGAATTGTGGGTTTATTGTAATGCCCAGTATGAGACTATACCTCCTACGTGTCGAGGCACGACTTAAAGACATAATCTCATACTAGAATGATCTCAAGTGTGGTATCTTTGCACAACTCATGTAAAAGAGGGATGAAATTGCAAAAGAGTAGTTGGCTTACACTCGCCACGTCACACAATGAAAACAATAGCATACATCATCCAATAATACAAAGTCCGACTACAAACGAAAATCCAAATGCGAAAGATACCAAAAACACAAGGTCCGATCACCCCTAGTAGGAACCACTACTGATCGTCGAAAAACGTCACATGCATACGGCCACTCTCTTCATCGAGCTCCCAGTGAAGTTCTTGGACCAACTCCTACGCTGTTCTCAGCGGTACCTGCATCTGGTGTTGTAGTATCTGTGAGCCACGAGGACTCAGCAATCCCATAACCATGGGTAACGAGACTAGCAAAGCTTAATGGGTAGGAAGAGGTTAAGTGGTAAGGTTGCAGCAGCGGCTAAGCAAAGTATGGTGGCTAACTTACGAGTACAAGAACAAGATGAGCATCTATGCAAACAGTCGCAAACTAGTAGTGATCGCTAAAGATCCTGAACTACCTACGAGTCAAACATAACCCCACCGTGTTCTCTTCTCAAAGTGAAAAGAGACAGTCACGGTTACTCACACAGTTGTGTGTTTTACTTCGGATCCTCTGTACAGTTTTCTACAACCAGACATTAACAAATTCCAATTTGCCACATAACCGCGGGCACGGCTTTCGAAAGATCATAACCCTGCAGGGGTGTCCCAACTTAGCCCATCACAAGCTCTCACGATCAGCAGAAGTAATAATAATATTACCCCTTATCTTAGAGAAGGCCCGATCAGACTCGGAATTCTCGGTGCACAAGACATTTCGACAATTGTAAAACAAGTCCAGCAAGACCTCCCGGCGTGCCGACACCCTGATAGTAGCCGCGCGTATCTCGTCTCAGGCCACAACCAGATAGGTGATCCTACGGGAGCCAGCCCACGAGTTTCCCCGTGGTGGCCCCGCAGTCTCCCCGTTTGGGACCAACACCATCAGCACTGGCCCCCTGCTATGTAGAAAGAATCCTCGAGGGCACGACCCCCTATGCAATTTAATTAATTAATTAAGTTGTTATTATGAGGCAAATTAAAACCAATGTTGGGCCTTGCTGGAGGAGTTTTATTCAAAGACGAACTGTCAAGGGGTCCCCATATACCCAACCGTGTAAGGAACGCAAAATCAAGGAACATAACGCTGGTTTATCGACTCCTAAGGCGGCATGAGTGGAACAAAACACCGAACAAAAACACCCATTGCCAAGTATATAGGTGTGTTAATAATAATAATAGATATTGTGATATTACAACAACAAGATCCGACATGGATCAAACTTCATCTTCACCTGCAACTAACAACACTATAAGAGGGGCTGAGCAAGCGGGTAACATAGCCAATCAACGATTTGCTGGGAAGGTGTCAAAGGTTAGAGGTTTCATGGCAACAAGGAGAGGCTGACAAATAGATAGGTAGCGCGACATATATTGATAGCATCGAGACAACTAGCATGGCAAAGATAGTAAAGGTATCCAAGGTGATGGTCATCTTGCCTGGGATTCCACAAGGAAGAAGAACAAGTCCATGAAGTAGTCGAACAAATCCTCACAACTCCGGAACGAAACCGAAGCTAACGAGAAGAAGCATACCGGAATGAAGCAAACAATACGGTGAACACACATATCATAACCATGGCATAATGCTCAAACAAGTATGATGCATGTCCGGTTTAGATATGCATGGCATGGCAAAGTGCACAAACAATACTACAAGTTAAGTGGAGCTCAATATGCAACGAGTTGCATATTGATGAAACATCCCATTTTATTTATTTAGTTGACTTTCGTTTATCTACAAGACAAGATTAAATGTTTTTATTAAACATGGCAAGAGGTGAAGCATAAGTAAAACTACACTATCTAGGCATTTTAAATGAGGCCGGAAATAAGAAACAACAATTCCGGAAAATCCCCATGGGCATATTTTGAATTTGGTATTGTTCTACCTAAAACATATTTTAAAGTTATTGAACAGCAAAAGTAAATGCACCATGTTATTCTAAGCATTTTTCCACCCCATTTACATATAAAGTTTATTAATTTTGGAGCTACGGTTATTAAGTTGAGTTGCAACAATTAATGACATGATGGCATGATGACATGATGACATGATGCAATGCAAAAATAAAATAGAGCAAGCAAATAAAACACACGGCAAAACCCGGAATATATGGAAGTCTTCTGGAGCGTCGGTCTTGGGGCGTCACATTTATGATCAAGATTATCTATGAGAAATATTTGGTTCTTCTCTGAACTCTTTATGTATGATTATAATATCCTTGCAAGTCTCTTCGAATTATTGGTTTGGTTTGGCCTACTAGATCTATAGTTCTTGCAATGGGAGAAGTGCTTGGCTTTGGGTTCAATCTTGCAGTGTCCTTTCATAGTGACAGTAGGGGCAGCAAGGCACTTATTGTATTGTTGCCATCGAGGATAAAAAGATGGGGTTTATATCACTAAGTTTGGGTTTATCCCTCTACATCATGTCATCTTGCTTAAGGCGTTACTCTGTTCTTATGAACTCAATACACTAGATGCATGCTGGATAGCGGTCGATGTGTGGAGTAGTAGTAGTAGATGCAGAATCGTTTCAGTCTACTTGTCTCGGACGTGATGCCTATATATAATGATCATGCCTAGATAGTCTCATAATTATTCGCTTTTCTATCAATTGCTCAACGGTAATTTGTTTACCCGCCGTAGAATATCGCTATCATGGATTGATACCTTGGTTCTCAAAAACTGAGCGAAATACTTACGCTACTGTACTGCATCACCCTTTCCTCTTCGAGGGAATACAATGCAAGCTCGAGAAGTAGCAGCGTGAGTTGTGAAACTATTCCACATTGTTTCAAATGAAGACCAAGCTCGTAAATCAAATATTCGCCTCCACGATCAGATCGTAGAAACTTTATTTTCTTGTTAGGATGATTCTCAACTTCACTCTGAAATTCTTTGATCTTTTCAAATGTTTCAGACTTGTGTTTCATTAAGTAGATATACTCATATCGCTCAAATCATGAGTGAAGGTCAGAAAATAACGATACCCGCTGCGAGCCTCAACACTCATCAGTCCACATACATCAGTATGTATGATTTCCAACAAATCAGTTGCTCGCTCCATTGTTCCGGAGAACGGAGTTTTAGTCATCTTACCCATGAGGCATGGTTCGCATGCACCAAGTGATTCATAATCAAGTGATTCCAAAAGTCCATTAGTACGGAGTTTCTTCATGCGCTTTACACCAATATGACCTAAACGGCAGTGCCACAAATAAGTTGCACTATCATTATTAACCTTGCATTTTTTGGCTTCAATATTATGAATATGTGTATCACTACGACCGAGATCCAACAAGAATAGACCACTCTTCAAGGGTGCATGACCATAAAAGATATTACTCATATAAATAGAACAACCAGAATTCTCAGATTTAAATGAATAACCGTCTCGCAATAAACAAGATCTAGATATAATTTTCATGCTTAATGCTAGCACCAAATAACAATTATTCAGGTCTAAAACTAATCCCGAAGGTAGATGTAGAGGTAGTGTGCCGACGGCGATCACATCGACTTTGGAACCATTTCCCACGCGCATCATAACCTCATCCTTAGCTAATCTTCGTTTAATCCGTAGCCCCTGTTTCAAGTTACAAATATTAGCAACCGAACCAGTATCAAATACCCAGGTCCTACTACGAGCATTAGTAAGGTACACATCAATAACATGTATATCATATATATACCTTTGTTCACTTTGCCATCCTTCTTATCCGCCAAATACTTGGGGCAGTTCTGCTTCCAGTGTCCGGTCCCTTTACAGTAGAAGCACTCAGTTTCAGGCTTAGCTCCAGACTTGGGTTTCTTCGTGGGAGTAGAAACTATCTTGCTATTCTTCTTGAAGTTCCCCTTCTTTCCCTTGCCCTTTTTCTTGAAACTAGTGGTCTTGTTAACCATCAACACTTGATGCTCCTTTTTGATTTCTACCTCCGCAGCTCTAAGCATAGCGAAGAGCTTGGGAATTGTCTTATGCATCCCTTGCATGTTATAGTTTATCACGAAGCTTGGTGGTAGTGATTGAAGAACTCTATAAATAACACTATCTTCGTCAACTTTGCAACCAAGTTGAGTCATATGATTGTAGTACCCACACATTCTGAGCAAGTGTTCACTGATAGAACTGTTCTCCTCCATCCTACAACTGTAGAACTTATTGGAAATCTCATATTTCTCAATCCGGGCATTTGCTTGAAATATTAACTTCAACTCCTGGAACATCTCATATGCTCCATGACGTTCAAAACGTCATTGAAGTCCTGGTTCTAAGTCGTAAAGCATGGCACATTGAACTATCGTGTAGTCATCAGAACGAGCTTGCCAGACATTCATAACGTCCAGAGTTGCTCCTGCAGCAGGCTTGTCACCTAGCGGTGCTTCAAGGACATAATTCTTCTGTGCAGCAATCAGGATAATCCTCAAGTTATGGACCCAGTCCGTGTAGTTTCCACCATCATCTTTCAACTTAGCTTTCTCTAGCAACGCATTAAAATTCAACAAAACAACAACACGGGCATGATAAATTAAAGTTCAATTAATAAAATTACTTAAGAACTCCCACTTAGACAGACATCTCTCTAATCATCTAAGAGATCACATGATCCATATCAACTAAACCATGTCCGATCATCACGTTAGATGGAGTAGTTTTCAATGGTGAACATCTTATGTTGATCTTATCTACTATATGATTCACGCTCACCTTTTGGTCTCCAGTGTTCCGAGGCCATATCTACATATGCTAGGCTCGTCAAGTTTAACCCGAGTATTCTACGTGCGCAAAACTGGCTTGCACCCGTTGTATGTGAACATAGAGCTTATCACACCTGATCATCATGTGGTGTCTCGGCACGACGAACTTTCACAACGGTGCATACTCAGGGAGAACACTTATACCTTGAAATTTAGTGAGAGATCATCTTATAATGCTGTCGTCGATCTAAGCAAAATAAGATGCATAAAAGATAAACATCACATGCAATCAATATATGTGATATGATATGGCCATCATCATCTTGTGCCTTTGATCTTCATCCAAAAGGCACCGTCATGATCACCATCGTCACCGACGCGACACCTTGATCTCCATCGTAGCATCGTTGTCGTCTCGCCAACTATTGCTTCTACGACTATTGATACGTCCAAAACGTATCTATAATTTCTGCTTGCTCCATGCCTCTTTTGTGTGATATTGCTATGATATTTATGCACTTCCATACACTTTTGATCATATTTGGACTAACCTATTAACTCAGTGCACCCCAGTGCCAGTTTCTGTTTTCTGCTGTTTTTGTATTTCAGGTTTTCCCATTACGTAAATTGGAAGAAAAATTCCGGGAAAAATATATAAAAAATCAGCGCTCCAGAAGCTTCCATGCGGCCGAAGTAGGGCCGGAGGGGGGCCACAAGGGCTCCAGGCGCCCAGAGGGCGCGGCCCCCCTCCAGGCCGCCGCGCCAGGCCGCCTGGGCCCCCCTTAGCTCCGCTGACGCCCCCCTTTGGCATATATTTACACCGCCTCCCGAAACCCTCGAGGACGGAACCCTTTTTCGCGATCTCATCTCTATTCCGCCGACGCCGCGCTTCCAAGATCGGGAGCACCAGGAGAACTCTTCCCGGCACCCTGCCGGAGGGGAGAACCACCACCGGGAGCTTCTCCACCACCATGGACGCCTCCCGGATGAGTTGTGAGTAGTCCCCCTTGGACCATGGGTCCATGACCAGTAGCTATGTGACGTTCTCCTCCCCTCTTTGTTCTTCATCGATTAGACCTCATGAGCTGCCCTACATGATCGAGGCACATATGTAATCCTTATGCTGTTGCTATGATGAGTTTGTTGGGATCTGATGGATTATGAGATTATGTTCAGATTGTGTGTGAGTAATATATTTGATTCACCTCTTTTATATTTATGTTCTTGAGTAATTCTTGCATGTTCTCCGTTGCTGTTTATTGCTTTGGCCAAGTAGTAGGTACTAACTCCAAGAGGGAACGTTATGCTTGATTGTGGGTTTATGCCCCTCGATGACTAGCTTGAGTGACAGAAACATGAGTCTAGGGGATGTGCTGTTGCCACAAGGGGGAAAACAACGGTGCTTGTACTTGCGGGTGCAAGGATTGTTTACTTTACGCAAATTTCTTTTAATGCAGTTGTCTGTTGCTTTGAGTTTACACTATGGGTGGAACTCGCAACTTAATACCAGCGAGATGTTCTTGATAGATATCTCAAGGTGGATGATTAGTAGTAGATGCAGATGGATTTCGGTCTACTTGCCTTGGCGTACCGCCCATGCTTTTGAGCCTCTACCTTTCTTGCAGCATAGTTAGCATTGGTTTGCGCACATAATCCTGTCAATTGCCCAGCTGTAATTCGTTTACCTCGCTTAGCTGTTTTATCGTCTTTTGGGAGAGAGACATCACTAGTGAACATCATGGGACCCCGGTCCATATTACCATCACTGATCACATCCGTTATTTACTTACTGTTCTTATTTACTAGTCGCAGTCATACCTATCACTATTATCTCTTGTGTTTGATCCTTTGTAAACGACAAGGCCGGAGGGATTGACAACCTCTCTGTACTCGTTGGGAGCAAAGTTATTTGTATCTGTGTGCAGGTCCTGTCAGCCGCTAAGTATCTGGCGCCGTTAGTAGTTGACACCTACTTGTCGACCCTCGGAGTCTCACGGGATTCGATCCTTGGTATCTTTGCCAAGGGAAAACTACCGCTATGCTACATCTCACACCTTCCACTTGGGGTAACCAACGAGGGGCGAGAAGCCATCAACTATCGCTACCGCTTAGTGACAAAGTAAAGCAATTACATGGTGATTGCATTTCATACAATAAAGCGACAACCATATGGCTCCAGCCAATTGCCGATAACACTGTTACAAAACATGATCATCTCATACAATAAAATTTAGCATCATGTCTTGACCATATCACATCACAACATGCCCTGCAAAAACAAGTTAGATGTCCTCTACTTTATTGTTGCAAGTTTTACGTGGCTACTACGGGCTTAGCAAGAACCGTTCTTACCTACGCATCAAAACCACAACGATATTTTGTCAAGTATGTGCAATTTTAACATTCACAAGGACCGGGCGTAGCCACACTTGATTCAACTAAAGTTGGAGAAACTGCACCCGCCAGCCACCTGTGTGCGAAGCACGTCGGTAGAACCAGTCTCGTGTAAGCGTACGCGTAATGTTGGTCCGGGCCGCTTCATCCAACAATACCGCCAAATCAAAGTATGACATGCTGGTAAGCAGTATGACTAGTATAGTCCACAACTCACTTGTGTTATACTCGTGCATATAACATCTACGCATAAACACGGCTCATGATGCCACTGTTGGGGAACGTAGTATTTCAAAAAAATCCCTACGCACACGCAAGATCATGGTGATGTATAGCAACGAGAGGGGAGAGTGTCATACATGCACCCTCGTAGACCGTAAGCGTAAGCGTTATGACAACGCGGTTGATGTAGTCATACGTCTTCACGATCGACCGATCCTAGTACCGAACATACGGCACCTCCGTGATCTGCACATGTTCAGCTCAAGGGAGAGTTCTGTCACCACGACGGCGTGATGATGGTGATGATGAAGTTACCGTCGCAGGGCTTCGCCTAAGCACTGCAACGATATGACTGAGGTGTATTTCGATGGAGGGGGGGCACCGCACACGGCTAAAAGATCAATGATCAACTTGTGTGTCCATGGGGTGCCCCCACCCCCGTATATAAAGGAGTGGAGGAGGAGGGGCCGGCCCTCTATGGTGAACCTTGGAGGAGTCCTACTCCCACCGGGAGTTGGATCCCCCCTTCCCTAGTTGGACTAGGATAGAAGGAAGGAGAGGGAGAGAGGAAGGAAAGGGGGGCGCCGCCCCTCCCCTCCTATTCCAATTCGGACTAGAGGGAGAGGGGGTGCGCGGCCTGCCCTGGTCTCCTCTCTCTCTCTCCACTATGGCCCAATAAGGCCCATATACTTATCGGGGGGTTCCGGTAACCTCCCGGTACTCCGGTAAAATCCTGATTTCACCCGGAACCATTCCGATGTCCAAATATAAGCTTCCACTATATCGATCTTTATGTCTCGGACATTTCGAGACTCCTCGTCATGTCCGTTATCATATCCGGAATTCTGAACTACCTTCGGTACATCAAAACTCATAAACTCATAATACCGATCGTCACCAAACGTTAAGCATGCGGACCCTACGGGTTCGAGAACTATGTAGACATTACCGAGACTCATCTCCGGTTAATAACCAATAGCGGAAACTGGATGCTCATATTGGTTCCTACATATTCTACGAAGATCTTTATCGGTCAAACCGCATAACAATATACATTGTTGTTGGGGATCGTTGCAAAAATTCAAAAAAATTCTACGCATCACCAAGATCTAACTATGGAGTAACTAGCAACGAGAGAGGGGATTGCATCTTCATACCTTTGAAGATCGCGTTAGGGAAACATTGCAAGAATGCGATTGGTGGAGTTGTACATGAAGCGATTCAGATCGCGACCAAATCCGATCTAAGCACCGAACAACGGTGCCTCCGCGTTCAACACACGTGCAGCCCGGTGACGTCTCTCGCGCCTTGATCCTTCAAGGAGAGAGGGAGAGGTTGTGGAAGACTCCGTCCAGCAGCAGCACGACGGCGTGGCGGTGGTGGAGGAGCGTGGTACTCCGGCAGGGCTTCGCCAAGCTTCAAGAGAGAAGAGGAGGAGTTGGGAGGGGGAGGGTTGCGCCAGGCAATTGGTCCGGCTGCCCTCCCACCCCCCACTATATATAGGGGCAAGGGAGAGGGGGGCCGAAGGCGGCGGCCAGGGGAGGAGGCTTGCCCCCAAGCCAAGGGCCCCCCCTCAGTGTTTCCCCTAACCCTAGGCGCATGGGCCCTAGGGGGGACGGCACCCAGCCCACTTAGGGGCTGGTCCCTCTCCATATACAGCCCATAGGGCCCTCCGGGGCAGGTGGACCCCCGGAACCCCTTCGGTGGTCCTGGTACAATACCGGCACCCCCCTGAACCTTTCCGGTGACCGTATAGTGACTTCACATATATAAATCTTCACCTCCGGACCATTCCGGAACTCCTCGTGACGTCCGAGATCTCATCCGGGACTCCGAACAACATTCGGTAACCATGTAATACATTCCCTATAACCCTAGCGTCATCGAGCCTTAAGTGTGTAGACCCTACGGGTTCGGGAATCATGCAGACATGACCGAGACATCTCTCCGGCCAATAACCAACAGCGGGATTTGGATACCCATGTTGGCTCCCACATGGTCCACGATGATCTTATCGGATGAACCACGATGTCGGGGATTCAATCAATCCCGTATACAATTCCCTTTGTCTACCGGTATAGTACTTTCCCGAGATTTGGCCGTCGTTATCCCGATACCTTGTTCAATCTCGTTACCGACAAGTCTCTTTACTCGTTCCGTAACACATCATCCCGTGACCAACTCCTTAATCACATAGAGCTCATTACAATGATGTCTTACCGAGTGGGCCCAGAGATACCTCTCCGTCATACAGAGTGACAAATCCCAGTCTCGATTCGTGCCAACCCAACAGATACTTTCGGGGATACCCGTAGTGTACCTTTATAACCACCCAGTTACATTGTGACGTTTGGCACACCCAAAGTACTCCTACGGTATCCGGGGGTTGCACAATCTCATGGTCTAAGGAAAAGATACTTGACATTGAAAAAGCTTTAGCATACGAACTACACCATCTTGTGCTATGCTTAGGATTGGGTCTTGTCCATCACATCATTCTCCTAATGATGTGATCCCGTTATCAATGACATCCAATGTTCATGGTCAGGAAACCGTAACCATATATTGATCAACGAGCTAGTTAACTAGAGGCTCACTAGGGACATGTTGTGGTCTATGTATTCACACGTGTATTACAATTTCCTGATAATACAATGATAGCATGAACAATAGACAATTATCATGAAAAAGGAAATATAATAATAACCATTTTATTTTGCCTCTAGGGCATATTTCCAACAGTCTCCCACTTGCACTAGAGTCAATAATCTAGTTACATTGTGATGAATCAAACACCCATATAGTTCTGGTGTTGATCATGTTTTGCTTGTGGAAGAGGTTTAGTCAACAGATCTGCGACATTCAGATCCGTATGCACTTTACAAATATCTATGTCTCCATCTTGAATATAACCACGGATGGAGTTCAAACGGCGCTTGATGTGCTTGGTCTTCTTGTGAAACCTGGGCTCCTTGGCAATGGCAATAGCTCAAGTGTTGTCACAGAAGAGAGTCATCGGGCCCGACGCGCTTGGAATAACTCCTAGGCCGGTGATGAACTCCTTCATCCAGACTCCTTCCTGCGCTGCTTCGGAAGCAGCTATGTACTCCGCTTCACATGTAGATGCCGCCACGATGCTTTGCTTGCAACTGCACCAGCTGACTGCCCCTCCATTCAAAATATACACGTATCCGGTTTGTGACTTGGAGTCATCCGGATATGTGTCGAAGCTAGCATCAACGTAACTCTTTACGACGAGCTCTTCGTCACCTCCATAAACGAGAAACATATCCTTAGTCCTTTTCAGGTACTTCAGGATGTTCTTGACCGCTGTCTAGTGTTTCATTCCGGGATCACTTTGGTACCTCCCCACCAAACTTATGGCAAGGTTCACATCAGGTCTGGTACACATCATGGCATACATAATAGAACTTATGGCTGAGCCATAGGGGATGACACTCATCTTTTCTCTATCTTCTTCTGAGGTCGGGCATAGAGTCGTGATCAATCTCACACCTTGCAATACAGGCAAGAAACCTTTCTTGGACTGATCCATATTGAACTTCCTCAATATCTTGTCAAGGTATGTGCTTTGTGAAAGACCAATGAGGCGTCTCGATCTATCTCTATAGATCTTGATGCCTAGTATGTAAGCAACTTCTCCAAGGTCCTTCATTGAAAACACTTATTCAAGTAGGCCTTTATGCTTTCCAAGAGTTCTACAACATTTCCCATCAACAATATGTCATCCACATATAATATGCGAAATGCTACAGAGCTCCCACTCACTTTCTTGTAAATACAGGCTTCTCCATAAGTCTGTATGAACCCAAATGCTTTGATCACTTTATCAAAGCGAATGTTCCAACTCCGAGATGCTTGCACCAGCCCATAGATGGAGCGCTGGAGCATGCATACCTTATTAGCATTCTTAGGATCGACAAAACCTTCCGGCTGCATCATATACAATTCTTCCTTAAGGAAGCCGTTAGGGAATGCCGTTTTGACGTCCATTTGCCATATCTCATAATCATAGAATGCGGCAACTGCTAACATGATTCGGACAGACTTCAGCATCGCTACGGGAGAGAAAGTCTCATCGTAGTCAACTCCTTGAACTTGTCGATAACCCATAGCGACAAGCCGAGCCTTATAGATGGTCACATTTCCATCCGCGTCGGTCTTCTTCTTAAAGATCCATTTATTATCTATGGCCTATCGATCATCGGGCAAGTCAACCAAAGTCCATACTTTGTTATCATACATGGATCCTATCTCGGATTTTATGGCTTCAAGCCATTTGTTGGAATCCGGACCCACCATCGCTTCTTCATAGTTAGAAGGTTCACCATTGTCTAACAACATCATTTCCATGACAGGGTTGCCGTACCACTCTGGCGCGGAACATGTCCTCGTAGACCTACGAAGTTCAGCAGTAACTTGATCCGAAGTTTCATGATCATTATCATTAACTTCCTCTCTAGTTGGTGGAGGCACCACAGAAACAACTTACTGCGCTGCGCTACTTTCCGGTTCGAGAGGGGTGACAATCACTTCATCAAGTTCCACTTTCCTCCCACTTACTTCTTTCGAGAGAAACTCTTTCTCCAGAAAGGATCCATTCTTGGCAACAAAGACCTTGCCTTCGGATCTGAGGTAGAAGGTAGACCCAATAGTTTCCTTAGGGTATCATATGAAGATGCATTTTTCTGATTTGGGTTCGAGCTTTTCAGGTTGTAGTTTCTTGACATAAGCATCGCATCCCCAAACTTTTAGAAACGACAACTTAGGTTTCTTCCCAAACCATAGTTGATGCGGTGTCGTCTCAACGGATTTAGACATTGCCCTATTTAAAGTGAATGCGGCAGTCTCTAAAGCATAACCCCAAAATGATAGCGGTAAGTCGGTAAGAGACATCATAGATCGCACCATGTCCAACAGAGTACGATTACGACGTTCGGACACACCGTTACGTTGAGGTGTTCCAGGCGGCATCAGTTGTGAAACAATTCCACATTTCCTTATGTGCGCGCTAAATTCGTGACTTAAATATTCTCCTCCACGATCTGATCGTAAGAACTTTATTTTTCTGTCACGTTGATTCTCAACCTCATTCTGAAATTCCTTGAAATTTTCAAAGGTCTCTGATGACCCACAAGTGTAGGGGATCTATCGTAGTCCTTTCGATAAGTAAGAGTGTCGAACCCAACGAGGAGCAGAAGGAAATGATAGGCAATTTTCAGTAAGGTATTTTCCGCAAGCACTGAAATTATTGGTAACAGATAATTTTGTGATAAGATAATTGGTAGCAAGTGAAAATAGTAAAAGTAAATAAGGTGCAGCAAGATGGTCCAATCCTTTTTGTAGCAAAGGACAAGCCTGGATAAATTCTTATATGAAGGAAAACACTCCCGAGGACACATGGGAATTATCGTCAAGCTAGTTTTCATCACGATCATCTGATTCGCGTTCGGTACTTTGATAATTTGGTTTGTGGGTGGACCGGTGCTTGTGTGCTGTCCTTACTTGGACAAGCCTCCCACTTATGATTAACCTCTATTTCAAGCATCCGCAACTGTTGGGGAACGTAGTATTTTAAAATTTTCCTACGATCACACAAGATCTATCTGCTAGATGCATAGCAACGAGAGGGGAGAGTGTGTCTACATACCCTCGTAGACCGGGAGCGGAAGCGTCAAGTGACGCGGTTGATGTAGTCGAACTTCTTTGCGATCCAACCGATCAAGCACCGAACGTACGGCACCTCCGCGTTCAGCACACGTTCAGCTTGATGACGTCCCACGAGCTCTTGATCTAGTTGAGCTTCACGGGAGAGTTTCGTCAGCACGACGGTGTGGTGACAGATATGATGTATCTACCGGTGCAGGGCTTCGCCTAAGCACTGCAACGGTATGACCGAGGTGTGTTTCTGTGGAGGGGGGCACCGCACACGGCTAAAACAATTCAACTTGTGTCTTTGGGTGCCCCCCTGCCCCCTTATATAAAGGAGCAAGGCGGGAGGCCGGCCGGCCCCTTGTGGCGCGCCTAGGAGGTGCAATCCTACTAGGAATAGGATTGCAATCCTATTCCTAGTAGGAACTACCAAAAGGGAGAAGGGGGAAAGGAAGGAGAGGGAGAAGGAGAAGGAAAGGGGCGCCGGCCCCCCCTCCTTCCTTGTCCAATTCGGACCAAGGGGTGGGGGGCACGCAGCCCAGCCCTGGCCCTCCTTCCCTCTTTCTCCTACGGCGCATTAAGGCCCATATCTTCCCCAGGGGTTCCGGTAACCCCCTGGTACTCCGGTAAATTCTGAAACTTTACGGAACACTTCCGTTGTCCGAATATAGTCGTCCAATATATCAATCTTTATGTCTCGGACATTCCGAGACCCCTCGTCATGTCCGTGATCTCATCCGGGACTCCGAACTACCTTCGGTACATCAAAAGTCATAAACTCATAATACCGATCGTCATCAAATGTTAAGCGTGCGGACCCTACGGGTTCGAGAACTATGTAGACATGACCGAGACTCATCTCCGGTCAATAACCAATAGCGGAACCTGGATGCTCATATTGGCTCCTATATATTCTACGAAGATCTTTATCGGTCAAACCGCATAACAACATACATTGTTCCTTTTGTCATCGGTATGTTACTTCCCCGAGATTCGATCGTCGGTATCTCTATACCTAGTTCAATCTCGTTACCGACAAGTCTATTTACTCGTTCCGTAATACATCATCTCGTGACTAACTCATTATTCTTTTGCTTGCAAGGCTTATTATGATGTGCATTACCGAGAGGGCCCAGAGATACCTCTCCGACACTCGGAGTGACAAATCCTAGTCTTGATTTATGCCAACACCACGAACACTTTTGGAGACACCCGTAGAGCATCTTTATGATCACCCAGTTACGTTGTGACGTTTGATAGCACACAAGGTGTTCCTACGGTATTCGGGAGTTGCATAATCTCATAGTCATAGGAACATGTATAAGTCATGAAGAAAGCAATAGCAATAAAACTAAACGATCATAGTGCTAAGCTAATGGATGGGTCTAGTCCATCACATCATTCTCCTAATGATGTGATCCCTTTGATCAAATGACAACTCATGTCTATGGCTAGGAAACATAGCCATCTTTGATCAATGAGCTAGTCTAGTAGAGGCATACTAGGGACATACTATTTTGTCTATGTATTCACACATGTATCAAGTTTCCGGTTAATACAATTCTAGCATGAATAAAAGACATTTATCATGATATGAGGAAATACAAATAACATCTTTATTATTGCCTCTAGGGCATATTTCCTTCAGCAACTACAAAAGAAGTATTAAGGTAAACCTAACAATAGCATGAAACAAGTGGATCCAAATCAGCACCTTACGAAGCAACGCATAAACTAGGGTTTAAGCTTCTGTCACTCTAGCAACCCATCATGTACTTATTACTTCTCAATGCCTTCCTCTAGGACCAATTAATGGTGAAGTGTCATGTAGTTGACGTTCACATGACACCAGTAGAGGAGAGACAACATACATCTCATCAAAATATTGAACGAATACCAAATTCACATGACTACTTATAGCAAGACTTCTCCCATGTCCTCAGGAACAAAAGTAACTACTCACAAGATATAATATTGTTCATGATCAGAGGGGTATTAATATGCATAATGGATCTGAACATATGATCTTCCACCAAGTAAACCAACTAGCATCAACTACATGGAGTAATCAACACTACTAGCAACCCACAGGTACCAATCTGAGGTTTGGGTACAAAGATTGGATACAAGAGATGAACTAGGATTTGAGAGGAGATGGTGCTGGTGAAGATGTTGATGAAGATAACCCTCCCCAAGATGGGAGAGTTGTTGGTGGTGACGGCGGTGACGATTCCCCCCTCCCGAAGGGAAGTATCCCCGACAGAACAGCTCTGTCGGAGCCCTAGATTGGTTTCCGCCAAGGTTCCGCCTCGATACGGCGGCGTCTGGTCCCGAAAGCCTCCTTCCGATTTTTTCCAGGTCAAAACACCTCATATAGGAGAAGATGGGCATCGTGGGGCCATCGGGAGGCCCACGAGGCAGGGGGCGCGTCCAGGCAGGGAGGCGCGCCCCCACCCTCGTGGACAGGTGGTGGCCCCTAGTGATCCTCTTTCGCCAGATATTTTTTATATTTTATGAAACGGTGTCCTGTGGAGTTTCGAAGCTTTTTGAGTTGTGCAGAATAGGTTTCCAGAGTTTGCTTCTTTTCCAGCCCAGAATTCCAGCTGCCGGCATTCTCCCTCTTCATGTAAACCTTGTAGAATAAGAGAGAAAAGACATAAGTATTGTGACATAACGTGTAATAACAACCCATAGTGCAATAAATATCAACATAAAAGCATGATGCAAAATGGACATATCAGTCTCAGACTTGTGTTTCATCAAGTGGACATACCCATATCTACTCAAGTCATTAGTGAGGGTGAGAACATAACGATAACCACTGCGAGCCTCCACGCTCATCAGACCACACACATCAGTATGTATGATTTCCAAGAAGTTGGTTGCTCGCTCCATTGTTCCGGAGAACAGAGGCTTGGTCATCTTGCCCAAGAGGCATGGTTCACACGTGTCAAATGATTTATAATCAAGAAACTCCAAAAGTCCATCTGCATGGAGTTTCTTCATACGTTTGACCCCAATATGACCAAGGCAGCAGTGCCACAAGTATGTGGGACTATTATTATCAACCTTACATCTTTGGGCATTCACACTATGAATATGTGTAACATCACATTCGAGATTCAATAAAAAGAAACCATTGAACAACGGGGCATGACCATAAAACATTTCTCTCATATAAAAAGAACAACCATTATTCTCAGATTTAAATGAGTAGCCATCTCGCATTAAACGAGATCAAGATACAATGTTCATGCTCAAAGCTGGTACTAAATAAGAATTATTGAGGTTTAAAACTAATCCCGAAGGTAGATGTAGAGGTAGCATGCCGACGGCGATCACATCGACCTTGGAACCATTCCCGACGCGCATCGTCACCTCGTCCTTTGCCAGTCTCCACTTATTCCGTAGCTCCTGCTTTGAGTTACAAATGTGAGAAACCGCACCGGTATCAAATACCCAGGAGCTACTACGAGCGCTGGTAAATTACACATCAATAACATGTATATCACATATACCTTTGACGTTGCGGGCCTTCTTATCCGCTAAGTATTTGGGGCAATTCCGCTTCCAGTGAACCGTTCCCTTGCAATAAAAGCACTAAGTCTCAGGCTTGGGTCCATTCTTTGGTTCTTCCCGGCAACTGGCTTACAGGGCGCCGAAACTCCCTTGTCGTCCTTCTTGAAGTTCTTCTTACCCTTGCCTTTCTTGAACTTAGTAGTTTTATTCACCATCAACACTTGATGTTCCTTTTTGATCTCCACCTTCGCTGATTTCAGCATTGAATATAACTCGGGAATGGCCTTATCCATCCCTTGCATATTGTAGTACATCACAAAGCTCTTGTAGCTAGGTGGAAGCGACTGGAGGATTCTATCAACGACCGCGTCATCTGGGAGATTAACTCTCAGCTGAGACAAGCGGTTGTGCAACCCAGACATTTTGAGTATATGCTCGCTGATAGAACTATTGTCCTCCATCTTACAACTGTAGAACTTGTCGGAGACTTCGTATCTCTTGACCCGAGCATGAGCTTGGAAAACCATTATCAGCTCTTGGAACATCTCATATGCTCCGTGTTTCTCAAAACGCTTTTGGAGCCCCGATTTTAAGCTGCAAAGCATGCCGCACTGAACCAGGGAGTAATCATCACTACGCGATTGCCAGGCGTTCATAACGTCTTGAGTCGCTGGGAAAACGGGTGCATCACCTAGCGGTGCTTCAAGGACATATGCTTTCTTGGCAGCTACGAGGATGATACTCAAGTTACGGACCCAATCTATATAGTTGCTACCATCGTCTTTCAGCTTGGTTTTCTCTAGGAACGCACTGAAGTTGAGGGCAACATTAGCGGGGGCCATTTGATCTACAAGACATATTGTAAAGATTTTAGACTATGTTCATGACAATAAGTTCATCTAAACAAATTTAATGAACTCCCACTCACATAGACATCTCTCCAGTCATCTAAGTGGTACATGATCCGGATCGACTAGGCTGTGTCCGATCATCACGTGAGACAGACTAGTCATCAACAGTAAACATCTCCATGTTGATCGTATCTTCTATACAACTCATGTTCGACCTTTTGGTCTTCCGTGTTCCGAGGCCATGTCTGTACATGCTAGGCTCGTCAAGTCAACCTAAGTGTATTGCATGTGTAAATCTGGCTTACACCCGTTGTATGTGAACGTTAGAGCCTATCACATCCGATCATCACGTGGTGCTTCGGAACAACGGACCTTAGCAACGGTGCAAAGTTAGGGGGAACACAATTTTTGTAATTTTAGTGAATATCATCTTATTTATGCTACCGTCGTTCTAAGCAAATATGATGTAAAACATGATAAACATCACATGCAATCAAATAGTGACATGACATGGCCAATGTCATTTTGCTCCTTTTGATCTCCATCTTTAGGGCTCCATGATCATCATCGTCACCGGCATGACACCATGATCTTCATCATCATGATCTCCATCATCGTGTCTTCATGAAGTTGTGTCGCCAAATGTTACTTCTACTACTATGGCTAACGGTTAGCAATAAAGTAAAGTAAATATATGGCGTTTTTAATGACACGCAGTTCATACAATAAAATAAGACAACTCCTATGGCTCCTGCCGGTTGTCATACTCATCAACATGCAAGTCGTGATTCCTATTACAAGAACATGATAAATCTCATACATCACATATATCATTCATCACATCCTTTTGGCCATATCACATCACACGACTTATGTTGCAAGAACAAGTTAGACGTCCTCTAATTGTTGTTGCAAGTTTTTACGCGGCTGCTATAGGTTTTAGCAAGAACGTTTCTTACCTACGCCAAAACCACAACGTGATATGCCAATTACTATTTACCCTTATGCAACTAGTGCATGTCAGTCGGCGGAACCTATCTCACGTAAGCGTACGTGTAAGGTCGGTCCGGGACACTTCATCCCACGATGCCGCCGAATCAAGATAAGACTAGTAACGGCGAGTAATTTGACAAATCGACGCCCACAAGAACTTGTGTTCTACTCGTGCATAGTATACGCATAGACCTAGCTCATGATGCCACTTTTGGGGATCGTTGCGGAAATTCAAAAAAATTCTACGCATCACCAAGATATATCTATGGAGTGACTAGCAACGAGAGAGGGGAGTGCATCTTCATACCTTTGAAGATCGCATTACGGAAGCGTTGCAAGAATGCGGTTGGTGGAGTCATACACGAAGTGATTCAGATCGCGGCCGAATCTGATCTAAGCACCGAACAACGGTGCCTCCGCGTTCAACACAAGTGCAGCCCGGCGACGTCTCCCGTGCCTTGATCCAGCAAGGAGGGAGGGAGAGGTTGGGGAAGACTCCGTCCAGCAGCAGCACGACGGCGTGGTCGTGGTGGAGGAGCGTGGTACTACGGCAGGGCTTCGCCAAGCTTCGCGGGAGAAGAGGAGGAGTTGGGAGGGGGAGGGCTGCGCCAGGCAATGGGTCCAGCTGCCCTCCCATCCCACCCACTATATATAGGGGCAAGGGACAGGGGGCTGGCCCCCTCAGATCCAATCTGAGGGGGGGGGGCGGTGGCCAAGGGAGGAGGCTTGCCCCCCAAGCCAAGGGGGGCGCCCCCCCCTCAGCATTTTCGCAACCCTAGGCGCATGGGCCCTAGGGGGAAGGCGCCCAGCCCACTTAGGGGCTGGTCCCTCTGCATATACAGCCCATAGGGCCCTCCGAGGCAGGTGGACCCTCCCGGTGGACCCCCGGAACCCCTTCGGTGGTCTCGGTACAATACCTGCACCCCCCAAACCTTTCCGGTGACCTTATAGTGACTTCCAGTATATAAATCTTCACCTCCGGACCATTCCAGAACTCCTCGTGACGTTCAGAATCTCATCCGGGACTCCAAACAACGTTCGGTAAGCACGTAATACATTCCCTATAACCCTAGCATCATCAAATCTTAAGTGTGTAGACCCTACGGGTTCGAGAATCATGCAGACATGACCGAGACATCTCTCCGGCGAATAACCAACAGCGGGATCTGGATACCCATGTTGGCGCCCACATGTTCCACGATGATCTTATTGGATGAACCACTATGTCAGGGATTCAATCAACCCCGTATACAATTCCCTTTGTCTACCGGTACAGTACTTTCCCGAGATTCAATCATCGGTATCCCGATACCTTGTTCAATCTCGTTACCGGCAAGTCTCTTTACTCGTTCTGTAACACATCATCCCTTGACCAACTCCTTAATCACATAGAGCTCAATACGATGATGTCTTACCGAGTGGGCCCAGAGATACCTCTCCGTCATACGGAGTGACAAATCCCAGTCTCGATTCGTGCCAACCCAACAGATACTTTCGGGGATACCTGTAGTGTACCTTTACAGCCACCATGTTACGTTGTGACGTTTAGCACACCCAAAGTACTCCTACGGTATCCGGGAGTTGCACAATCTCATGGTCTAAGGAAAAGATACTTGACATTGGAAAAGCTTTAGCATACGAACTACACGATCTTGTTCTATGCTTAGGATTGGGTCTTGTCCATCACATCATTCTCCTAATGATGTGATCCCGTTATCAATGACATTCAATGTCCATGGTCAGGAAACCGTAACCATCTATTGATCAACGAGCTAGTTAACTAGAGGATCACTAGGGACATGTTGTGGTCCATGTATTCACACATGTATTACGATTTCTGTATAATACAATTATAGCATGAACAATAGACAATTATCATGAACAAGGTAATATAATAATAACCATTTTATTATTGCCTCTAGCGCATATTTCCAACAGTTGTTACCTTTGTCATCGGTACGTTACTTGCCCGAGATTCGATCGTCGGTATCTCAATACGTAGTTCAATCTCATTTCCGGTAAGTCTCTTTACTCGTTCCGTAATGCATCATCTCGTGACTAACTCATTAGTCATTTGCTTGCAAGGCTTATAGTGATGTGCATTACCGAGAGAGCCCAGAGATATCTCTCCGAACTCGGAGTGAAAAATCCTATTCTTGATCTATGCCAACACCACAAACACCTTCGGAGACACCCGTAGAGCATCTTATAATCACCCAGTTACGTTGTGACGTTTGATAGCACACAAGATGTTCCTCCGGTATTCGGGAGTTGCATAATCTCATAGTCATAGGAACATGTATAAGTCATGAAGAAAGCAATAGCAGTAAAACTAAATGATCAAGTGCTAAGCTAACGGAATGGGTCAAGTCAATCACATCATTCACGAATGATGTGATCCTGTTAATCAAATGACAACACATGTCTATGGCTAGGAAACATAACCATCTTTGATTCAACGAGCTAGTCAAGTAGAGGCATACTAGTGACACTTTGTTTGTCTATATATTCACACATGTATTATGTTTCTGGTTAATAAAATTCTAGCATGAATAATAAACATTTATCATGATACAAGGAAATATAAATAACAACTTTATTATTGCCTCTAGGGCATATTTACTTCAACAATCGTTGTTATATTCTCACAATTATCAAATCTACAACAAGTACTCACCCAATACAAAAACAGGGTAAAAAATTTGACGAACAGAGTTTGGATGGAGCTGCCGGCGCCATACAAATGCACGTGCACTGTTCTGGTGTCCATGGTCGTTTTAGAATAACGATGTGGTGGAGGAGGTCGTGTCGTTGGCCTGCCGGCCCGCCGACGGAGGTGCGCCATAGGGAGCCACACACTAGGGCACTGTGGAGTGAGCGGCACCATGTGCTCGCCGTGGCGGAGGAAGACATGTTAGGGAGAGGGTCGGGGTGGAGTCAAGCGGTGGCGGGGCGACATTGGAGTCGAGCGGCGTCGAGGCGAAGAGAGAGAGAGAGAGAGAGAGAGAGAGAGAGAGAGAGAGAGCGAGAGAGAGAGAGAGAGAGAGAGAGAGAGAGAGAGAGAGAGGAACCGCTTGTGCACTGCTCAATTGGCATGAGGGCATTTCGTCTGTAATTACCCCTCAAATAGGCGTATTCTCTTAAAACAAAACGTTTTGTTTTGCGGAGCTGCCCAGAATCGTGGGTTTTCAACGATTCTAACATATAACGCGATTACTGGATGATTGTAGGTGATTCCTGGGGCAAAGATTAGTTCTTTTGTGATTTTCATTCTCCAGACCATGATTCTTTGGAATCGAGTCAAAAGAAATGGCCCTAAGAAGTGTTGAGATCCTCCGACTAGGTACACAAATGAATCGCCAGTTTTGTTGATAACTACTAGCGCCTAACATCACGCACAGTTGACATAAAGGATTTGAAAATCATTTACATCTAGATTGTGTAGCTTCACGAGCATGGGACACTGAATATCTATTCATGGAGCTACAACATCTTACTAGGGAACTCATTGGTTAAGTTAGTCTATAAGCATTGGATGTGCACATCTGAACTTCCCTGTTAGGATTTCTAGAAATACGATGAGCCAGTCTATGAGCATTGGATGCACGTGTGTGAGCTTCCCTATTAATATTCCTGGGAATATCATGTATCTGGGTACTTTCTAGAGATGTGGCAGTGTAAAATCCTACTAATTAATCTCTGATTTCCAAATGTCAAGTGTGAAGAAAGTGATTCCATGAGTGAGCAGCCTGAGCTGGTGTCAGGTTCTCCGTGAAGATTGTGATAGACAATGTATGAATTTGAGACGCAACCTGTGTTGCAAAGTGGAGTGCCTTCACTTTAGCCTACAAAGGAGAAGAGGTTTCGTTTCCAAGAGTTGAGTTAAGAATGCTTGTTTGGACCCATGCGAAAAATCAACGAGAACTCCGACTCCTGTTGAATTGACACCCGTTGGATCAAAGGTTTCATTGTTTGTCAAAGCCGCATCTAAAAATACTTTGCGGCCTACTATTTGGTTGACCCTTCCGATCTTGTTCTCTTGTAATTCTCGTGCATGGTCCATGTTCTACCGATTAAGGAAATCGTATAGCCGCATCCCTTCTTGTTCGAAGCTCAACTCCTTTCTTTAAAGCTGGGTACATTGCTTGCTAAACCTGCACAAGGGTAGTGTTTTTCCTCGCAAAAGGGGTGTCATTCCTGGCTTTCCAAATACACGACAAAAAGTAATGATATTAATGAGAGAAACCTGGGGATGATCAGAGTTAAGAAGAGCATGTAAATTATGAGGTATATCAATTTGAGTATGGGCAAGTTTATAAGAACTGATATACCAAAATTGAGAGATCCACACAATTTTAGCAAAGGGACATCTAAAAAACAAGTGCATGTCATCTTCTGGGTGATCACACCTAGTGAATTCATTTCTAATAAGAGTGGATGATGTCGCTTAAAGCTATGTTGGTATTTCCCCAAAGAAGAAGGGATGATGCAGCACAGCGGCGGTAAGTATTTCCCTCAGTAATGAGACCAAGGTTATCGAACCAGTAGGAGAACCAAGCCACAACGTAAACATCACATGCACACAAATAACAACTTCTCGCAACCCGACATGTAATAGGGGTTGTCAATCCCTTCCGGGTAACGGACGTGAGAGAGATATAAATATTGGTACATTGGTTGATAAATAAGATAAATTGCAGCAAGGTCTTTTTTGGTTTTTGGTTTGATAGATCTGAAAATAAAAGCAAAGGAAAAATAGGCCGCAAAGGCAAATATATGAGGAAGAGACCCGGGGGTCGTAGATTTCACTAGTGGCTAACCTCGAGAAAAATAGCAAACGATGGGAAAACAATTGCTGTTAGGCAATTGATAGAACCTCAAATAATTATGACGATATCCAGGCAATGATCATCATATAGGCATCACGTCCAAGATTAGTAGACCGACTCCTGCCTGCATCTACTACTATTACTCCACACATCGACCGCTATCCATCATGCATCTAGTGTATTAAGTTCATGGAAAACAGAGTAATGCATTAAGAATGATGACATGATGTAGAAAATATCCGTTTATCTATAGCGTTAGATATGGATCTCGTCATTTTGTCCTTAGTAGCAACGATACATACGTGTCGGTTCCCCTTCTGTCACTGGGATCAAGCACCGTAAGATCGAACCCACTACAAAGCACCTCTCCCCATTGCAAGATAAATAGATCAAGTTGGCCAAAAAAACAAATATTGGAGAAGAATACGAGGCTATAAGCAATCATGCATAAAAGAGATCAAATAAACTCAAATACTTTCATGGATATAAAAAAGATAGATATGATCATAAACTCAAAGTTCATCGGATCCCAACAAACACACCGCAAAAAGAGTTACATCATATGGATCTCCAAGAGACCATTGTATTGATAATAGAGAGAGAGAGAGAGAGAGAGAGAGAGAGAGAGAGAGAGAGAGAGAGAGAGAGGAAGCCATCTAGCTACTAACTATGGACCCATAGGTCTACAAAGAACTACTCACGCATCATCGGACAGGCACCAATGGAGGTGGTGAACCCCATCCGAGATGGTGTCTAGATTGGATCTGGTGGTTTTGGCCTTGGCGGCGGCTGGATGAATATTTTGTCGACCCCCCCTGGGGTTTCTGGAATATCTGAGTATTTATAGAGCAAAGAGGCGGTGCGGGAGGCCAACGAGGTGGGCATAACCCACCTGGGCGCGCCAATGGGGCCTGGCGCGCCCTGGTGGGTTGTGCCCCCCTCGGGGCACCCCCCAGGTGCAGCTCTGGCCCATCAGGTGTCTTCTGGCCCATAAAAATTCTCCGAAAAGTTTCGCGGTGTTTGGGCTCCGTTTGATATTGATTTCCTGCGATGTAAAAAATATGCAGAAAACAACAACTTGCACTTGGCACTATGTCAATAGGTTAGTACCAAAAAATGATATAAAAGGACTATAAAATGATTGTAAAACATCCAAGAATGATAATATAACAGCATGGAACAATAAAAAATTATAGATACGTTGGAGACGTATCAGCATCCCCAAGCTTAACTCCTGCTCGTCCTCGAGTAGGTAAGTGATAAAAACATAATTTTTGATGTGGAATGTTGCTTATCATGTCATATCATATTCTTTTCTTTATAGCATGGACATTTGGACTTTTATATGGTTCAAAGCAATAGTCTAGCTTTGACATAATAATTTAGATACTGAAGCATATCAACAAGCAATCATGTCTTTCAAAATATCAATGCTAAAATAAGCTATCCCTAGCCCATTATGGTCAACCATTGATCCATTCATGAAACACACTCGCATATTAGTTACACCCAATGCTCAAGTACGATCATAGTGTTTCCTAGTTGGTGCTTGTAAGAAAAAATGGAGACTCAAATTCAAAAATAAAAATTGCATAAGTAAAAGAAAGGCCCTTCGCAGAGGGAAGTAAGGATTTGTAGAGGTGCCAGAGCTCAAATCTTAAATTGAGAGATATTTTTTTGGGAGGTATACTTTTCCCACCAACGAGAACGACTTGAGGTTCCCAACACTTTCCATGCTAGATATATCATAGGCGGTTCCGAAACAAAAAATAAAGTTTATTCCTTTTCCACCAAACTTTCACAAGCCATGGCTAGCTGAATCCACGGTTGCCTTCCATACCAACACTTTCCAAGGAATTTATTATTTGACAACATAAAGTAAATTTTTTTTCATTTTGGGACTGGGCATCCCTAATACCTTTGCCTTACTCTCATCCAATGACTAGTGAATAAACACTCATCGTGAGAATAACACATCTAGCATGGAAAACATTGGCCACTCCTCACCGCCTCACGAGCGGTACTGGCACACAAAAGAGAAATTTATTTTGAAAATTAGAGATGGCACATATGCTTAGAACGGCAAGGGAATACCCTATATAGGTTGGTATGGTGGCCTCATATGGTAAAACCGGGATAAATGATTTTGGATGCACAAGTAGAGATCATACTTAGTGCAAAATGAAGGCTAGCAAAAGACTGGGAAGCGACCAACCATGAAACGAATAATCTCGTAGGTGAACATTGAGCACAAATAACACCGAATAATACACCACAAGTAGGATATAATTTCTTTGCATAATTATTGACTTTCGTGCTTGCATAGGGAATCACAAACTTTAACACTAACATTCTTTCTAAAGCATACTTACTCATTAACATGACTCGCATATCATATCATCATGTCTCAAAAATATTACAAGGAATAAAGTTTATTTTGTCCAATGATCTTCATGAATTTTTTATTATATCCTTCTTTGATATCTATCACTTTGGGACTAATTTTCATGTGTTGCTTTTGATAAGCTCGAACAAATATAAGTGAAGATCATGAGCATAATTTTTCTTCATTATCTCAAAATAATATAAGTGAACCAAGAGAGAATTTCTTCAAAAAGATTGCTAACTCTCAAATAAATCTAAGTGAAGCAATAGAGTATTTATTCAAAAATACTAATCACACCGTGCTAAAAAACATATAAGTGAAGCACTAGAGCAAGTCCATTGCTCATAAAAAATTAAGTGAAGTATAGAGAGCAATTCTAGCAAGTCATAACATAATTTTGGCTCTCTCAAATAAGTGTGTAGAGCAAGGATTGATGACTTAAAAGGCAAAACAGAAAAAGAAAAGACTCATATCATATAAGACGCTCGAAGCAAAACACATATCATGTGATGAATGAAAATATAGTTTTGAGTGAAATACCGATAGTTGTTGGAAGAAAGCGGGGATGCCACTCGGGGGCATCCCCAAGCTTAGTTAATTGCTCATTTTTGGATAATAGCTTGGGATGCCGGGGCATCCCCAAGATTAGGCTCTTCCATCCTTCCTTCATCCATCATAAGATAACCCAAAACTTGAAAACTTCAATCACACAAAACTCAACAAAACCTTCGTGAGATCCGTTAGTGTATGAAAGCAAATCACTACTATAAGTATTGTATCAAACCAATTCATATTTTGTTTTGTATTATATCTACTGTATTGCAATTTTTCTATAGCAAAAACTCATCAAAGAAAACCATAGAGCCATCAAAATAAGCAGACAACACAAAGAAAACAGAATATGTCAAAAACGTAACAGTGTGTAATAATCTGGAAGTTTGGAAAACTTATGGAACTCTAAAAATCTTGAAAAAATAGGGTCATGTGGGAAATTTGTATATTAGTCTTCTGCAAAAAGAATCAACTAAAAATCACTTTTCTGTAAAAAAATAAAGAGAATTTTTATCGTGAGCGCAAAAGTTTCTGTTTTTTAGCAAGATCAAATCTACTAACACCCAATGTTTTCCTAAGGCTTTGCTTGGCACAAACTATTATTGAAACCACAAAAACAAATCTCAACAGAGATATTAAAGGTTTTTTTCACAAGAACAGAAAATCAAAAGCAAAAATTTATTTTATTCGTTGGGTTGCCTCCCAACAAGCTCTTTCTTTATAGCCATTAAGATTGGCTTGAAATTTCAATGATGCTCAAATGAAAGACAAGAATTGAAGCACAAAGGGAGCATCATAAAATATGTGACAAACACATTTAAGTCTAACATACTTCCTATGCATAAGAATTTTATAAGCAAACAAATTATCAAGACAAGAAATGTCTAGCATATGCAAAGGAGAGGAATAAAACATTGAAAATCTCAACATGACGAGAGGTGATTTAGTAACATAAAAATTTCTAGAACCATATTTTCCTCTCTCATAATAATTACATGTAGGATCATACTCAACTTCAACAATATAGCAATCAGATAAAATTTTCTTTTCATGATTCACGTGCGTAAAGGTCTTATAATCTTGCAAGATAGTGGGGCTAACATCAAATAAAGTCATGACCTCTCCAAACTCACTTTCAATATTATCGCTAACATATTCATCATGAGGATGAAATAAATTTTCAAGATCGTAAAAGAATCACCCCAATCATGATCATTGCAATAAGTAGAGGACATATCAAAATTAGCATCCCCAAGCTTGGGGTTTTGCATATTACTAGCATAACTGACATTAATAGAATTTATTATAACACCATTGCAATCATGCTTTTCATACAAGGAGCTATCATGAATCACTTCATAAATTTCTTCTTTTATCACTTCATCAGAATTATCATATTCATGAATCTCAAGCAAAACTTCATAAAGATAATCTAGTGCGCTCAATTCACTAGCAAATGGTTCAACATAATTGGATCTTTTAAAAAGATAGGCAAGTGGATGAGGATCCATAAACGCTTTCCTTACGATTTCCAATAAAATACACAATTATACCAAACAACCAAGCTAAGTAACCAGGTAAGACATAAGGGCAAACGAAAACGGATCTGACGAGAAAACAACAAATGAAAAAGAGGGTGAATAAAAATGGAAAAAATTTGTGAAGTGGGGGAGATGAAAAAGAGAGGCAAATGGCAAATAATGTAAATTGCGAGGAGATGAGATTTGTGATTTGGAACCTGGTATATGTTGAAGGTGCTCCTCGGCAACGGCGCCAGAAATTACTTTTGATGTCGCTTAAAGCTACGTCGGTATTTCCCCAAAGAGGAAGGGATGGTGCAGCACATCGGCGGTAGGTATTTCCCTCAGTGATGAGACCAAGGTTATTGAACCAGTAGGAGAACCAAGCAACACAACGTAAACAACACCTGCACACAAATAACAACTTCTAGCAACCCTACGTGTAAAAGAGGTTGTCAATCCTGTCAGGGATATAACTGTTGGGTATAAACCACCCAGGAGGGGCCGGTTTATGCCTATGAAGAATTACTTCCACTGAAGCCCAGCAAGACATAGAATATGGTGCTTTAATATAGATAACTAAAATGCCCAGGGCCCAAAAGGTGTTAGGGCCCGTGAATGTAAACCGCCATACGATGTAACTTGTATTGTAAGATAGGCAAGGTAGAGACCGAGCCGGGCATGTTTATGAGCCGGCCTCGGGATTCTGTAAGCCGACCGGGCGTCATCCTGTGTATATAAAGGGACGACCCGGCGGCGGTTCAGGGACAACAAAACACAGCTCGAGACACAGGCAAAGCGGATTCGCTCCCTGGTCATCAAAACCCTAGCAATTCCACAACAACTAGACGTAGGCTTTTACCTTCATCGAAGGGGCCGAACTAGTATAAAATCCCTTGCGTCCTTTGTCCGCTTTAACCCCTTTAAGCTAACTCGTAACGATGGCTTCACGACTAAGTCCTTACACTAGGACATCTGCCGTGACAAAACCACGACAGTTGGCGCACACCGTGGGGCTATCGCACGATGGTTTCGAGTTCTTAGAGGGCAGCTTTGAAGGACTCAAGGGCTATGCAGTGGGCCAGATGACTAAGAGTCGTCGCGGAAAGATCTACATCGACGACGCAGGCTGGGGCCCTGAGGCCGATTCAATCGAGTACGGGTACCGGGTCCCCTTCGGCGGCATCCACGTTTTCATTGGCAAGCTCGGTGAACCGGGCCCTGAGCCGGACATCTGCTCCAAGATCGTCGCGTCGGCTCAGCTTGCGAGACCTACCCGGGTTCGGCCCGCCATGAAGCGTGTCTTTGCGGGAGTTGTCCACAGAGCGGAAACTAAGGATAGATTGGAATCTGGTGGTGAGACCGTTGCTTATTCCGGCGACGAGTCATCTACCGGAGAGACCAAGTCTTTATACCTACTGCAGGATGGCCAGTCTAGGGGCTGTTCTGATGGTGATAGTATTCTGGACACCCTTGATCCGCCAAGCTGGGTTGTGGTCTTCATGGCCGGGTCACAATCTGTGCAACAATCTTCGACTGCGGCAGCATTAACGTCCGGTTTGGCGATGGTAGCAACAGGTGGGGCAGGAGGCCCTGTGCAGCCGCCGGCTCAAGTCCTATCTAGTTTATTCGACACTTTGAGAACGCTGTTGACCGCGGAAGTCAGCCAGGCCGATAAGGAGTAGCATGAAGCTGAAGTTGCTAAAATAAGGGGTCAGATAGATCAAGCCAAGGTCGACCTGGCAGCTGAAAACACCAGGATGGCCGCGAGACAGGCTGAGTTGGATGCTCAGTCTTATCGGCTCATGTTAGATCAAAACGCATCAGATGATGTAATGAGGAGAAGGCGTTAGTCTCGCCTACCTCCGGTTTATGAGGCAACGAATCTCTTTAATACGCCAGGAGCAGGAACCAGCAATCAGCTAGTGGTAAACTGGGCGGAAGTGCCTGGAACGGGGGCGTCGGTTCAGCCGCACGCAACGGATCCATCACGTCAGATCATTCCATCACAACGTGTACCGACGCCTCCCGTTCATTACTCCAACCCCTTGGATAACATAGTCGCAGCCGCTTCACGATTGGCGGCCCTCCCCGTTGAAGGAGAATCCCCTATAGCAGTGGAAGAGCGACGAGCTAGGGAGTTACTAGAGGCGGCTTTGACTCAGTAGCAGGCTTATTCTTACAGCCGCGAGAAGATTCTTTCCTCCCCCGGCCCAAGCCGGAGTTACAACAGGCATATGGATGAACCGGCCGTATCAAGTAGTGCGCAGAACCGTAACCTGCCTCGGGGGGATAACCCAGCAGGTGGAGGTGCAAATGCTCAGGATGTGGTAGACCAGGGTAGACAGCGCCGAGAAGCCGAGTTAGCAGCGCAATATACAGCCCATTAGCTTACCCCGGTTCGTCCAACTACCATGATGGAACCAGGAGTTTCTTCCAGCTCCTTGGGAGTGCCGTGTCTTACCCCCGCTTTACGAAATGTGCGGCTGCCTAAAGATTTCAAAGGACCGCGGAAGGTGCCTAATTATATTGCTGATCTATTCCCTGAGGCGTGGGTTGAAAGCTACGAGATGAAGATGGAGATGTGGCGTGTGCTAAATACTTCACCATGATGCTAGAAGGAACGGCTCGTACTTGGTTGAAAATTTTACCAGCTAATTCCATTGGATCATGGGCCGAGTTAAGGCGTCGGTTTATCAATAATTTCAAAGATACATGCAAGCAACCCATGTCAATTGTGGACTTAGCTTCATGTGTCCAGGGAGAGAACGAATCAACAAGTCATTGGGTGCGCCGGGTTTCCGAGATCCTGCATTCATCAGACCGCATCAACCCGGACACAGCAATCTTGACATTGGAAGGCAATTGCCGGTTCGAGCCTCTGAAGCTGAAGTTGGAACGGCTCAAACGTCACTGTGATGACATGGGAACACTTATGGCAGCTCTGGTGAAATACGCCGATTCTGATAGTGCCAAATATCCAGAGTCTGACGACGAGAAGTCAGGAAAGGGAAAGAAGAACGGAAAATCGTCGCAGTCTAATCCGGCGAGTCATGGATACAGCGGTAAGCGTAAAGCGGATAATAATTCAGATTTCGTGGCTAACACTAGTACGCAGAATGATGGTCGGCGTCGTAAGGGTAGGCCACCCCCACGGAGCGGAGGATCAAACATCAATCTGGAGCGCCAGTTGAATCTGCCTTGTCCTAGGCACGGAACGAAGGAAAAACCAGCCACACACCTCTGGAAGGACTGCTTTATTATGCGGGAGTTCAAAAATTCGGATCGGTTCCAATATGATCATGGACTGCCCGGCGGTTCAGGCCCTCGTTTTCATGGTCCGGGTTATCAAGGTGGTGGTTCTGGCTCAGGATTTCAAGGCAATCAGAATGGACACAACAGTCAAGGCAGCCAGGGTGGTTATAATCATCAGGGGAATCATCAGTAGCAGCAGTCAGGTTATCAGAGTAACCCGAAGCAGTTGAGTAGTGGGCAGTATCATGTCTTCACCACTGGCTTGTGTACGCGCGATCAGAAGGTTTATAAGAGGGCCATTCACTCTGTTGAACCGGCAGTACCTCTTTATTTACGCTGGTCGGAGCAACCCATTGTGTGGAGTCGTGAGGATCATCCGCCCCGAGTTGATAATCCGGGTCAGCTGGCACTAGTGGTCGCACCTCAGGTTGGGGGGTATAAGTTCACTAAGGTACTCATGGACGGAGGAAGCAGCATCAACATCCTGTATTATGAAACCTTCCATCGCATGGGGCTAACAGATAAGAAGCTCAGACCATCCAACACTGTTTTCCATGGCGTGGTACCTGGTAAATCGACGTATCCGATCGGTAAGATAGATCTGGAGGTTACCTTTGGAGATGAGCATGACTCAAGGTCATATACTTTGACCTTTGAAGTGGTAAAAATCAAGAGCCCGTATCATGCCTTGTTCGGTCGGCCGGTTTATGCTAAGTTCATGGCGAGGCCCTGTTACATTTATCTGCAGCTTAAGATGCCGGGTCATATAGGGACTATCACGGTACATGGGAGCCGTAAAATTGCTTTGGAATATGAGGAAGGTGATGCGGCCTATGCCGAGTCGGTTTGTGCAACAGAGGAGTTGAAGTTCTACAAGGACAATGTTGATCCGGCAGATATGTCTCCTTTGAAGAAGCCAACTACAGAGCATGATCCAGCCTTGAAGTTTAAATCGGGTGCTGAGACCAAGGTAGTTGATTTTGTTCCTGGCGATTCTTCCAAGCAGTTTAGCATCAGCGCTAACCTGGATCCGAAAAGGAAAGCGCGCTCATCGAGTTCATCCGTGAGAACCGGGACATCTTTACATGGAAACCTTCTGACATGCCAGGTGTACTGAGAGGACTCACTAAGCACACTCTTAATGTTGATCCCAAGTTCAAACCGATCAAACAGTTTCTCCGCCGCTTCGATGAGGAAAGGCGCAAGGCTATTGGTGAAGAGGTAGCCAAGCTCCTGGCAGCCGGGTTTACTGTTGAAGTGTTTCATCCTGATTGGTTGGCTAATCCGGTGCTAGTGCTCAAGAAGAATGGCACTTGGCGTATGTGTGTTGATTACACAGATTTGAACATGGCTTGCCTAGCTGATCCTTTTGCTCTCCCCCGTATTGATCAAATCATTGATGCTACGGCGAGTTGTGAACGTTTAAGTTTTCTAGATGCATATTTCGGCTATCATAAGATCAAAATGGCAGTTAAGGACCAGGAGAAGACAACTTTTATAACTCGCTTTGGAGCCTTCTGCTATGTATCTATGCCCTTCGGGCTCAAGAGTGCCCAGGCGACTTATCAATGTTACGTACAGAATTGTCTTCATACACAGATCGGGCGTAATGTTCATGCATATGTGGAAGATATTGTAGTAAAATCCAAAAAAGAAGAGCCATTGATAGATGACTTGATGGAAACTTTTGATAATCTCTGGGTTTATAAGATGATGCTCAATCCGGCCAAGTGCATTTTTGGTGTACCGGCAGGCAAGCTCCTGGGGTTCCTGGTGTCAAATAGGGGAATTGAAGCTAATCCGGAGAAGATCAAAGCTATTACGTCATTGGCTAAACCGGCGTGTATCAATGATGTTCAACGTCTGGTAGGCCACATTGCAGCGTTGAGCCAGTTTATCAGCCGATTTGGGGAGATGGCTATCCAGCTCTACCAGATGATGAAAAAGACAGAAAATTTTGTCTGGAGTGATGCTACTAATGCCGTGTTTGAAGACTTGAAGAAACAGCTAGCAGAACCGCCCGTCCTTGCTGCTCCGGTCGATAATGAGCCACTATTGCAATATGTGGCTGCTAATGCCCGAGCTGTCAGTGTTTCCATTGTAGTGGAGTGCATGGAGGCTGGGAACGAATATCCGGTTCAACGGCCGGTTTACTACATCAGCGAGGTGCTCATTGGGTCTAAGCAGAGGTATCCGCATTGGCAGAATTTGGTGTATGGAGTCTTCATGGCAAGCCGAAAACTCAAGCAATATTTCCATGGTCATCCCATCACTATGGTCAGCTCTGCCCCTCTGAGAGATATAATCCAAAACAGAGAAGCAACTGGCCGGGTTGCCAAGTGGGCCATTGAGCTTGGCCCTCACGGGCTAAAATATGTGCCTCGTACTGCAATCAAATCCCAAGCACTTGTAGATTTCATCAATGATTGGACGGAGTTATAGGTGCCGGAAGAAAAAACCGGATCACACGTACTGGACTATTCACTTTGATGGATCCAGGCAATTGGAGGGCTCGGGTGCTGGAGTCGTATTAACTTCACCATGAGGTGATAAGTTATGTTATGTCCTCCGTTTAATGTTCCCTTGTACTAACAATGCAGCTGAGTATTGAAAGAGCTGTATATCGACTAGAGGGGGGGGGGTGAATAGGCGATTGGTATGAAAGTCTTCAAAACATGGAAGTTTCGAAGACAAACGATAGAACCGATCCTTTCTATATGTAGCGGAAGGTAGACTACACTAGACAAGCCATAGTCAAGTATTCAATGAAGTGGAAGCACTAAGACTGATAGCAGCTAGGCAGTATGGAGTAGGATGGAAGATTGTATGAAGCCAATCAGAACAAGTAGTCACACAGTGAAGTCAAACATATAAGGCAAGCAGGCAATGACTTCACAGAGATAGACAGTAAGTAAAGAGAAGGAAGGGATAGAACCAGTAGCTTGGGGAAGACAGTGATTTGTTAGACCAGTTCCAGTTGCTGTGACAACTGTACGTCTGGTTAGGGAGGCTGATATTTAACTCAGAAGACCGCGTCTTCACCTTATTCCCCTTGAGCTAAGGACGCCCAGTCCTCGCCCAATAACTCTGGTAAGTCTTCAAGGTAGACTTCCAAAACTTCACAGACTTCGTTCACCGGCGATCCACAATGACTCTTGGATGCTCAGAATGCGACGCCTAACCGGCTGGAGGATTCACAGTCCTCAAGTGTAACAAGTCTTTAGGTCACGCGGACAGAAAGACTTCAGTGATGCCTAGCACTCTTTGGCTCTGGGTGTTTGGGCTTTGTCCTCGCAAGGATGTCTCTCTCAAATGCTTCGGAGGTGGGTTGCTCTCAAATGACAAAAGCCGTGTACTAACTCTGAGCAGCCACCAATTTATGGTGTAGGGGATGGGCTATTTATAGCCACTAGGCAACCCGACCTGATTTGTCCGAAGTAACCCTGGGTCACTAAGGAACTAACACGTGTTCCAACGGTCAGATTTCAAACACACGCGGCAACTTTACTTGGGCTACAAGTAAAGCTGGCTCATCCAGCTCTGGATAAGATTTGCTCTCATTGTCTTCGCTCGAAGACATAGGATTTGGTTGAGCATCACTTCAGTCACTCTGACTTTGTTCACTTGGACCCCACTTAACAGTACGGTGGTTCCTATGACTCAACAAAGAAGAAAAGGAAACAACGAAACGTCTAAGTCTTCGCGCTCCATAGTCTTCACACAATGTCTTCTCTCGTCATAGACTTCAATATGAATATCTTCATATACCACCATTGTCGTCAATGTCTTCATATATTTTTAGGGGTCATCTCTGGTAGGTAAACCGAATCAATGAGGGATTACTACCTGTGTTATCCTGCAATTCTCACACACACATTAGTCCCTCAACCAGGTTTGTCGTCAATACTCCAAAACCAACTGGGGGTGGCACTAGATGCACTTACAATCTCCCCCTTTTTGGTGATTGATGACAAACTGGTTGAAGTTTTCAACGGGGATAAAAGTATGTGAAATTGTAAAGGATAAAGGTATTGTCATCATAAGTAGCAAACGGCTCCCCCCTGAAGATGTGCATATAATTAATTTGCTTTTGAATGCAAATGCACATGGCAAGTTGTACTTGTGGAGATCCACTTCAACTTATGAAGACAATTCGTCATGCACAATTGATATGTCGAATATAATAATATGCATAATGAGAAATGGACGTCTGCAGAATCAATAAGTGCAGAATTTATCGTCGCACATGCGGAATTTATCATCGCATTACAGAGTACCCGAAAACGTAGCAGACGACCATCAAGTTCAAGTGTTACAACTCAAAGAACCAAATGTAACAAAAGCGAGAGTTGTAAACACTAGGCAAAATATAAAGCACCCGCCCATATGGACCCGCTTGAAGACTATCAACTCATATTCTTCTCCCCCTTTTGTCAGTAAGGACCAAAAGGTTTGAAGACACAGAGCCTCTACTCGTTCCCAGTTGGAGTAGGAGAAGATGCAGGGTCGGCCTTGGTGTTTGGCGGTGCAGTAGTACTTGGAGCAGTGTCGACACGCGTTGAAGGAGGAGGTGGTGAGGTAGCATCATCTTGATCATCGATCACTCTGGCATCCACCGTTGCAGCGGAGGAGGAATATTCAGAGTCTTCAAGAGACGGAGTTCGACGCAAAACAACATTCCTTGGGGGAGTGTTGTCAAACTTGAATCTTTCTGTGAAGCCATCGTCTTGAAGATCTGCTTCAGCACTCAGCAATGTTAAACTCTTCCATGACCTTCGACAGGTTTCATGTGCAACAAAGGCATTCTTGGTGGCAAGGTTGCGAATACGATTGACGTCCACCAAGAGGCTTTGCATCCGGCGCTTCAGCCAGTAGTGATGCTTATCCTGTTTCTGATGTAAGCCAACGAGAAGTTCTCGGTCATTGAGAACACGAGATCGCTTCCGAGGCCTTTGGGCAATGGTGCTCTCAGTAGCTTCAGTCTCTTCATGGTGAGATACGCGAGTATGTCCAACCAGAGGATAAACACGAGTGACTGCTGGAACTCCTTCAATGGGCTGAGTGAAGCTTTGGTGATCAACATTGTGAAGACAAACAGGCTCTTTGGCAGGCTCTTGGTATATGGCTTCAACTGACATATCAACCACTGGCAAGAATATGAGATGGTTGCGACCAGAAGGCTGATAGTTGATAGCAGAATGAAGCTTGATGAGGCGCATAACCCATGGAGCGTAGAACTTGAGTCCAAAGAGATCGGAGCCTGATACAGCCAACTGCCTGATAAAGAAGTCTTGAGTGTTGAAGCTGATGCCATTGAAGATATAGAAGACCAAGGTCTTCATTGTTCCTTCAAGTTTGGCTGATGAAGAGTGTCCTTTGATAGGCCATAGAGTTTGCCTGATGATATGATAGATAGTGCTTGGCAGATACTCAAGTTCTTCAACAAAGAACTCCTTTGGGTACTCAGCATCGAGTGGCAAGGGCTTCATCATGCTCAGCATTTGGCTCATGTTGGGCATGGGATTCTGAAAGATACTCTCCAAAGCTTCGCTGTGTCGTTGACAACCAGGTTCATATAGTTCTCGTGGAGTGGGCAGGCCAGTTAGCTCAATGAGGTCAAAGGCTTTGGCTTCATGATGGACATTTCCTGTCATCCACTCAAGGACCCATGCCTTCGGATCCTTGTTGTAGCCGCGAATGTGGAGGATTGCATAGAATTGCAGAAGCAGCTCTTCATTCCAATGCTCTTTATCAGTCACAGAGTTCATCAAGCCAGCATCACTGAAGCAATCAAGGGCTTCTTCAAGACAGGGCAATACAATAATGGCTTCAGTGTCAAGACGCATATGTGGGAAGATGCGCCCTTGATCATAGAGAACTCGCAAATAATAGATGCGCTGTTGATAGCTCCAGAACCTATCTGATGAAATCCTTGGTTTGGAGTAGGGGTTCTTGGCGCTATCAAAGAAAGTGTTGTGCGCAATGAAGCCATTAGCATTGAAGGACCCTGGCGAAGTGGCAGTACCTGGGAACCTAGGCAGTCTTGGCTTTGGCTTCTGAACCTGAGGCCTGTGCTCGACATGGTAATCAAATTGAGGACCAGTAGCAGGCGGAGGAACCAGAAGAGGCCATTTGACAGAGATGAGCTGGTCATCATTGTCGTATGCTTGCTCGATAGTATGTGGCCTTGGAGGCGGAACATGAGCAGTGGCATTGACTTCAGGCTGCTGATTTGCGTCAGGTGCAGCACTGGCTTCAGGTGCTATCACTTCAGGCACCACATTGAATTCAGGGGCCACATTAGGTTCAGCCATGACAACGTCATTGGCTTCAGTGGTGGTGTTGGTGGCAGCCTCAGAATGTGTAACCTCCACTTCAGGAGCTGGAGGGTCGGACACGTTCTCCTCAAGAACAACTTGGTTGGCAGGGGGTGTGGCAACACGTGCTTCTTCTTCTCTTGTTGTTTCTTCATCGGCTGATGCAGCCGGAATATCTTCAGACGCTTTGGCTTCAGACTCAGGGATGTTCTCAGTAGGAGAGGCTTCAGGAAACACTTGGCGTGAAAGAGATTGGCGCTCATCTCCTTCTGGAACACTTGATTGATCGACTTGAGGCCTTGGTTCTTTGAAAAGCCTGCGAAACACTGGCGACGCTTGTGGAGATGGAGTTGGTTGGGCCTCAAAGTCTTCATCGTCAACCACTAGAGTGGTGTCTTGAGTTGGGGGAGTTACTGGTGATTGTTGTGGGTGATCAACCCATGAGTCATCCTGAGCAATTGGCCTCAATGGACGACCAATGCTGATGCGTTCACTGTTCGTGAGAACAGGCGATGATACCACATTGTATTCAATCTGAGGAAGGACTTCCTCATCTTCAACATTGTCGTGATGACCAATGTCTTCAGCTGCGGTGGGGTCAACAGCTGGAATGTCTTCAGGAGCCTTTGTGGTAGCAGGCTCATGAACAGTCAGGCGACGTTCTTGTTGTGTAGACGCAGGACGAGCAACATAAATTGGCTCGACGACAAGGGGCTCTGTGGGAGCAGCCCGGACCTTCTTGATCTTGCGCTTCTTGGTGGGTGGAGCATCATCAGTGGTGTTCTTAGTTTTGCGCTTGCGGGCTTCAGCTTCAGCGACCTTTGTCTTCTTGAGTTTTGAGGCAACTGTGGGGACCTTAGGCTTCGAGCTTGTCATGCTGGCAGGGAAGACAATGCGAGGTTCTTCCTGCCTTGATGCTTCAGCTGGGGCCACAATTGGCTTCTTCTTCTTGGCAGCCATCCTGGGGTCGATGCCAGGACGCCCAAGGGACTTGCGCTTCTCAGCTTCATTGTAAGCTTGAACACACTTGGTAGCCAGAGCCTTTATGCGCTCATGAGAACCTTTAGCTTCTTCACGCCTCTTGTGAAAGGCTTCCTTGAGCTCATGCATCATGACTTTAAAATTCTGGACTTCTTTGACGCTGAGCTTGGCCATATGCTTCTTGAACTGAGCCTTTTCAAAATCAATCTTGTCCTTCAGCTCAACAATTTTCTAAGAAAGAGCTAGCTCAGAAGCAATGGCGCCGTTGAAGGAGATGCTTAGGCCAACTAGAAGTTGCAGATCGTCAAAGCTGAGATTGGGGGTGTCAAATCACTCATTAATGAAGTTGTTCAATACTTCCACGTCAAAGAGAGGCACGTCATTGAAGATTTTTGCATCTTGCTTGCTCTTTATCAGTTGCTCAAGAGCGTCATCAGCAAGATCTTCATCACTTGACAGATCAATGGCTTCATTCTCGTTCCTCAGAACAGCAGCAGGAGTCGGAGCTGGACCAGTGGAGTGCATAGGCTTCTTCTGTAGCTTCTTGGGCATGGAGATGCGAGAGTGATCTTCAGACTGCACAGTTGGTGCACGTGGAGCAGTGGCCAAAGGCTTCACTCTCGAAGCTGTTGGTGGAGTGGAAGACTTTGAAGCCTTGGATTTCTTCTTCTTCTTCAGCTTCGGAGGTGCAGGCGCTTCATCAGAGTCAGCGTCGTCTGCAGGTTGATCCACATCCGCCCTTTGAACCCTTATGTGAGAGATGAGACCTTCTAAGTTGTAGAAGGGCCCAACCAGATTTGGTTCAGCTTCGCGTGTGCCATCGGCACGAGGCGCAGAGGGGCCAGGGTTGAAGTCTAATCCCCAAGTTTTCTTCTTCTCCTTGGCCGAGTTCTTGGCATACTAGAGGTTGCGCTTGAATAGATTGTCATCACGACACCATAGCAATGATGATGGGTCGGCATCAGCTGGTTGTGGCCCTCGGACCATGCAAGGATAGAAGCCTTGCGCAATGGCTTCAGCTTTGGACCCGGGTGGAAGATTTTTGTATGAAATGTCTCCCCATGGTCGCTTGATGGCATTCTTCTCAGCATACTCCTGGGTCAAAAACCTGTACTTGAACCACTGTTTTGCCCAATATCTTCGAATCCATTGGATTCAAGTTTTTCTCTGATTGTAGTCGTCCTCTGGATCAGTCTTGTACATTTCATAGAGGTCAGGAGGCAAATCTCTAGAGGTCTTTCCACGGCGCTATCTGCCACCCTACCTAATAGATTTCTCAGTTGCCATGAGATTCAAACTGAAAGGCTTCAACACTGTCAAAGGCTTCCGTCTGCTGGTCAGACAGGAACTGGCTTCGGGAGAGTGAATGTGACGCTGTAAGAATTCTGCAAATGAATGCAGACTATGAGAACCAAGGGATTCTCCCACGGACATGTACATGTGACAGCATTAGAGATGCGAGGGAAGGGGAAGAGTTCATATGCATTCTCAGAAGATTTTGAAGATAAATCAGTTTAGAAGACATTGACCTCATAGCGCGAAGACATTCACTTATATGTAAAGAGTTGGTTCCAGATTTGTACGAATCCAAGAATAGGTACAAGTGAGGAATCTAACTATGTGTGCAGCATAAGTGAATAAACTAGGCAAAGTATGAGATGTAGACAGGATAGATCCAAATATGTGAAGGCAGAAACTTCTTTTGGTAGAAAGGATGAATCTATCGGATCAAAAAGACGGTAAAAAGAGGGTTTTAATTTACCACATGATGAACTGCTAGACGGAGACGAAGTGGAGGCCGAGCAGTTCGATCTTCCGTGCCCTAACTTGGTGACGGAGGACACATACGGCGGCGGCGGAGAAGACGATGTCCGCGGCCGACGTGAAGACGGCGTCGACGAGGTCGCGGCAGCGAAGCGCTTCGTCGTCGAGAGCTAGCGGCGACGCTAGGGTTTGTCGAGGTGGAGAGGTGGTAGAAGAGTTTTGACCGTGATGGGACGGGCAATTATAAGGATGGGAGACGGCACAACGCAATTACGCAGGTGCCCCTGGCGGTTCTCATCTGAGGGGCACGTGGCGGACATGTAACACATAGGGAGTTGTTCCACGTTCCCACGCATGCCTGGACTGTCGGGGTGGTCGTTCCGGCTTCTCCGGGTTTCAGGCAATAAGGATTGAGCATTAAAAACAGATTTAATGTTTGTCTCTGTATCTTCTGCTGACAAGGACACAGAGAAGACATTCGACGGTTCCAACAGAATGCATATGATTTGGATAGATAGAGTTTGAGGTAGAAAGCATAGAGAGGTTAGGGTCCGATCACATTCACTTAGTTCAAAAAATTCAAATAAGAAGACATAGCTATGAGTGAATGCTGTAGAGGACAGAACATGAGTCTATATATGTATATATCTATGTAAGATCAAATTGAAAAAAGAGAAGACATATATGAAGATAAATCAAATGCGAAGCTTTTGCAAATGTGACGCCAAGAGAAACACTTCAAGCAAAGATTTGGTGGTGGCGTTACCCACCGTATAGGAAGTATTAGACCCAGACACGGCGCACAATTATTGTGGCGCTCCGAAGTCAAATTCCTCGTTAATGTATTCACACTCAGAATGTAAGTCTTCATTGATTGAAGATATACTTTACTTCGTGTGTTACACATCTAAGTCATCAACATGCATAAGTGTTAGGATGTGTGCCTGATTACAGGACATTCGAGGATTCCAAGATATTTAGCTCACACCGCAACTTCTGAAACCTTTTCTCATCCAAGGCCTTTGTGAAGATATCTGCCAGCTGCTCTTCAGTGTTGACGTGAATGATATCAATATCTTCCTTCATGACATGATCTCTGAGAAAGTGATGATGAATTTCAATGTGCTTTGTCTTCGAGTGCTGTACTGGGTTTTTGGCAATCTTGATGGCGCTTTCATTGTCGCAATAGAGTGGCACATGCTTCAGATGGACACCATAGTCCTTAAGAGTTTGCTTAATCCAGAGAAGCTGAGCGCAGCAAGATCCAGCAGCAATGTATTCAGATTCAGCAGTGGAGAGTGATACACAGTTCTGCTTCTTCGAAGACCAACAGACAAGTGATCGTCCTAGAAAGTGACATGTGCCTGATGTAGACTTGTGATCAACTTTGTCACCAGCATAATCAGCATATGAGAATCCAACTAGATCAAACTCTGAGCACTTTGGATACCATAATCCTAGTGTTGGGGTGTAAGCCAAATATCGAAGAATTCGCTTCACAGCTAAGTGATGCGATTCCTTTGGTGCCGCTTGGAATCGAGCACACATGCAAACACTAAGCATAATATCTGGCCTAGATGCACATAAATAAAGTAAGGAACCAATCATGGAGCGGTATACCTTTTGATCGAAATCTTTACCATTGGCATCGGGACTCAGATGACTTTTAGTTGGCATAGGCGTCGTGTATCCTTTGCAGTCTTGCATACCAAACTTCTTCAGGCAATCTTTGAGGTATTTCTCTTGAGATATGAAGATGCCGTTGCTTTGCTGACGAATTTGAAGACCAAGGAAGAAATTCAGCTCACCCATAATGGACATCTGATATTGCTCTTGCATCATGTGAGCGAACTCATCACTGTATCTTTTGTCAGTGCAGCCAAAGATAATGTCGTCCACATAGATTTGGCAAACAAACAGTTCACCATCATATGTCTTCGTGAAGAGTGTGGGATCCAGGGAACCAGGTTTGAAGCCGTTGCTCTTCAGGAAGTCTTTGAGAGTGTCATACCAAGCACGGGGGGCTTGTTTGAGGCCATACAGTGCCTTGTTGAGCTTGTATACCATATCAGGATGTTTTGGATCTTCAAAGCCAGGTGGTTGTGCAACATACACTTCTTCTTCAATCTTGCCATTGAGAAAGGCACTCTTCACATCCATTTGATACAGAAGGATGTTGTGATGGTTTGCATAGGCTAGCAGTATGCGAATAGCTTCAAGCCTAGCCACAGGAGCAAATGTTTCATCGAAGTCAATCCCTTAAATTTGAGTGTATCCATGAGCAACGAGACGAGCTTTGTTTCTGACAACTTGACCATACGTTGTTCAGCTCAAACTGTTGAAGCTCTTCTTGCATAGCTTGAATCCATTCAGGTTCCATGAAGGCTTCTGCAACTTTCTTGGGTTCAGATATCGAGACAAATGAAAGTGCCCACAGAACTTTGCTAGCTGTGTTGCTCTTGAACGAGTGAGTGGACCAGGTGCATTGATGCTGTCAATTATCTTCTCAACTTGTACTTCATTTGCAACACGAGGATGAACTGGACGAAGATTTTGCTCTTGCTGGTCATTGTCATCATTAGGAGGATTGTCTTCAGGCTGAGCATTGTCTTCAGGTTGATTGGGAGCAGAAATGATGAGTTCCTCGTCAGGCTGTGCTTCAGAAGGCATGATTTCACCTGTTCCCATTAGCTTGATAGATTCACTAGGTGGAGCTTCATCCAGCACATTTGGCAGGAACTCTCTTTGTGAGCCATTCGTTTCATCAAACCGCACATCCACAGTTTCAACCACTTTATAGAGAAAGATATTGAAGACTCTGTAGGAGTGCGAGTCCTTTCCGTAGCCGAGCATGAAACCTTCATGTGCTTTTGGTGTAAATTTTGATTTGTGATGTGGATCCTTGATCCAGCACCTAGCTCCAAATACCCTGAAGTAACTGACATTTGGCTTCTTGCCAGTAAGGAGTTCATAGGATGTTTTCTTCAGAAGCTTGTGAAGATAAACACGGTTGATGATATGGCATACTGTATCAATGGCTTCGGGCCAGAACTTTCTTGGTGTCTTGTATTCATCGAGCATCGTTCGAGCCATCTCAATTAGGGTTCTCTTCTTGCGCTCCACAATGCCATTCTGTTGAGGTGTGTACGGAGCTGAGAACTCATGAGTGATTCCCATTGTATCCAGATAAAGATCAAGGCCGGTATTCTTGAACTCAGTGCCATTGTCACTTCTGATATGCTTGATCTTGACGCCATAGTTGTTCATGGCATGGTTGGCGAAGCGTCTGAAGACATCCTGCACTTCAGTCTTGTAGAGAATTATGTGCACCCATGTGTATCGTGAATAATCATCGACAATGACAAAGCCATAGAGACAAGCTGTAGTAGTGAACGTGGAGTAGTGAGTAGGGCCAAATAAGTCCATGTGAAGCAGCTCGAAGGGTTGGGATGTCGTCATGATTGTCTTCGAGGGATGCTTGGCCCTAGTCATCTTCCGAGCTTCGCAGGCACCGCACAGGTGATCTTTCTTTAACTTGACACCCTCGATGCCAACGACGTGCTTCTTCTTCGCGAGATTGTGCAAGTTCCTCATGCCGGCATGTCCTAGCCTCCGAAGCCAGAGCCAGCACTCTGAAGCTTTTGCTAGAAGACATACGGTCATCTGTGGTCCTGCTGAGAAATTTACCATATACAGATCATCTTTCCGATATCCTTCAAAGACTAAAGACTTGTCAGATTCCATTAGTACAAGGCAACGATATTTTCCAAATATCACAATCATGTTTAAGTCACAAAGCATTGAGACAGACATTAAGTTGAAACCAAGGGATTCAACAAGCATGACTTTATCCATGTGCTGATCCTTTGAGATTGCAACTCTACCTAGACCCAACACCTTGCTTTTACCAGTATCAACAAATGTGATGTGACTCTTGTCAGATGGACGTAAGGTTGAGTCCATAAGAAGACTTCGATCTCCAGTCATATGATTAGTGCATCCGCTGTCCATAATCCATTCTGAAGTCTTTGGTGTCATACCCTACAGTGCAGTTAGGGGGATAGGCTTCACGAATAGTCATTGTGAAGCATAAACATTTGACGTACAAGCCGATTATGAAAGCTTAGATCCAAGTTGGGACTGATAGGATGATTGGCAAGCAATTCAGGAACAAAATACATAGTAAGCCATTTGGGCATTTGATCTTGCGCCCTACAAGATGGTTTAGGTCCCCAGCAATAGCATCGGACGCCTTTGATTTTTGGCTGGAGACCTTTCCCTGAAAGAGAAAGTTAATTCTTCTTAACCACCCACATCTTTAGAGGTGGCTTAGAAGCAATGAGTCTAAGTGCAGCATCTGAGAATTTTTGCTTTGGAGCCCTAGCAAATAGTCTTGCAGGAGGAGAATAATACTCATAAGAATAAGCAGAAAAGTTCTTTGTTTTGTGAATATAGCGGTTTGAGGAAACACGCTCATATTCATGGGTCTGAGTACAACTTCCCTGCAAAACATTGGCGTTAGGGTGACTCAGGAGAGTCCTCGGTCTGTATGAAGCCTTAGGACCGTATGAAGCCTTTGGTCTAGGGTTTGTCTTCTTCCCAGGTGGTGTCATGATGACATTTACTGGAAGCTTCTCAAGACAACTTTTGGGAACCCAGATCTTCTTCATAGGTGGCCCGTTCCTGCAGTTAGTACCAATATACCTGGCAAACACTTCACCATTCTGATTCTTATACAGTTTATAGTTTGCATCAAAGGATTCATCAATGATTATAGGATTAGCACACGTGAAGCCATATGTGGTTTTGGGGTACTGCTCAGGCTTCCAGTATGAACAATCAACATTCATTTTCCTCTCGAACCCTACACCCTCTTTCCTAGGGTTTCAGTTCAGAATCTGCTTTTTGAGGACATCACATAATGTCTAATGCCCTTTGAGGCTTTTGTACATCCCTGTTTCAAGCAAAGTCTTTAACCTAGGATTTTCATCAACAATAGTAGTGCTATCCTCAGCAGAGGGGTAAGTTACCACATCAGTAGTTGAAGATATTGCTCCAGTAGCAGCAATAGAACATTCAGCAACAGATGTAGCGTTATCACGCCCAATGCATTTTAGGCATGGTGGTTCAAATCCTTCCTGAGCGGAGCTGATCTGTTGAGCGTGGAGTGACTCATTTTCCTTTTGAAGATCTTCATGAGCCGCTTTTAATTTCTCAAGTGCTTGCTTCCTTTGAAGGTAATCGTAGGAAAGCTTTTCATGAGTTTTTTAGAGCGATTCATGATGACTTTCAAGTTCCTCGTACTTAGCATGAAGAATTTTTATGTCTTCAATTAAGGACTGAGAACGGGTCATTTCCGCGTCCAACAGGTCATCGCTTTTGTCTAACAGTTTGTGAATATGTTCCATAGCTTTCTGTTGTTTAGTCGCAATTTTAACAAGTGTTTTGTAGCTAGGTTTGGATTCACAATCTAAGTCATCTTCACTGGATGTTTGAAAGTATGCATCGCGCGATTTTACCTTGGCACCGCGTGCCATGAAGTAGTAGGTGGGAGCAGAGTCATCGTTCTCATCATCATCAGTGTTGGTGACAGAGCCATTGTCTTCAGTGTTGAAGATGGACTTGGCAACGTAGGCTGTGGCTAGAGCCATACTTGCAACACTAGAATCGGACTCCTCCTCAGACTCCACATCCGCTTCTTCTGAAGTAGACTCCTCCTCTGAATCCATCTCCTTGCCAACAAACGCACGAGCCTTGCCAGATGAATTCTTCTTGTGTGATAAATACTTTGATGAAGACTTGGAAGAAGACTTTGAGTACTTCTTCTTTTTCTTGTCATCAGAATCATATTCCTTGCTCTTCTTGTTCTTCTTCTCATTGTCCCATTAAGGACATTCAGAGATGTACTGATCAGGTTTCTTGCACTTGTGGCATGTTCTCTTCTTGTGGTCATGCGTAGAAGCTTCATCATTTCTTGAGCTAGATCGAGAAGACTTTCTGAAGCCGTTCTTCTTAGTGAATTTTTGGAACTTCTTCACAAGCATGGCAAGCTCCTTTCCAATGTCTTCAAGATCACCAGAACTGCAGTCAAATTCTTCTTCAGATGAGGAAACAGCCTTTGCCTTCAAGGCACGAGTTCGACCATAGTTGGGACCGTAGATGTCACGTTTCTCAGATAGCTGGAACTCATGTGTGTAGAGCGTCTCAAGTATGTCTGACGGATCGAGAGTCTTGAAGTCAGGGCGTTCTTGAATCATCAGGGCAAGTGATACGTCCAAAACATATCTATAATTTCTGCTTGCTCCATGCCTCTTTTGGGTGATATTGCTATGTTATTTATACACTTCCATACACTTTTGATCATATTTGGACTAACCTACTAATCCAGTGCACCCCAGTGCCAATTTCTGTTTTCGGCTGTTTTTGTATTTCAGGTTTTCACATTACGAGAACTGCCAGGAAAAATCCAGAAAAATTATATAAAAAATCAGCGTTCCAGAACCTACCTTGCGCCCGAAGTACAGCCGGGGGGGCCACCAGGGCCCCAGGCGCCCTGGCGGCGCGCCCCCCCTGGGCCACGCCGGGGGGCGCCTGGGCCCCCCGAGCCCCGTCTGGTGCCCCCCTTTGGCATATATTTAGAGCGTCCTTTGCAACCCTGGGGACGGGAACTCTTTTTCGCGATCTCATCTCTGTTCCGCCGCCGCCGCCGCTTCCAAGATCGGGAGCACCAGGAGAACTCTTCCCGACACCCTGCCGGAGGGGAGGATCACCATCGGGAGCCTCTCCACCACCATGGACGCCTCCCGGATGAGTTGTGAGTAGTCTCCCTTGGACCATGAGTCCATGACCAATAGCTATGTGATGTTCTCCTCCCGTTCTTGTGCTTCACTAATTAGTCCTCGTGAGCTGCCCTACATGATCGAGGCACATATGTAATCCTTATGCTGTTGCTATGTTGAGTTTGCTGGGATCCGATGGATTATGAGATTATGTTCAGATTGTGATTGAGTAATATATTTGATCTACCTCTTTTATATTTATGTTCATAAGTAATTCTTGCATGTTCTCCGTTGTTATTTATTGCTTTGGCCAAGTAATACGTAGTGACTCCAAGAGGGAACGTTATGCTTGATTGTGGGTTCATGCCCCTCGATGACTAGCTTGAGTGACAGAAACATGAGTCTAGGGGATGTGTTGTTGCCACAAGGGGGAAAACAACGGTGCTTGTGCCCGCGGGTGCAAGGATTGTTTACTTTACGCAAAGTTCTTTTAATGCAGTTGTCTGTTGCATTGAGTTTACACTATGGGTGGGGCTCGCAACTTAATACCAGGGAGATGTTCTGGATAGATATCTCAAGGTGGATGATTAGTAGTAGATATCTCAAGGTGAACATCATGAGACTCCGGTCCATATTACCATCATTGATCACATCCGTTATTTACTTTTCGCTATTATTTACTATTGCGAACATTATCTATCACTACTATCATTTGCGTTTAATCCTTTGTGAACTACAAGGCCGGCGGGATTGACAACCTCTCTGTACTCGTTGGGAGCAAAGTTATTTGTATCTGTGTGCAGGTCCACGTTGATTGCTAATATCTGGCGCCGTTAGCAGTTGACACCTACTTGTTGAACCTAGGAGTCTCTGGGGATTCGATCCTTGGCATCTTTGCTAAGGGAAAAACTTCCACAACACTGCATCTCACACCTTCCACTTGGGGTAACCAACGAGGGGTTAGAGGCCCATCAAGGAGTTTTTCTGGCGCCGTTGCCGGGGACTCCACTCTTCAGGATAGGGGAGTTGCACGCTATCTTTTACCTTTGCTTTTTACTCTTGTTAGTTTACCTTTCAATTTTCTTTATGTCTTTCACTAAGTTATGCTTATGGACAACCTTGCTATTGGATCGTTGCTTGCGGGAAGACGCCCCACACCTGTGGTGGTTGCTCCTCCCCCTAATGAAATTGTGCCCTATAAAATACCGGCTGGTATTATCGATTATATTTTGGCTAATCGTTATGCAGGAGACAGACATCCCGGTGAACACTTGCTATATCTGTCACAACTATGTCCGTTATTTAAGCTTGCACGTGTATCAAGGGAGTTTGTCATGAGGAAATTGTTCGCCGTATCACTTATAGATAAAGCTTTAGATTGGTATAAGCTTCTCGATAACTCGCACTTGGTTGATTGGCAAGAGCTTGTGTCTCTCTTTTATACTAAGTTTTATCCTCTTCATGATGCTTATGTGGAGAGTAAGAGTACCTTTTTGCATGTGGATCATGGTAACAATGCTTTATGTGATGCTTATATTGTTGAGTTCATCCATGATGCCACTGAAATTTATAATGAGAGAGGGAGACTTGGTTCTAAATATTTTAATAATAAGAAGTTTCCTCTCTTTATGGTGACTGTTTTGAAGTTATGCTTGTTTCGCCTTCCTATGCTAGTTGCTTTGTGCTTCAATGAATTATTCTATTGCAATATTCCTATGCATAGGAAGCATGTTAGGCTTAAATGTGTTTAGTATTTGCTCCTTGACAACTGTACGTCTGGTTAGGGAGGCTGAGATTTAACTCAGAAGACCGCGTCTTCACCTTATTCCCCTTGAGCTAAGGACACCCAGTCCTCGCCCAATCACTCTGGTAAGTCTTCAAGGTAGACTTCCAAACCTTCACACACTTCGTTCACAGGCGATCCACAATGACTCTTGGATGCTCAGAATGTGACGCCTAACCGGCTGGAGGATTCACAGTCCTCAAGTGTAACAAGTCTTTAGGTCACGTGGACAGAAAGACTTCAGTGATGCCTAACACTCTTTGGCTCTGGGTGTTTGGGCTTTGTCCTCACAAGGATCTCTCTCTCAAATGCTTCGGAGGTGGGTTGCTCTCAAACGACAAAAGCCGTGTACTAACTCTGAGCAGCCACCAATTTATGGTGTAGGGGATGGACTATTTATAGCCACTAGGCAACGCGACCTGATTTGTCCGAAGTAACCCTGGGTCACTAAGGAACTGACACGTGTTCCAACGGTCAGATTTCAAACACACGCGGCAACTTTACTTGGGCTACAAGTAAAGCTGACTCATCCAGCTCTGGATAAGATTTGCTCCCATTGTCTTCGCTCGAAGACATAGGATTTGGTTGAGCATCACTTCAGTCACTCTGACTTTGTTCACTTGGACCCCACTTAACAGTACGGTGGTTCCTATGACTCAACAAAGAAGAAAAGGAAACAACGAAACGTCTAAGTCTTCGCGCTCCATAGTCTTCACACAATGTATTCTCTCGTCATAGACTTCAATATGAATATCTTCATATACCACCATTGTCGTCAATGTCTTCATACATTTTTAGGGGTCATCTCCGGTAGGTAAACCGAATCAATGAGGGACAAGTACCTGTGTTATCCTGCAATTCTCTCAAACACATTAGTCCCTCAACCAGGTTTGTCATCAATACTCCAAAACCAACTAGGGGTGGCACTAGATGCACTTACAAGTATGAAGCTCTCCTCCATGGTCTATGAATGGCTAAGGAGATGAATTTAAGCCGGGTTAAATGCTTTGGTGACTCGGACCTGGTGGCTCAACAAGTGTTTGGTACTTGGGATTCCAAGGACCCGCTCATGGCAGCATATCGTCGAGAGGTGGATATTGTCGCTGGACACTTCAAGGGTTATCATGTGGACCATGTGGACCGGCGAAAGAATGAAGTGGCGGACGCATTAAGCCGTCTGGGTTCCCAACGTAAACCGGTTCCACCTAATGTTTTTCTGGACGTTCTGCATAATCCGTCGGTTAAATTACCTTCAGAGGATGACTTGGTTGTTCCTGATCTAGAGGCTCAGTTGGTAGCGGCGCTTCAGGCTATCCCGGATTGGACAGTCCCATACTTGGCGTATATGGACCGAGGCGAGTTACAAGAGGATGAAATCTTGGCCAGGAAGATAGTCCGGCGGTCCAAGTCAATGACTATTGTCAATGGAGAAGTACATCATTGCAGTGTAACAGGGGCGCTTCAACGTTGCGTTTCTCCGGATGAAGGCCGTGAGATTCTACGAGAGATCCACAAAGGAGATTGTGGTCACCACGCCGGTTCAAAGTCTTGGTAGCTAAAGCTTTTCGTTACGGATTCTATTGGCTGACGGCTCATGATGATGCGGAGGACTTGGTCAAAAAGTGTTATGCCTGTCAGAAATTCTCAAGGCATGCTCATGTACCGGCTCAAGAATTGAGGATGATAACAATTACTTGGCCATTCGCGACTTGGGGGCTAGATATGGTTGGGCCCTTTAAGAGATCTCCATATAAGAAGACCCACCTTTTAGTGGCGGTTGATAAGTTTACCAAGTGGGTCGAGGCAGAGCCAGTCAGCAAGTGTGATGCAGCAACGGCGGTTCAGTTCATCAAGAAGGTGATTTTCCGGTTTGGCTTTCCACACAGTATAATAACTGATAATGGCACTAATTTGTCCAAGGGGGCTATGAAAGAATTTTGTCAACGAGAGCACATCCGGCTTGAAGTATCTTCAGTGGCTCACCCTCAATCTAATGGTCAAGCTGAGAGAGCCAATCAAGAGATCTTGAGAGGCGTCAAGCCCCGGCTTATGGTTCCCTTACAAAGGACGCCGGGTTGTTGGGTGGAGGAGTTACCTTCCGTATTATGGAGCATCAATACCACGCCCAACAGATCTACGGGTTGCATGCCTTTTTTCATGGTGTACGGACCTGAAGCAGATCTCCCTAGTGACATTCGCCATGATTCGCCTCACGTGGCGGCTTATGTTGAAGCTGACAACGAGAAGGCATGACAAGAAGCACTGGACGAGTTGGATGAGGAACATGACATCGTAGCGACTCGGTCGGCAATTTACCAACAAGATCTGCGTCGATACCATAGTCGTCGGGTTAGAACCAGAACGTTTCAAGAAGGCGATCTGGTGCTCCGGCTCATCCAAGACCAGACAGATATGCACAAGCTATCCCCGCCTTGGGAAGGACCCTTTGTGGTCAGCTAAAATCTGCACAACGGGTCATACTACCTCATCGACGTTCGAGAACACAAGGACTCACGCACCGCGGAGGAGGAGACTCAACGGCCGTGGAACATTGCTCATCTTCGGCCTTACTATACCTGAGCCATAGGCTCCCTTTATGTACATGTGTTCACAATGTATATATTATGATCAATATAATAAATCGGCATCCCTGTTAAAGCAGGGCCTCTGCTGTTTTTTCTATAAGAGTTTGTCACATGGGGGCTTTTGTGTATAAAACGGAGTTCCCATGGCCCTCATAAACCGGCTATCAAGCCAATATTATCATAAGAGCACAACTCTGGTTACTTCGGTAATCCGGCTATCAAGCCAACATGATGATAAGGGGCAAAAGCGAGTTTGATGCATGGCACAACTCAAACATAGGCACCCATTGAGCACAACTCACAATGTTACTTGGGGGCTCTTGTCGCACAGCGGCAAAGAGCTTTTAAGGCCCTTGTAATAGGTTATTAAGCCACGGCTTGGAAGCCCAGTTTATACACCTAAAACCCCGGGTTAACCTGCCTGGATCAAGTAAGTCACTCCGTCCAGGTAAACCTGGTATGACCCGTCGAACGTTTGACAAGTCAATCATATACAGACCCTGAACTTGTCAACGTTAAAATGACGATTGGTTAATGTGAGGTCCATCTTAACAGTCTTCGTGAAATGGTTTAACTCAGTGGCCTGGCATCCCATGAAAAGCCTCGAATTTAGGCCTGGCAACCCATAAAAAGCCTCACATAATTTTTTGATATGATTATTTTCCCTTTTGCGGTTTACGGCACCTTTTTCTATATTGGACCAATGTTTATTGACTCGGCCTAGAGATTGACTATAAGTCATTACCATCAAGTAAACCGGTGTTTATTAACCCGGTCTGGTTCGATTACAAATCGCCAGTGTTATCTGCAGCTAATCTAGTGTTCATCACAACCCGGTAAGGTTTTATCATAAACCGGTGAAATATTGCAGGAGTCATCAATACTCACAGTTTGGGATTCTCACCCTTACTACAAAAGTTGGTGAAGCCAACAATGAGATCTAATATCACAAGTATGATATATTTTCATATTTATTTCAAAATGCAGCCTGGCTTATAAACATAGGTCATGTATTTGGGCATTATGACCTGTTCGACGATGAACCGCCAGGACACTTTAAATTTGTCTTATGCAGAAACAGATTGAGTAAAGTTGTTCAGAAGAATAAGCAGAAATACTATAAAGATGCCGGATTAAGCAATATTGTGCAGAGGGAATATGCACGATGGCATAACAGACCAAGTGTTTTCAGCCAGCCAATTACAAGGCGTTTTACAGCCCAAAAGAATGACAGTTGCTCATCAAGTATTACGATATGTCGAAGATTAAACCGGCACCGATTCATGACTCCTCGCCAGCCCGGCCAGACGGCTGTGAATCACCCTGCGCCGTTTCCTCCTCCTCGTATCCACCCAGCAGCTGGAAGTCAGTGGTTGCCCAATTGATCCCAGTTAGGACCTGGAAAACAGCTTCATCGCTTATAAGCTTGGAGGGTTCAACATCAGGGGCGTAAGTGTGCTTACGGACGGGAGGGATGAGATCATCCACATCATGAGTCGGCGAATTAAGCGGTTTGTTGTCAGCGTCATAAACCGCCTGGTAGTGGGACATATCAGCTTCTTAGGCTAACTTGCTGGCCAAGGGCCGCATTTCCTTCGTTAAATCTCGAAGATCATCATTGGTAAATTCTGATCCGTCCTCTTTCAAGCTTGGATAGCCATTTACTACGTCAGCCGGATCAAGATCGGGTACCCATGTTTTCGCTCGGGTTAGTGCAGTTAAAGCACCTGCCCTTGCAGCCGATCTCTTCAGCTCTTCAAACCGGGCGGGCAGCATTGACAGCTTCTCCAGGGTTTCCTTGATCAAAGTTGGGGGCAGTTTGTTGTGAGCGGTAGTACAAATGATTCGTTGCGCGACGGTATAAAGTTGATATATAAGTGTATAGGCAGCCTTCAGCTTCTTCTCCATGTCAGAGCCTAGATGGGCAGTGCGCTTTCCTGCATCAGTGGAACCATTGTTAAGCCGGCAATTTATGGGGATGATATATTCAAAGTTGTAATAAGGGTGCTTACCAAAGACAACAGTGGTCATATTGTTTATTTGATGCTTTAAGCCAGTTAGCTCTTCTGCCACCAGTTTAAGGGCGGCCTCTGCGTCAACAACCCTTTTCTCCAAAGCGGATTTCTTTGTCTCGCAATCCGCCCGCTCCTTCTGGAAGTCTCTTTTCAATTTTTCCATGCTTGCCAAAGTGCTGGTCTTTGGAGGTTGTTGTTTGCTGGAACTTCAGATTTTCTTGAAGTTCAGCGGCTTGAGATTCCTTCTGGTTCAGATCAGCCTATAAAGAGATATACACATCATAAATTGGTAAATCATATTGAAAGTCCCAAGCACATAACAAGTTATACACTTGGCACTTGGGGGCTAATGCATTTGCAGTTATCAGACATTTTTTACAAAGTCCCAAGCACATAACAAGTTATGCACTTGGCACTTGGGGGCTAATGCATACTTGCTCAAAGGAAAGTTATAGACTAAATTCCTGGTTCATCATGAAAAGATAAACCGGCCCTAGGGGGCTACACAGGCGAAAAGCTGTAAATTTGGTGTTCTGAAGTCTCGGTTCATCTTGAAGAGATAAACCGACACTTGGGGGCTACAGTGGAGTTGATACAAGCTATTGAACTAAGGAAGAAATAATTTTGCAGAAGTCAAGCAACAGTTACCTCATATCGTTCCTTCATAAGTTTCACCGAATCGGCTTCATAATCACGGCTTGTATACAGCCGGTTTAGATATCCGGAATGAAGGTCCCGGGCGCTGAGATGGGCATAGCTCGACAAATCAACATTCCACTTGTCCTTCTCCATACCAAAAACTTCTTCCTTGGCGCTATGCTTTGACAAAGCGACGGGCTCGCCAGGAGTAGTGTGGCCAAACCAGTAATCATAACATCGTATATGGTAGCAGCAGCAGCTTTGGCAGGGCTTGTCGGGTTATCACTGGCTCGAACTGGGCTATTCTATTGGACACCAAGATCCATTGGTGCAGCTTCTTGTTCAGTAAAAATATCATGATCCAGCGGCGGCGGATCAACGCGCAACGCATCAACATTTGCTTCTGACAGCTCTGGAGTCTTCTCCGGTTCAGGGTTTACATCACTATCAGCCGGTCTACTCAATTTGGCCTTCTTACTGGGTTTTGGCCTACTGAGAAAGATAAAGGTAAAAGTTAGTCCGTGGACTAAACATAAGGTTAAGAGAAAAATAAAAACTCACCCAGGAACGGTCTTGAGAGGAGGAAGCTGTGTGGCTGTTGACTCACCGGATGATGAATGAGGTGTGTCCTGATAATTTGAATCAGACGAATTAAGAGGCTGCCAAAAATGGCCCACTTTGGGATAAAGAACATCTGGAATATACAAGACCTCTAATGGACGCTTCCGGATCGGAGTATTCGGTAAACCGGTGGACGTGATTGCTTGGCCGCTGTGCTGAGTTGTGCGGCGAGCTTCATGTTGCTGCTTCTTCAAAATAAAGTTTGGGTCCAAGTAAGCTAAAGGGTGAGAAAATCTTACTTTCCGGTTTGCTTGACGGATTTTCTGTGTTGGCAGAGGGTCTGAACCGGAGGAAAGGATAATTACCTCAACACCATCAGCTTGGCTGCCTTCAGCGTTTTCCTGAATATAATCATTGTCAATGAGGTGCAAGAAAAGGGAGCCAAGGGAGTCAAGTTCTACCTCTGAGGCCGGTTTATCATCCTCAATGTTTAACCCGGATGCTTCAGTAGTTTTCTTCTTGGAAGTCTTCTTGATGGCCTTGGTCTTAGGGCGAGATACCTTTGTCGGTTTATCTTGGGGTTTCCTCTTCCAGAACGGATCATTAACCTGTCATAAATTGAGGAGCTTTAGAAAGGAACCTTAACAGATTGAAATAAAGCAAAAGTTATAAGGATATTTACCGCTGGCGGTTTATTGGATTCGCAGAAGGGAGCCAGCCCGGTTTTGTTGCAGACATCCACCGGTTCATTCAATATCTTCTTGACAGATTCATTGATCTCATTTTTTGTTAGCAAAACCTCAGTATGACGTTGAGGATCTTTGGGGTCCCCTGTGTACTCGCACATCAGACCGGGACGCCGGCTTAGAGGTAAAATGCTCCAACAAAGTGGATGCATGTTAAACCATTTGCGGTAAAAGCCCGAAGCTTGGAAAGTTGTGGGGCATACTTGGATCGATCTTGGGCACTGAGCCGTTGGGGAATGGGTGATGGTTGGAAAGCCGGTACGGACGATAACCCGACAGAGGATTCTCATCAGCTGGAGATGTATGTTGACAATAAAACCAAGTCCGGTTCCAATCTTTCGGATGACTATGATGCTTGGCGTGAGAGAAACTGACATCTTTCCTTTTTTGAATGGACATCCCACCAAGCTCGGTGTTGGGTCCGTCCGTAAATTCTGTTCGGCGGTTCAAGTGGAAGAAATCTATAAACAGCTCAACTTAGGGCTCCTCTTGCAAATAAGCTTCACAGAATACTTGGAAATTGCAAATAGTGGATACAAAGTTTGGTCCAATATCTTGAGGGTGGAGTTGGAAGCTAGCCAGCACATGACGAAAGAATTTTGATCCGGGAGGGCTAAACCCTCGGGCCAAGTGATCAACAAATATAACTACTTCTCCATCTTTGGGTTCAGGTGGGTTTTCCAGACCAGGGATTCTCCAATGGATGACGTCTTTTTTGGCTAAAGCGCCAACCTCGACCAAACCGTCCAGTTCCTCTTCAGTAACTCGGGATGGAACCAAGTTGCATCAATACAATTGCTTGGCTTGCTTTGCCATTTCAAAGGAAAAAGCTAAAATTACAGATAAGGGCCGGTTTAGGGTTCATGATTGACAGGTATTGAGGTATACGCAATAGTAAACCGGAACTAGACACTGAAAATATTACAAAGACGGTTGCAACGGTGGTTTAAGCAGGGTCTAATGCTACCTGCCGGATTATATGTTTCTTAAAAGGTAAACCGCCGATGAAGGTATGAAGGATGCAGATCTAAAGTTATGGAAAAACAAGTTTCACAGATCAACAACAGAATTACGGATCTACAGCATGTCAATAGATTCAGGAATATTCAGGCTTAAGCTGAACAGGTACCGCAGCAGTTCATCAGACCTAGATGTGGGATTAGTTTAAAAATACAAGCGTGTTAATGAGCAGAAAGAAGGGTTATCACTACAGCCGCAGACAAAAGCATCAGATCTACACTTGCCATCGAAGCCGTCATGAAGAACAGGGAAGAACAGCGCAGTAGCTTTGATGAACTCGCGGAAGAAACCCTAATGAGATATATAGGAGAAGTGAAGACAGGACTTACCGGAGCTATCAGATGCGGAGGCGCGCCGGCAAAACTCTGGTCCGAACAGGTTGATGCATCGACCTGGGTTGAAGCATATTGAAGGTCGACGGCGGCGGCAGTGCTTAGGCACTGAGGAGGCGCGACTAAGAAGAAGGACGAAGAGGCAAGGGGAAGAAAGAGAAAGGACCCCTCGCCCTATTTATAAGCTGGAGGGATAAACGGTAGGCGCGGGAATCAAGGAGCCCGAAAATTGGATATAGGGCGGAGCTGTCGCCTCGGTCTTCGTAGGATTAATAAATAAAGGTTAAAGCATATGCAGGCTTTTAATGAACAGGTGACGTCACGGCAGTTCAATATGATCATAGAAGATGGCATCATGGCGGTTTACAAGGTCATTTGAAGGCACGGAAGACAAGTTTTCCCCGAGGTGTTGAAGATTGACATGAACAAGTTCAAATTAATCTCGGGCCTAATATCAGGGATATAACTATTGGGTATAAACCGCCCAGGAGGGGCCGGTTTATGCCTATGAAGAATTACTTCTACTGAAGCCCAAGAAGACATAGAATATGGCTCTTCAATATAGAAGACTAAAAGGTCTAGGGCCCAAAAGGTGTTAGGGCCCGTGAATGTAAACCACCATACGACGTAACTTGTATTATAAGATAGGCAAGGTAGAGACCGAGTCGGGCACATTTATGAGCCGGCCTCGGGATTCTGTAAGCCGGCTGGGCGTCATCCTGTGTATATAAAGGGACGACCCGGCGGCGGTTCAGGGACAACAAAACACAGCTCGAGACACAGGCAAAGCGGATTCGCTCCCTGGTCATCGAAAACCTAGCAATACCACAACAACTAGACGTAGGCTTTTACCTTCATCGAAGGGGCCGAACTAGTATAAAATCCCTTGCGTCCTTTGTCCGCTTTAACCCCTTTAAGCTAACCCGTAGTGATGGCTCCACGACTAAGTCCTTACGCTAGGACATCTGCCGTGACAAACCCACGACAAATCCCTTTCAGTTAACAGACGCGAGAGAGATATAAATATTGCTAGATTGGTTGATAAATAAGATAAATTGCAGCAAGGTATTTTTGTATTTTTGGTGTAATAGATCTGGAAATAAAAGCAAAGGAAAAATAGATCGCAAAGGCAAATATACGAGGAAGAGACCCGGGGGCCATAGATTTCACTAGTGGCTTCTCTCAAGAAAAATAGCAAACGATGGGAAAACAATTACTGTTGGGCAATTGATAGAACCTCAAATAATTATGACAATATCCAGGAAATGATCATTATATAGGCATCACTTCCAAGATTAGTAGACCGACTCCTGCCTGCATCTACTACTATTACTCCACACATTGACCGCTATCCAGCATGCATCTAATGTATTAAGTTCATGGAAAAACGGAGTAATGCATTAAGAACGATGACATGTTGTAGAAAAGATCCGTTTATCTATGGTGTTAGATATGGATCTCGTCATTTTATCCTTAGTAGCAATGATACATATGTGTCGGTTCCCCTTCTATCACTAGGATGAAGCACCGTAAGATCGAACCCGCTACAAAGCACATCTTACCATTGCAAGATAAATAGATCAAGTTGGCCAAACAAAACCCAAATATCGGAGAAGAAATACGAGGCTATTAGCAATCATGCATAAAAGAGATCAAAGAAACTCAAATACTTTCATGGAAATAAAAACATAGATCTGATCATAAACCCAAAGTTCATCAGATCCCAAAAAACACAGCGCAAAAAGAGTTACATCACATGGATCTGCAAGAGACTATTGTATTGATAATCAAGAGGGAGAGAGAGGAAGCCATCTAGCTACTAACTACGGAATTGTAGGTCTACAAATAACTACTAACGCATCATTGGAGAGGCACCAATGGAGGTGGTGAACCCCATCCGAGATGGTGTCTAGATTGGATCTGGTGGTTCTGGACTCTGCGGAGGCTGGATGAATATTTCGTCGACTCCCCTAGGGTTTCTAGAATATCTGAGTATTTATAGAGCAGAGAGGCGGTGCGGGAGGCCACCAAGGTGGGCATAACCCACCTGGGCGTGTCAAGGGGGCCTGGCGCGCCCTGGTGGGTTGTGCCCCCTCGAGGCACCCCCCCCCCCCAGGTGCAGCTCTAGCCCATCAGGTGTCTTCTGGCCCATAAAAATTCTCCGATAATTTTCGCTGTGTTTGGGCTCCGTTTGATATTTATTTCATGCGATGTAAAAAAAATGCAGAGTACAACAACTAGCACTTGGCACTATGTCAATAGGTTAGTACCTAAAAATGATATAAAATGATTGTAAAACATCCAAGAATGATAATATAACAACATGGAACAATAAAAAAATTACAGATACGTTGGAGACGTATCATGCTTCGCTTCTGATGAACGGGACGCTGTTTCTCCGTTCTGACCCAGCCGCTTGGCTGCCGATGAACAAGACACTGTTGTTGCCGTTCGTTGCCTCTCCAGGTACATGTGCCATAGCCGTACGTATGCGTGAGTAGCAAGGCATTCGAGACCCTTCCCGTAAGTACATATGTGGTCGTATTTCTTGGTATCTGGTTGTACGTACGTGTACCCGGTTTAGACTAGACTACCTGAACTACTACTACATGTGCCGTTGCTTGCTCGGCCACGGTTCATCGTTGCAGAGAGACTGATCGACCAATATGTATGTACACATTCGCGACCGGAATGACAGCGCTACGTACGCTTCGACCAGGTGGGTCCCGACTGTCAGGGAGGATAAGGAGGCACTTTCTTGCATGCGAAGTTATTGATGGTGGGTCCCAGCGGTCAGGGGGAGAATCATTTTTTTGCCCATAATATGGATGCACTTCCTTGCGTAAGAAGATGTAGCTGGTGGGTCCCAGCTGTCAGAGGGGAAACATTTTTCTCGAGGCCCCTCCGGTAGGTCCCGCTGTCAGGTGGAGGAATCATTATTTTGCGCGTAATAAGGAGGCACTTCCTTGCTGCGGCCATGGACCTAGCTGTCAGCCTCTCCACATATAGTTCTCTTCCGATGGAAGTCGTTCCTTGACCACATTGACCACGCCGCGCTGAGAGCACCAAGGCGATGGACGATGGCGAGGCAGGGAACAACGTGGAGCCTCGAAACACGCGGAGGGTAGTACGAGGGTTGACTAGTTCAGCTGCGGTGTGAGGCTGCCATCGCCGTAGAATAACACAGGGTGTGGGTGAGTAGAGGGATGGTCAGGCCAGCGGTGGGAGTAGTAGGGGGCAGTGAGCCCTGCGCAGCAGCATAGCAGGCCCTGGGAGGGAGGAGCACGCAGGAACAGGCGGTCCCGTCGGCTCTGGATTTGGCGGCTGGAGCAAGAAGATCAGAGATTGAAGAAGCACGACGGTCGTCGGATTGACATCCAACGGCCATGTCTGCTAGAATTGTTTGTTGACGTATATAATAATTTAAAAAATCCTACATATGCGTCATCTTAATAGGCCCACAAGTCAGACCATTCCCTATTTTTTTAAATAATTTATAGCTCAGTACAACTTCTTATGCAATTTATTGCAGTTCGTTTATTTTGTTGGCCAGGGCTAGGGTTAAAAATGTAAACGGAATTTCGCATATTTTGGTGGGGTCCAAACTATTTTTAATACCGAAATGTTGAGCCATATTTAAAGTACTTTGAAGATATATATAAATTAGGTTAAAGTGAAGTGAAGTTGGAATCTGAAAATGTGAAAATATTCATGTAACATCCCAAAATTCTAAATTTTGGAATGTTATATTAAATAAATAGTTTTGATTGTTTGTTTGATTGTGGTGTGGTTGCTTGTGTGAAATTGAGTGAAACTTGAAACTTTTTGAAAGTTGAATGAGAGGGAATGAAATGACTTTCTCAAAGTTTCACCTTGCATTTATGATCTCCATGAATTCAAATTCATTTCATCACAAAACCCTAGAATGAAGATGATATGACTTCTTCCATTTAAATAAATGAAAAGGGTTGAAAAGAGTTCCATTTGAAAATATTTCAAATCCAGAAACTTTATGCAACTCAAGGATTTTCATGAGAGAAGATAAAATGACTTCTTCAAATTATAAGAAATATGAGTTGGAAGTTCCTTTGAAGTATTTTTCAAACTCATTTTCAAATATTAGGTATTTGGTTTTTATTCAAATTATTTTTCTCCAATAAATAAAATATATGGGAAATAGGGTAAAATGATTACATACAATAGCAAATTAGAGAAAAATGTGTTCGAAATTATTTTGCTATTTCAAAATATTTTTATTTGATTTTTAAATAAACCAGAAGCACTGTTTGATTTATTAAAAAATTTGTGGATTTTATTTGACTCTAGAAAAATGTTCATGTTGTAGGAAATATTTTTCTGAAATTTTGATATACAATATGCCTGTATTATATTTTATATTATTCGGTTTTATTTAGTTATTTTATTGTCTGATAAAAAAATGTTTTCGGGCCGACCGAACTGGGCCGCGCCGAGCCCAGCCGGCCCATGTCTCCGCCGCCTCGTCTCTGAGCTCGGGACGGAGTCCCGAGCGTGCACGTCTCCGTGCCGCCTCCGGTCTCCTCCGCCTTGGCCCCTAATCCACGCCACTTCGCCCCCTCTCCTATAAATATGCCGACCCCGTCGCCTCTCTCCCTCCTCCCATCGCCGCGCCCTCGCCTCCGTCGCCGCAAGCTCCGCCGCCGCCTTTGTCCGCCGCCGCCTCACGCTACCCTTGCCCCGCCACCCCCGCTGCCCCACGTCGCCACCTGCCGCCGACGCCCTCATCGCCGGAACCACCGCCCGATCCGCCAGAGTTCGCCCGACCCGCTGGTCTTTTTCGCCGAACCGGTAAGAAAACAACCCCGGTTCATTTAGTTTTTTTACAAAACCGATCTATTTTTTTAGTTAGAGAACGTTCGCTAGGTAGGTTTAGAAAACGAGCGTTTGTTAGATAAGTTTTTCTTTTTCTATTTTCGTTTCAGCCAGGGACCTCTTTGTCGATGTTTTATTTATAGTTTAGTCCCTGACCTTCAAACCTTCACAACTTTTTACTCGTTTTTCCAAATCCAGCGAAACCAACGCCAAAATCTTTGTCATGATCTCATCTATCCAGAGAACCAAACTAAAAATATTTTTGAAAGTTTTAAAATTTGAATTCAAATAGATATAAATTTAAACTTCTTTTTGTCATTACATGAGTTTTATAACTCCGATTTAGTTGATTCTTTTTACAAATCGAAGCTCTTGACCAAAACTTGGTGATAAGACTAAATCCACCTAATTTTGATACTATTAGAAATTGTTTTCTGTTGAAAGAGTTTTTGCTTGGTTTTGAAGTTTTCCGAAGTGTTTTCATCGTTCTTCCCGATCTTCCGAGTGATTGCTTATGTGTGGTTACAATTGTTTGCTTACGATAGATTGATCAGAGTGTGACGAGTAGATATATCATGAGTTATGAGTGCGAAGAATCTCCATCAACAGTGTAAGGCAAGTTCACATTTTTGATCATACTCTTCGATACCCATTTTTACTTGCATTAGTTCCACCCTCAAAGATTTGCATGAGTAGGACTTGGATACATGTGGGATTGCTTTGTAGTTCATGAGGTAGGAACCTATGACTTGAGATCAACCCCGGAATTTTACGTGTTGTTACTTATTGCTTAGCCATGCTCGTAGACGTGGATTGGTATGTGAGATTCATGAAAGTTGCGAGTGTAATAATAATTAAGGGAAAGTTTAAGGTGGCAACTTTAACACACATCTGGGTGGAATGGTTGGGGCACCCTAGAGAAACCAGTGTCTTGCCCGGGCACCTGGAGAAACCAGTGTTCGCCCTAGGGGATTCCGGAGGACCTGTGTGATCACCCTATTGGAATGCCACCCAGGCTCAAAGGGGTCATATGATATATTCAAGGCTAGAAACTTCCATGTGCAGCCACAAGCCATTATGGGCTATGGCGTAGTTGAGTAAGTTGTGGGAAACCTTTCCATGATAGGCTAGCAGATGTAGGGGAATTCTAGGTGTACCGGCCTATCTATCGGTTAAGGGGACCTCTTCGGAAAGACTATGTCTCGATCATCCGGTTCTCAAACATCGCGCAGTGCGAGGAATTCTACGGAGGAGATCGAGTCTTGTGGGGAAAAGTGCGCAAACCTCTGCAGGGTGTACAAACTATTCAAGAATAGTTGTGTCCCCGGTTATGGATCACTTATCTAGAAGTGGATTATTTGTTGATCTCTTCACTCTATTAATTAACATGTTGGGTTACTAATGACATTGTGGATTCGGGATTGAGATGGAGGAACCACTGTCAATATTGATTAATTCAACTGATTAGTAAATAAAATTTATTCCTTTGCTGTAGGAAAAAATTAGCTTTATGCAAAATTAACCTTACAGCCTCCACCAGCCAAATATGCATGTAGTGATAGATATTGTTTATCATTATTCTTTGGTGTGAATTTGCCAGTACATTCAATGTACTGACCTACATGGCTGGAATGTCTCATGTTGCAGGAATTATCCGACGAGTAAGTGATAAGTTAGGGTTGCGATGTCTACACTCAACTTTGCCGTTGGTGTTGATGGCACTCCACAACCTTGTTGTTACTTCCGCTATGTTGATTGAGGTAATAGTATTTACGTTACTTTATACATGTGATTTACCTATGTTATAAATCCTTGAGTACTGTGTGTGTTAGCCTACCGATCCAGGGATGACACTTAAGCACAGAGACTTCGATCCATTCGGGTCGGGACGCTACAATTCAGAAATTTGAAAGTAATTGTCAATTTGTCGTCTATTTGTTATATTTACAGCCCATTTAATATTACTTTCGAGATTTCCAATCGTCTTGAAAGATTTGCAGCCCAGCGGGACGTAGAAAAATAAGTAGGCCTGGATTGGGTATTCTTCAGAAAAAAATAAAGTTGGCTCATTTTCACAAAGAAAAAATAGTTGGGCTGGTCATGTGGTGAACGTAAAATAGAAGCCTGGGCTAGACGGGCCACAACCCAGTTGAAACCCTGCTCCGTCTGAACAATAACAGAAAAAAATACTTCTCGAGCAGCTACGTCCCAAGTGTTAGCCGATCTTTTGTTGTTCTCTTGTCTATTGACTATACGCTGACAATGTCGTGGGTCCCAGATGTTAGCAAACCACTAGGAGGAAGCAATTTCCTTTTCTATACGCTGACAATGGAGTATGTATAACAAAAAGTGAGGAACTTGCTTACGTACGGCCATGGACATGGTGGGCCCCTAGTGTCATCCTCTCTCCATGGTGGGCCCCAAGTGTCATCCTCTCTCCATGGTGGGCCCCAAGTGTCATCCTCTCTCCATGGTGGGTCCCTAGTGTCATCCTCTCCATGTTGACAACACGAGAGGGCGGTACCACGGCGAGCGCACCAAAGCGCGTGGAGAACGACGACGAGGCCTCGGGCGTCGGCGTTAATGATTTAGGAGACGGTAGGGAGGCGACGCGTGTGCTGAGGCGCAGCCAGCCGCGGGAGGCGGAAGCAGGCGGCCCGACCGGCGCTGGTTTGGTTTGGGCTGCTGGAGGAAGACATGACTGAAGAAACACGACAGACTGTAAAAGCAGCAGGAGTACTTAACAACCTTAACTGAAACCAGTAGGGGCACTTAACAACCATAGCTGAAAGCAGTATGAGTACTTATACAGGTTCAACCGTACAAAGCACGCCTCGGATAGTGCTACTTTGCCTACAGTTAACCAAGGGTGAGGCTACCAAGCCCCAGGACAAGCCCAGGCACCACCCCACGCATCCACAGCCTTCTGAAAGCGGCTTCATCTTGCAATGTAGTCAATAAACAGGATATTTGCTTCAGAGCCATGGTAAAGCATGAGCATAACCTTCTATACTATTCTCCAAGATGGAGTGGCCTTCATTGTTTGAGACCACCCATGAATAAGTATCTTTTCACCTCCAAGGGAAATGGAGTTGGTTGACATAAATATCATGTTGTGACCAAGCGGAAGTCTGACCCGACCATGGTCAGGCATCTGTATAGGAACAATAGAACTGAGCAGTTTCTGTTTCAAGAAGATCACAACTGTAAAATTTTGTATAAGCAAGAGTTTATGAACAACATATATACCAGAAAACAGCTCGTACCATAAGTTTCTTGACATAGTTGGACCTGTTCAACGTGTGAAGAAGTGGCACACATATCCCACATGGCCTTCCACCATTAAAACGCCTCACAAGGACGTCAAGACGTTTAATAAAGTCTAGGAACTGGTGGATGTCGTCATAGTCAACTTCAGTGCCATCAGTATCAATTGAGTTCTTATAGAATAACAAACGAGTAGCATGCTTAACTTTGAAATAACCTACACATGTCACCAATTATAAGAAATATTGGTTAGAAGTAGCATATTCGTGAGAGAAGGGAATCACAAAGCGTTGCTACTTCTAAAGTTAAATTGGGATTAGTTAGACAGAATAGGTGGATTAAGAATTAATCGAGGCAACATGGAAGAACCAGATACAAAACTAACACGGATGAACTACTGGAAAGACGTCGGGGTGGAAGATCACAGTGAAGATGAGACCAGGTTCTGCTATTTCCATCAACATTCGTGCGCCAACTTTCAGTCCGTAACACTTGAGAAAGTTTATCCAAGTTCGGCCATAAAAAAAGCAGTGATCTTCTTGGTTCATGAACCCAACTCGGAACTTATATCCATGGCTTGTCTTCAATGTGACAATTAAACCGGTGCATTCACTTATGGCAAGGTCGGCCAACTTGAGTACATGTGTTCTCGCAGAGCAAGGAATGCACTGCAAGAAAAATAATATGAGAACAAAATTTATTCGCTATCTAAATCTAGAAATAATTTCCTCCTTCGTGTCAGTGTTGACCATGCTACTAGTACCTTTTACCCAAATATAGCAATCCAAATTTCCAAATTAGTCGACAGCATGTTCGAAAACCCCCACCCTCCCGGATAGAAAAGAGGATTCTAGGAACATAATGTGCGCGTTTTGAAATCCTGTGTTAGGATGAGAAGGAACAAGTGTGGCATCTCGCCGAGGGCGCAAAAACCTGTAGGATCCTCGCACTTTGGGCACTACAAATGAAACACACAACATTCAATAGGAGGAAAAATGCATAAACGGCGGCGGCTACCATCCTAGGATTAACCGCGACCAAGGGACTTGGATTTATTAGGGATGGATGAAGAATTCGTACCCGGTTGTCCATGAGAAAACCATATGCAATCGCCGAGAGGGGGTTTTCTCTGAACAAGCAGACGAGGGAAAAGGGGATTCAGGCCCAGTGAAATATTGTTGCTTCGCCCGTCTAGCTTACTACCTGGAAAGGTGGCGGTTTTTGTGATTTGACGGCTCACTGGGCATTACTACGGCGCTACGACCGGAGTGAGTCTACCGTGCAGTTGTGCACTCTAAATTGGTGCATGGCACGTGGACCCCATTGTCGGATGCCCCACATATCAGCGAAAGGAAGTAGAAAGGCAGGAGTAACTAGTTACACATAAATATATTTTTGACAGAGAGATACTCCCTCTGTAATGAAATATAAAAATATTTTATAACACAAATTTATACTTACATAAGAAAAATCTAGGGGAAATATGGGGGTTCTGCTGAGAAAATAATACTCAGACAAGCTCATGTTTCTGGACTTTGGGCCTCATGCCGAAGGGCCTGTTTGTTTGGGGGCCATGTGTTCTAACTCCGCGCATTTCATATTGCAAGGGATCGGTACGGCGCTGGTTTTAGATGATGTCCCAAGGAGAATACAAAAAATTAAATAAAGCACGACATATGTTAGAATGAAACCGGACGACGGTTCCCAACCAGCAAGCAGAGTTGCAATTCTTTCACGATATCCTACGTGATAAATAATAATGCCGTACTACTTATACACACAGGACACTTGTTTCACCATGACATATAATTACATCAAAAGCTCTAGGAGGATAGATCAGTTCGGCAGTTGCGTGCTGCTACTGCAGAATTTCGAAGTTGATTAGGACCAGCTTGCCTTGCCGAGAAAGTTCGATTTTGACGTCATCCCCAACCGCAAGATTTGATAGAGTTTTTAACCTTGACCATCCTTTAGCTTCAATCATCATGCGACCATCCTTTGTACTTACGGTATATTGAGTAGGTTCTTCACACCAAGGCTGCACATGGTAAGAGAAACTTGGCCACGGTCGCCCAGATTACTGAACGGCTCCCTCGTTGCTCTAGGAATCCTCTGTTTGCAAACAAGAAGACATACACAAACAGTTAGATCAACACAGTGAAAACTGTGAAACAACATGGAAAGAAAAAGAACGAATCACTTGGGCTGCCAATGCTTACCAAGAAGGTGGAGATGTCGGTTTTTGTAAGGACTTTGGCAACTGTAATGCCCAGGATGCGACTATAGCTCCTACGTGTCGAGGCACGAGTTAGAGACATAATCGCATACTGGAATGATCGCAAGCATGGTATCTTTGCACAAATCATGTAATGAACATGGGTAAAAGAGGTAAATAGTTGGCTTACACTCACCACGTCTCACAATTAATTCAACATGCATACATTCATCCAATAACACAGAGTCCGGCTACAGACGAAAATAAACGAGAAAAGATACCACTACCACAAGTCCTGATCGCCCCTAGTAGGAACCACTACTGATCATCGGGATACGTCACATACATACGGTCACGCTCTTCATCGAACTCCCAGTGAAGTTCTTGTCCATCTCCTACGTCCTACTCAGTTGTACCTGCATTTGGTGTGTGTTGTAATCTGTGAGTCACAAGGACTCAACAATCCCATTCCCGGGTATCAAAACTAACAAAGCCTTTTAGGTGTGGAGAGGTAATAAAGTGGCTGCAGCAAGCACTAAGCAACTAGCTTACAAAGTCAGAGCGAGATGAGGAAATGTGCCAACGGTCTCCAAAGATGATCAATAAGTGATCCTAGCTACTGATATTCATGCATAAACCCACCATGTTCACTTTCCGAAACCCCTTCGACAAGAGACCGTCATGGTTACTCACACATGTAGTGTATTCTTAAGGATATGGTGTGAAGTTATCTACAACCGGATATTAACAACTCCCATCTGCCACATAACCGTGGGCACGGCTTTCGAAAGTTCATAACCCTGCAGGGGTGTCCGAACTTCGCCCATCACAAGCTCACGATCCGCGGAGTCGCAACTCCATGTTGGGAAGACCCGAGTGTTCTCGGAATCCCATGCTTAAGATATTTCGGCAAAGGTAAAACTAATCCTGCAAGACCTCCTGGCGTGCCGACACCCTGATAGTAGCCGTGCGTATCTCGTCTCAGGCCACGACCGGATAGGTCAGCCTACAGGTATATACCAGCCCTCGGGTTTCCCCAAGGTGGCCCTGCAGTCCGCCCAGTTTGGACCGACACTCATGAGGAGCACTGGCCCGGGTTGTTGATTAAGAACTCGGGTTAATTACTCCCTATGCAAGTTTTAGTTGTTAGGCAATTGTAGTACCAAAGTTGGGCCTTGCTAGAAAAGCTTTAAGCAGTGCGAATTATCGAGGGGGCCCATAAACCCCAACGGTGTTAGGAACGCAAAATCAAGGAACATAACACCGGTTTATCGGGTCCTAAGGCGGCATGAGTGAAACAAAACACTAAGCAAAAGGCCAAGCATTCCACCCATTACCAATTATATGTGCATTATTTAATTAAGATATATATTGTGTTATCCCAATAAAGAAGTCCAAACATGGAGCAATCTTCCAACTTCACCTGCAACTAACAACGCTATAAGAGAGGCTGAGCAAAAGCGTACTTAGCCAATCAACGGTTTGCTAGGAAGGCGGTTAGAGTGTTTCATGGCAACATAGGAGGCTGACAAGACAAGAATAGGCATCGAGGCATAACTATAGAGCGAGACAACTAGCAAAGCAAAGATAGAGGTGATATCGGGGAACGGACATCTTGCCTGTTAAGTTCTTGGTGGGATGGTAAGACGGCTCCTCAAACTCAGTCTCGACAGTAACCTCAAACTCCGAATCATCATCGGGCTCTAACCATCACAAGAATACAAACACCAAAACAAAATAAATCACAATGCTATGCACAAGCACATGATGCAAGACATGATGCATATGAGCATGAACATAGTATGATGCATCACAAATGGTACATGATGAGTGCAACATGTGGCATGGAAAATGCAACAATCACAATTCAACTAAGGGAACAAAACATGCAAAAGAAAGCAAGAATAACATAGCCACACATGTAGTTATTTAGTTTGAACTAGCTAAGCACCCAACAAGTTTAATATGTTGCTTAGCATGGCAAGGAGAGCATCACAAGACCAACAACAACATGCAAGCAATTTAAATGGGTCGAAAGAAACAAACAACAATTCCGAAAAATCCCATGAGCATATAACAAATTTGGTGCTGATCTTCTAAAACCATATTTTAGATTTGTTAAGCATGCAAAGTAACAGCACCATGTTATTCTACACATTTTTTGACCCCATTTACATATCAAGTTTGATAAATTTGGAGCTACGGTTATTTAGTTATGAAGTAAACCAATTTAAACATGTTACTTACAAAACATGAGCAAACAGAAATTTAAATATTTTAATCATGGCAGAAAATTACGTATTATGAATCTACACTAAAAACTAAGCAGGTTTGGTTTTTTACTTTATTTAAAAATGATGCCTAGATTAAAAGATATGAGCAGAACAAAAAGAATGAAAAACTGAAAATAAAACTAAACAGAAAAAAGAAATAAAATGCCTCTGACCCGGCCTGGACTAGCCTCAGCCACTGACTAGTGGGTGCAGGGGGCGTTGAGGTGGTAGAGCTGGGTGTGGGAGTGGGTGTGTGCGCGTGTAGATGATGGCAGGTCGGGCCGGGCTGTCAGCGAGACAGAATAGCAAAATATTGGGCATTTTACAATGGCCCGAGGAGGATTCGAACCCTGGTCTCCAGGTTAACTAAACGAGGCGTCGACCAGGTGGGCTAGGCATGTGTGCGCGATAGAAGTGGTGCACCGCACCTGAAGAACAAACAAAGCGGGGGTCAGAGCCACGCCACTCCGGCGAGCAGAGATGGCGGCGAGGCCCGCGGGGCTGCTCCGGCAACCACAAGGGACAGCGGAGGTGCGCGACGCGTCCGCAAGGGAATCCCGCGCATGCGACTAGGACCTGTTGCACCTAACGAAGACTACGACGACGCCGGTGACAACGAATAGAGGCGGTGGCGACAAGCTCCAACACGACAGCTACGGGCCCTATCGGAGCGCCAAGAGCACGCAGCTGACCCTACGCGACATGGCGAAGACGAAGGGCATACACGAAGGAGCTACGGTGGTCGGAGCACTTGCCAGAGACGAGGTCCGACGGTGACAAGCTCGGGCGCACGCGGTTAGCGTGGCTAGAGCATGCAAATAAGAAGGGAAAGGGGTCAGAGAGGTGCGCAAGCTCACCACGAACACGCTCGCGTGATTGGGACGACGGGAGGAGGACAGAGTCGTCGCCGGAGGCGGTCAAACACGTGCGGCGAGCCGGAGACGAAGACGAGGAAGTAGAGGAAGCGGACGGGCGCTCCGCTCCGTGTAGTCGACGTCGGGGACGTAGACGACAACAGGGAAGCAGACGGACAGGCTCGGAGAGCCGGAGGAGGACGGGGAGCACACTAGCGACGAGGCCGTGCTCCAGGATGCGCTCGGGACGCGGTGTAGGTGGGAGATCTGGTGGCCAAAGCGCACCTGGCGGCGGGGAGGAGGAAGAGGGAAACATAGGGGAGTTGGTGGACACCGAGTGGGCTTAAGAGAGGGGCCAGGGCGACGGAACGGAGCTCGCACGCTCCCGTGCTCGCGGTGCCCATGGTGACGGCGCGAGGAGGACGAAAAGGTCAGTGTGGAGGATGGTGCGGTCGCTGACGGGCAGGCCCAACCTGGCCATGTGGAAGGGGGTAGAGGGGGTACGCGCGGGCGTGGGTGAGAAAAGGCAGAGGAGCGCGCGGGGGAGGAGCTGGGCTGCAGCGTGCGCTGGCTGCTGGGCCGGGCTGGTGGCTGAGGCCCAGGTTGCTTGCTGCTGCTGGGCTACACTGATGGCTGCTGCTGTTCTGTTGCCTCTTTTTTTCCTTTTCTTCAGACAGAAAAACAAAATGAAAAGCCTAGGCATCTAGGATAGGAGTTTGCGAGAAATAAAAATATCACTGAGCTCCTAGATTTATGCTCGATTTATTAAAATTGCCTTGGACACTTTTATAAGTGGAAAAAAACACCAAGTTTGAATTTAGTTCAAACTTGAGCCATTTTAAAACCTAACCAAAGCAACTTCAAATCAGGTGATATCTGGCAGAGAGGTTAGGGACATGGTGCAATATTTGTTGGAAGAAGATGAGCATTAATAGAGAAGGGAATGTGGCACTTGCAAAAACAACAAGAAAAGAAAGAGAGGGAAGGAGAGGTGGTGAAGCTTGGAAGTGGTTGTGACTCGAACATGCCCATGATTCAAACCACAACATCATGAGCAAGAAAAGACACAAGAACATGATGAGGATGAGAAATGCAAGATAAGAAGGTTTGAAAGCAATATGATGTGACCATGATGCACATGATGGTATGACAATGCATTAAAGATGGACATGCATGAATGAAAAAGAAAACCCCCAAGGAAAGGATAGGACCAAATGGAAATATATTGCCATATAAGGAAGTTTTACATCTAGGGTGTTACATATACACAGTGCGAACTACATCCTAGTGATGTCTACTACGCAACTTTATTCTTGTAGACACGTGTTGGGCCTCCAAGCGCAGAGTTTTGTAGGACAGTAGCAATTTTTCCTCAAGTGGATGACCTAAGGTTTATCAATCCGTAGGAGGTGTAAGATGAAGATGGTCTCTCTCAAACAACCCTGCAACCAAATAATAAAAAGTCTCTTGTGTCCCGAACACACCAAATACAATGGGAAATTGTATAGGTGCACTAGTTCAGCGAAGAGATGGTGATACAAGTGTAATATGGATAGTAGATATGAGTTTTTGTAGTGCGAACAATAAAAAACAGCAAGGTAGCAAGTAACAAAAAATGAGCACATACGGTATTGCAATGCTTAGAAACAAGGCCTATGGTCCGTACTTTCGCTAGTGCAATCTCTCAATGATGCTAATATAATTGGATCATATAACCAACCCTCAACGAAACCACCTCAAAGTTATTATTTCTGTTCAATCTATCAAGAGTCCGTACTAAGACAACATAAAGTTATCCTTTCCGATCTATCTATCAAGAGTTCATACTACAATAACACAAGGTTATCTTTTCCGATCGACCTTTCAAGAGCTCATACTAAGATAACACAAAGTTATCCTTCCCGATCGATCTATCAAGGGTTCGTACCAAGATAACACCAAAACCGGAGAAGCAAAGACAAGAACGGGCATCAATCCCTATGCACAGATTACCCCAATGTCACTTCGAAATCCGCAAGTTGAGTGCCAAAACATATATCAAGTGGATCAATACGATACCCCATTGTCACCACGAGAATTCAATTGCAAGACATATATCAAGTGTTCTCAAATCCATAAAAGTATTCAATCCAAAGAAATCTCAAAGGGAAAACTCAATTCATCACAAGATAGAGAGGGGAAAACACCATACGATCTAACTATATTAACAAAGCCCCCGATACATCAAGATCGTGCCATCAAGAACACGAGAGAGAGAGAGAGAGGTACAACACATAGCTACTGGTACATACCCTCAGCCCCGAGGGTAGACTACTCCCTCCTCATCATGGTGGCCGCCGGGATGATGAAGATGGCCACCGGTGATGATCTCCCCCTCTGGTGGAGTACCGGAAAGGGTCTAGATTGGTTTTCGGTGGCTACAGAGGCATGCGGTGGCGGAACTTCTGATCTAGGGTTATTTCTAATGGTTTCTTGATTTATAGGAATTTTTGGCGTCGGTCTCACGTGCGGATGGGCCTCGAGGTGAGCACAACCCACCGGGGCACGGGCAAGGGCCCAGGCGCGCCCCGGTGTCTTGTGGCTCAATCCTTCACCTTCTGGTCCTTCCATGAAGCTTGGGGGGTCTCTTTTGTTCCAAAAAAATCGTCAAAAAGTTTCAGCTCATTTGGTGAACTTTCATTTCTGCACAAAAAACAACACCACGGTAGTTCTGCTGAAAACGGCGTCAGCCCGGGTTAGTTCCATGCAAATCATACCAAAACCATATAAAATTGTTATAAACATGGCATGAATACTTCATAAATTATAGATACGCTGGAGACGTATCTGCATCCCCAAGCTTAATTCCTACTCGTCCTCGAGTAGGTAAATGATAAAAGAAATAATTTATGAAGTGTGAATGCTAGCAAAGTGCACAAGTTTGATCAATGACAATTTCAATCACTTTTCCTAGCATCATAACAACAAATCTTTCTTATAAAATTTCTCATGTTTAAAGTAGCAACCAATTCACATGTTCAGGTTCAAACTATGAATTCTCTTGAAACTCAACAACCTATGTTCTCAGTCACCAAGCAATTGTAATTCATCTTATTCAACAGAGTTTAAGTAAGAGATCCACATACTCAACCATCATAAAGTCTTCTATGATCGCTAACACTCACCGCATACACATGAGCAAAACGTTTGAACCAGATACATAGAAAGATATGGGCTTGTAATTTCGCCTCCCAACGTATTTACCTTTGGATGGTGTCAACAATAATAACTCATGCTACCCATATTCAGCTGGACATATGAGCCTAGATCTTTCCTCACCACATGATGCTTGCCGAAGGATAAAAATAAAAAATAAATAGAGAAAAAAACTTTGACTCTTTGCATAAAATTAAATACTGAAAAGTAAGATAGGCCCTTCGCAGAGGGAAACAGAGGTTGTCATGCGCTTATTTGTTTGTATGCTCAATCCCTTAGTGCAAAAGAACATCACATTATATTGCCCCTTGTGATAGCAACCTTTATTATGCAGTCTCTCGCTTTTATTACGTTGCCATCACAAGTTCGTACGACACTCAGTTTTCCCTTACAATAAATAATCTAACACTTTTAGAAGCAATTTTTACTGCCTTTTTTGTACAGATGACAACTTACTTGAAAGATCTTGCTCAATCCTTAGGTAGGTATGGTGGACTTTATAAGATAAGATTTGGGTTTAAGGGTTTTTGGATGCACAGGTAGTATCTCTACTTGGTGCGGAATTTTTGGCTAGCAAAGATGGGGGGCAAGCACCACATGTTGAAGTATCTATGACAATATAACTTCTATGTGAATATGAACAAACATAAACCACTACGTTGTCTTCCTTATCCAACGTCAACAATTTTGGCATATAATATTTTGATGGGGGCTCACAATCACCAAAGATTTCCAGGATAGTGTATTTGCATGTGGAAGTTCTCTTCCTTATACTAATTATTCGTGAATTACTTGTATGACCAATATTGCGATTGTCAAGTCTCAAAAGATTTCACTATCTAAACCCAATGTGAAGCTACCACTAGGCACGATATGATTTCAACTTTATGACATTCAATTTATTGAAGAATTTACTCATAGGATATAAGTGAAGCACAAGAGTAAATGACAAGCTACTCCAAAAAGATATAAATGAAGATCATGAGCATAATTTATTTCTCTCAAAATAATTTAAGTGAAGCAAGAGAGAGTTTCTTCAAAAATAATAAATCACACCGTGCTCAAAAAGATATAAGTGAAGCACTAGAGCAACGGTGCTAGAAAAGAGCTTCGTTGACAGGATGTGAATGTCGCTTATCTAGCTTTTTCGGCAGTTATTTGGGGGCTCTATTTTATTTTAAAAAAATCAGATCTAAGTATTTTATTAAAAAACAAGCAACAAAATAAAATGACATTTCAAGAATAGCACAGCTCATGTGAAGAAGAAAAAACTTAGGATCAACCGATACAAACCGATAATTGTTGATGAAGAAAGGTGGGATGCCTATCGGGCATCCCCAAGCTTAGATGCTTGAGACTTCTTGAAATATTATCTTGGGTGCCTTGGGAATCCCCAAGCTTTAGCTTTTGTGTCTCCTTAATTCTTCTCATATCACGGCTTTCCTAAATCTCAAAAGCTTCATCCACACAAAACTCAACAATAACTCGTGAGATAAGTTAGTATAGACCAATGCAAAAACTTATCATCCTCTACTGTAGCAAATCACTAAAATTATTATTCAACATTGGATACTAAATGCCTCTGCATATTCAATCCTCCTATCCTCAGACAGAATCATTAAACAAGCAAACATATGCAAACAATGCAAACATAACAGCAATCTGCTAAAACAGCACGGTCTGTAAAGAGTGGAATTGTTCTCATACTTCCCTAGCTCTAAAAATTCTGAAACATTACTATGTTACAGGGAACTTATTCATGCTAACTTTTAAAAATTGCAAGAATTTATCACGTTCTGACTATCTAGAAGAATTCAGACAATGATAGAAAATTTTCTGTTTTCAAACAACAACATATGGACTTGCAAAATAAGCATGGTAAAGGCTATCCTTGACATTTTTATTGAAATAAAAGATAAAAAACAATATTCTAAATAGCAGCAAGCAAATCGTAACTAAAGAAAATGACACTCCAAGCAAAACTCATATTCTGTGACGAATAAAAATATAGCTTCAAGTGAGGTTACCGATAATGTTGGAGACGAAAGAGGGGATGCCTTCCGGGGCATCCCCGAGCTTAGTTGCTTGGATCTTCCTTGAATATTACCTTGGAGTGCCTTGGGAATCCCCAATCTTAGGGTCTTGTCACTTCTTGTTCTCCTCATATCGACATCTCACCCAAAACATGAAAACTTCAATCACACAAAACTTAACAAAACTTCATGAGATGGGTGAGTATGATAAAACAACTCATTCACTTTGGGTACTGTCAAAGACAAGATTCATAATTGTTTCCATACAATGCCTACTGTAGCATATCATTTCTACAATTTATATTGATCAATATAAGCCATAGAAACTAGAAAACAAGCAAACTATGCATTGAAAACAGAATTTGTCAAAAACGGAATAGTCTGTAATGATCTGAACATTCAGCATACTTCTGCAACTCTAAAAATCTTGAAAAAAATATGACCACGTGAGAAATTTGTATATTAAACTTCTGCAAAAAAAAATCAACTTAAAATCACTCTTTTGTTAACAAATGATAATTTTTCTCGTGAGCGTAAAAGTTTCTGCTTTTCAGCAAGATCAAATCTACTAACACCCAACATGATCCTAAGGCTTTGCTTGACACTTTATTGGAACAAAAGATATAAAACATGATTACTATAGTAGCATAATCATGTGAACACACAAAAACAGTAGGTATAAGTGTTGGGTTGTCTCCCAACAAGCGCTTTTCTTCAATACCTTTTATTTAGGCATGATGATTTCAATCATGCTCACATAAAAGATAAAGATTGAAACACAAGGAGATCATCATGAAGAATATGGCTAGCACATTTATGTCTAACCCACTGTTAGAAATATGCCCTAGAGGCAATAATAAAATGGTTATTATTATATTTTCTTGTTCATGATAATTGTCTATTATTCATGCTTTAAATGTATTATCCGGAAATCGTAATGCATGTGTGAATACATAGACCACAACATGTCCCTAGTGAGCCTCTAGTTGACTAGCTCATTGATCAATACATGGGTACAGTTTCCTGACCATGGACATTGGATGTAATTGATAACGGGATCACATCATTAGGAGAATGATGTGATGGACAAGACCCAATCCCAAGCCTATCACAAGATTGTGTAGTTCGTATGCTAAAGCTTTTCCAATGTCAAGTATCATTTCCTTAGACCATGAGATTGTGCAACTCCTGGATACCGTAGGAGTACTTTGGGTGTGCCAAACGTCACAACATAACTGGGTGGCTATAAAGGTACACTACGGGTATCCCCGAAAGTATCTGTTGGGTTGGCACGAATCGACACTGGGATTTGACACTCCGTATGACGGAGAGGCATCTCTGGGCCCACTCGGTAAGACATCATCGTAATGAGCTCAATGTGACTAAGGGGTTGGTCACGAGATGATGTGTTACAGAACGAGTAAAGAGACTTGCCGTAACGAGATTGAACAAGGTATCGGTATACCGACGATCGAATCTCGGGCAAGTACTATACCGGTAGACAAAGGGAATTGTATACGGGATTGATTGAATCCCCGACATCGTGGTTCATCCGATGAGATCATCGTGGAACATATGGGAGCCAATATGGGTATCTAGATCCCGCTACTGGTAATTGGCCGGAGAGGTATCTCGGCCATGTCTGCATGGTTCCCGAACCACTAGGGTCTACACACTTAAGGTTTGGTGACGCTAGAGTTGTTATGGGAATAGTGTGTGGTTACCGATGGTTGTTCGGAGTCCCGGATGAGATCCTGGACATGACGAGGAACTCCGAAATGGTTCGGAGGCGAAGATTGATATATTGGATGAAGGGTATTGGAGTCCGGAATTGTTCCGGGGGTACCGGGTGACGACCAGCGTGTGCGAAAGTGGTTTCGGAGGCCCCAGCAAGCAGTGGGGGGCCTTATGGGCCAAGGGAAGGGGGCACATCAGCCCACTAAGGGGCTGAGCGCCCCTCCCACCCCATCTCACGTAACCTGGAGAGGTGGGGCACCTCCCCTAGGGCAGCCGCCCCTCCCGGCATGGGGGGCAAGTTTCCTAGAGGTGGGGGCGCACAAACCCATCTAGGGTATCCCATGTGGCCGCCGCCCCTCCCTGCTACTTCTCGAGCTTGCGTTGTATTCCCTCGAAGAGGAAAGGGAGATGCAGCACAGTAGCGTAAGTATTTCCCTCAGTTTTTGAGAACCAAGGTATCAATCCAGTAGGCGACCACGCGCGAGTCCCTCGCACCTGCACAAACAAATAAGAACTTCACAGCCAACGCGATAAGGGGTTGTCAATCCCTTTACGGTCACTTACGAAAGTGAGATCTGATAGAGATGATAGTTTATATTTTTGGTATTTTTTAATATAAGGTTAGAAAGTAAAAGCGTAAAAAGTAAAGTAGTTGTTCTCTAGTGGCTTCTCTAGGCATGATCATTATATAGTAGATGTAGATTGATATGTTGAGAATAGACCCGGGGGCCATAGTGTTCTCTAGTGGCTTCTCTCATGATAGCGATATTCTACGGCGGGTAAACAAATTACTGTCGAGCAATTGATAGAAAAGCGAATAATTATGAGACTATCTAGGCATGATCATTATATATAGGCATCACGTCCGAGACAAGTAGACCGACTCCTGCCTGCATCTACTACTATTACTCCATACATCGACCGCTATCCAACATGCATCTAGTGTATTGAGTTCATAAGAACAGATTAACGCCTTAAGCAAGATGACATGATGTAGAGGGATAAACTCAAGCAATATGATATAAACCCCAATGTTGTATCCTTGATGGCAACAATACAATACGTGCCTTGCTGCCCCTACTGTCACTAGGAAAGGACACCACAAGAATGAACCCAAAGCCAAGCACTTGTCCCATTGCAAGAACTATAGATCTAGTAGGCCAAACCAAACAAATAATTCAAAGAGACTTGCAAGGATATTATAATCATACATAAAGAGTTCAGAGAAGAACCAAATATTTCTCATAGATAATCTTGATGATAAACCCACAATTCATCGGATCTCGACAAACACACCGCAAAAAGAGATTACATCGAATAGATCTCCTCGAAGACCGAGGATAACTTTGTATTGAGATCCAAAGAGAGAGAATAAGCCATCTAGATACAAGCTATGGACCCGAAGGTCTATGGTAAACTGCTCACAACTCATGGTGAGGCGATGATGATGTTGTAGAAGCACTCCGTGGTAGATCCCCCCTCCGGCGGAGCTCCGTAACAGGCCCCAAGATGGGATATCACGGGAACAGAAGGTTACGGCGTGGAACTAGGGTTTTCTCTGTTCTTCTGATGTTTTTGGGGTACGTAGGTATATATAGGAGGAAGGAGGGCACCGGGGGCCTTACGTGGGACCCACGAGGTAGGGGGCGCGCCCTAGGGGACGCCCACACCCTCATGGGCACCACGTGGCCCCTACTGTGTGGTTCTCAAGTCTCCCGTCTATGATTTTCTCCAAAAATATCTCTCCCTAAGGTTTCATTCCGTTTGGACTCCGTTTGATATTCTTTTTCTGCAAAACCCTGAAATAGGCAAAAAAAACAGCAATCTGGACTCGGCCTTTGGGTAGGTTAGTCCCAAAAATAATATAAAAGTGTATGACAAATCCCATTAAACGTCCAAAACATCATAAATAATAGCATGGAACAATAAAAAATTATAGATACGTTGGAGACGTATCAAGCATCCCCAAGCTTAATTCCTGCTCGTCCTCGAGTAGGTAAATGATAAAAACAGAATTTTTGATGTGTAATGCTAACCAACATAGTTTTTCAATGTAATTCTCTTAATTGTGGCATGAATGTTTAGATCTGAAAGATTCAAGATAAAAGTCTGTAAGTGCATCTAGTGCCACCCCTAGTTGGTTTTGGAGTATTGATGACAAACCTGGTTGAGGGACTAATGTGTTTGTGAGAATTGCAGGATAACACAGGTAGTAGTCCCTCATTGATTCGGTTTACCTACCGGAGATGACCCCTAAAAATGTGTGAAGACATTGTCATCAGTGGTGGTATATGAAGATAATCATATTGAAGACTATGACATGAGAAGACATTGTGTGAGGACTATGGAGAACGAAGACTTAGATGTTTCGTTGTTTCCTTTTCTTCTTTGTTGAGTCGTAGGAACCACCGTACTGTTAAGTGGGGTCCAAGTGATCTAAGTCAGAGTGACTGAAGTGATGCTCAACCAAATCCTATGTCTTTGAGCGAAGACTATGAGAGCAAATCTTATCCAGAGTTGGATGAGTCGGCCTTACTTGTAGCCCAAGTAAAGTTGTTGTGTGAGTGTTTGAAATCTGACCGTTGGAACACGTGTCAGTTCCTTAGTGACCCAGGGTCACTTCGGACAAATCAGGTCGGGTTGCCCAGTGGCTATAAATAGCCCACCCCCTACACCATAAATTGGTGGCTGCTCAGAGTTATTGCACGGCTTTTGTCGTTTGAGAGCAACCCACCTCCGAAGCATTTGAGAGAGAAATCCTTGCGAGGACAAAGCCCAAACACCCAGAGCCAAAGAGTGTTGGGCATCACTGAAGTATTTCTGTTTATGTGACCTGAAGACTTATACACTTGAGGACTGTGTTTCCACCAGCCTGTTAGGCGTCGCGTTCTGAGCATCCAAGAGTCATTGTGGATCGCCGGTGAACGAAGTCTGTGAAGGTTTGGAAGTCTACCTTGAAGACTTACCAGAGTGATTGGGCGAGGACTAGGTGTCCTTAGCTCAAGGGGAATAAGGTGAAGACGCGGTCTTCTGAGTTAAATCTCAGCCTCCCTAACCAGACGTACAGTTGTCACATCAACTGGAACTGGTCTAACAAATCACTGTCATCCCCGAGCTACTGGTTTTGTCCTTTCCCTCCCTTTACTTACTGTTCTATGTTGTGAAGTCATTGCATGCTTTCCCTATCTGATTGACTTCACTAAGTACCTACCTGTTGTGATTGGCTTCATTCCTTCTTCCATCATGATCCCTACTACCTAGCTGCTATTAGTCTTCATGCTTTCACTTCATTGAATACATGACTATGGCTAGTCTAGTGTAGTCTACTTTCTGTTGCATACTAATGGGATTGAGTTTATCTTTTGTCTTCAAAACTACCATGTTTTGAAGCATTTCATAAAAATTGCCTATTCACCCCCCCTCTAGTCGATATACTGGACTTTCAATTGGTATCAGAGCAAGGTACTCCCTTATTCTGTGTGATTCGGTTTAACTACCTGGAGTTTTAGCTATGTCGACTGCAGGGATAATCAAAGTCCCGGCTGCGTGCCCCGTCTTCGATGGCACCGGATATCCCTACTGGAAGAACAAGATGCGCATGCACCTTGAAGCCATTGACGTGGACCTCTGGTTTGTCTTCAAGAATGGCGTTCCCAAGACTGGTGAAGGTATCACTCCTGCTAATGTCAAGAGGCTCGTTCAACTGGATTCAACGGCCAAGAACATCATTTGTGGTCATCTGACCAAAGGACAGTATGGTCGTGTAAGTGCTCTGGACACGTCAAAGGAAGTCTGGGACTGGCTCTCAAAGGTCAATGAAGGTGTTTCTACCCAGAGAGATCAAAGGATCAGCGTCCTTCACAATCTCTTCAATCGCTTCAAGAGACATGACAATGAGAATGTCCAACAGACATTCGATCGTCTCACTGACATCACAAATGAGCTTCATGCGCTTGGCGCCACTGAGATCACCAAGCATGAAATCGTCAAGACTCTTCTGAGATCACTCGACAGCTCATTTGACATCCTTGCCCTGATGATTCAAGAACGCCCTGACTTCAAGACTCTCGATCTGTCTGATATACTTGAGAGGCTCAACACACATGAGTTCCAGCTATCTGAGAAACGTGACATCTATGGTCGCAACTATGGCCGATCTCGCGCCTTAAAGGCAAAAGCTGTTTCTTCATCTGAAGAAGAATCTGACTGCAGTTCTGATGATCCTGAAGACATTGGAAAGGAGCTTGCCATGCTTGTGAAGAAGTTCCAGAAATTCACTAGGAAGAAAGTCTTCAAGATCCAGCTCAAGAAATGATGAAGCTTCTACCCATGACTACAAGAAGAGAACATGTCATAAGTGCAAGAAACCTGGTCACTACATCTCGGAGTGTCCTCAGTGGGACAATGAGAAGAAGAAGAAGAAGAGCAAGGAATATGATTCCGATGACAAGAAAAAGAAGAAATACTCAAAGTCTTCTTCTAAGTCTTCATCAAAGTATTAATCACACAAGAATAATTCATCTGGCAAGGCTCGCGCGTTTGTTGGCAAGGAGATGGATTCTGAGGAAGAGTCTGCTTCTGAAGAGGCGGAGGTGGAGTCAGAGGAGGAGTCTGATTCTGGTGCTCCGAGTCTAGCTCTAGCCACTGCCTATGTGGCCAAGTCCATCTTCAACACTGAAGACAATGGCCCCGTCCCCAACATTGATGATGAGGACGACGACTCTGCTCCCACCTACTACTTCATGGCACGCGGTGCCAAGGTAAAATCACGCGATGCTTACTTTCAAACATCCAGTGAAGATGACTCTGATTGTGAATCAAAACCTAGCTACAAAACACTTGCTAAAATTGCCACTGAACAGCAGAAAGCCATGGAACATATTCAAAAACTGTTAGACAAAAGCGATGACCTATTGGACGCGGAAATGACCTGTTCTCAGTCCTTAATTGAAGACATAAAAAATCTTCATGTTAAGTACAAGGAACTTGAAGGTCTTTATGAATCGCTCTCAAAAACTCATGGAAAGCCTTCCCACGATTACATTCAAAGGAAACGAGAACTTGAGAAATTGAAAGCGGCTCATGAAGATCTTCAAAAATAAAATGAGTCACTCCGCGCACAACTGATCAGCTCCACTCTCGAAGAGTTTGAACCACCATGTCTAATATGCATTGAGCGTGATAATGCTACATCTGTTGTTGAATGTTATACTGCTTCCACTGTTGCAATGTCTTCAACTACTGATGTGGTGACTAACCCCTCTGCTGAGGATACCACTACTATTGCTGATGAAAATGCTAGGTTGAAGACTTTGCTTGAAACAGGGATGTACAAAAGCCTCAAAGGGCATCAGACTCTATGTGATGTCCTCAAAAAGCAGATACTGAACCGAAACCCTAGGAAAGAGGGTGTTGGGTTCGACAGGAAAATGAATGTTGATGGTTCATACTGGAAGCCTGAGTAGTATCCCAAAACCACATGGGTTGCTGCAAAGGAACCATCAGTGGATCCATCTACCATATCTGGCTTCACTTGTGCTAATCCTGTTATCATTGATGAATCCTTTGATGCAAACTATAAACTGTTTAAGAATCAAAATGGTGAAGTGTTTACCAGGTATATTGGTACTAACTACAGGAATGGGCCACCTATGAAGAAGATCTGGGTACCCAAAGGTTGTCTTGAGAAACTTCCAGCAAATGTTATCATGACACCTCCACGGAAGAAGACAAACCCCAGACCAAAGGCTTCATATGGTCCTAAGGCTTCATACAGACAAAGGACTCACCTGAGTCACCCTAACGCGGATGTTTTGCAGGGAAACCATACTCAGACTCATGAATATGAGCGTGCTTCTTCAAACCGCTATGTTCATAAAACAAAGAATTTTTCTGCCTATTCTTATGAGTATTATTCTCCTCCTGCAAGACTATTTGCTAGGGCTCCAAAGCCAAAATTCTCAGATGCTGCTCTTAGACTCATTGCTTCTAAGCCACCCCTGAAAATGTGGGTGGTTAAGAAGAACTAACTTTCTCTTGCAGGGAAAGGTCTCCAGCCGAAAATCAAAAGTTTCTGATGCTATTGCTAGGGACCTAAAACACTTGTAGGGAACAAGATCAAATGCCCAAATGACTTACTGCTCATGAATCACTTGCTAAACATCTTATCAGTCCTAACCCTCATCTGAGCTTTCATAATCCACTTATATGTCAAATGTGTATGCTTCATAATGGCTTGTGGTGAAGCCTATCCTCCTAACTACATTGTAGGGAGTGACACGAAAGTCTTCAGACTGGATTATGGATAGCGGATGCACAAATCATATGACTGGTGATCGGAGTCTTCTCATGGACTCAACCTTGCGTCCATCTAACAAGTGTCACATCACATATGCTCATACTGGTAAAAGCAAAGTGTTGGGTCTAGGTAGAGTTGCAATCTCAAGAGATCAGCACATGGATAAAGTCATGCTTGCTGAATCTCTTGGCTTCAACTTAATGACAGTCTCAATGCTTTGTGACTTAAACATGATTGTGATCTTTGGCAAATTTTGTTTCCTTGTACTAATGGAATCTGACAAGTCTTTAGTATTTGAAGGATATAGAAAAGGTGATATGTATATGGTAGATTTCTCAGCTGGACCACAGATGGCCGTATGTCTTCTAGCAAAAGCTTCAGAGTGCTGGCTCTAGCATCATAGGCTAGGACATGCTGGCATGAGGAACTTGCACACTCTCACAAAAAGGAAGCATGTCATAGGCATCGAGGAAGTCAAGTTCAAGAAAGATCATCTATGTGGTGCGTGTGAAGCTGGGAAGATGACTAGAGCCAAGCACCCCTCGAAGACAATCATGACCACATCCAAACCCTTCGAGCTGCTTCACATGGACTTATTTGGCCCTACTCACTACTCCACATTCTCTACCACAGCCTGTCTCTATGGCTTCGTCATTGTTGATGATTATTCAAGATACACATGGGTGCACATAATACTCTACAAGACTGAAGTACAAGATGTCTTCAGACGCTTCGCCAATCGTGCCATGAACAACTACGGCGTCAAGATCAAGCATATCAGAAGTGACAATGGCACTGAGTTAAAGAACACTGGCCTTGATCTTTATCTGGATGAAATGGGAATTACTCATGAATTCTCAGCCCCGTATACACCTCAGCAAAATGGGATGGCTCGAACGATGCTCGATGAATACAAGACACCTAGAAGGTTTTGGCCTGAAGCTATTGATACTGCATGCCATATCATCAACCGTGTTTATCTTCACAAGCTTCTGAAGAAAACATCCTATGAACTCCTCACTGGAAAGAAGCCTAACGTAAGTTACTTCAGAGTATTTGGAGCTAAGTGCTGGATCAAGGATCATCATCACAAGTCAAAATTTGCACCCAAAGCACATGAAGGCTTCATGCTCGGATATGGAAAGGACTCACACTCCTACAGAGTCTTCAACATCTTTCGCTATAAAACTGTTGAAATTGTGGATGTGTGGTTTGATGAGACAAATGGTTCACAAAGAGAGACCCTACCAACTGTGCTAGATGAAGCTTCACCAAATGAATCTATCAAGCTAATGGGAACCGGTGAGATCATGCCTTCTGAAGCACAACCTGACGAGGAACTCATCATCTCTGCTCCAAATCAACCTGACGATAATGCTCAGCCTGAAGACAACACTCCTGACGATGACAATGTACAGCAAGAGCAAAATCTTCGTCCAGCTCATCCTCGTGTTGCAAATGAAGTACAAGTTCAGAAGATAATTGATAGCATAAATGCTCCTGGTCCACTTACTCGCTCAAGGGCTACACGGCTTGCAAATTTATGTGGGCACTTTGCTTTTGTCTCAATATCTGAACCCAAGAAAGTTGCTGAAGCCTTTATGGAACCCGAATGGATTCAAGCAATGCAAGAAGAGCTTCAACAGTTTGAGCTGAACAATGTGTGGGAACTTGTCAAGCGTCCTGATCCTCGCAAGCACAACATAATAGGCACAAAATGGATCTATCGCAACAAGCAAGATGAGCATGGTCAAGTGGTCAGAAACAAAGCTCGTCTCATTGCTCAAGGATACACTCAAGTCGAAGGGATTGACTTCGATGAAACATTTGCTCCTGTGGCTAGACTTGAAGCTATTCGTATACTGCTAGCCTATGCAAATCATCACAACATACTTCTATATCAAATGGATGTAAAGAGTGCCTTTCTCAATGGAAGGATTGAAGAAGAAGTGTATGTTGCAGAACCACCTGGCTTTGAAGATCCAAAACGTCCTGATATGGTATACAAACTCAACAAGGCACTGTATGGCCTCAAACAAGCGCCTCGTGCTTGGTATGACACACTCAAAGACTTCCTGAAGAGCAAAGGCTTCAAACCTAGATCCCTAGATCCCACACTCTTCAAGAAGACATATGATGATGAACTATTTGTCTGCCAAATCTATGTGGACGACATTATCTTCGGATGCACGGATAAAAAATACAGTGATGAGTTTGGTCACATGATGCAAGAGCAATATCAAATGTCCATGATGGGTGAGCTGAAGTTCTTCCTTGGTCTTCAAATTTTTCAGCAAAGCAACGGCATCTTCATATCTCAAGAGAAGTACCTTAAAGATTGCCTGAAAAAGTTTGGAATGCAAGAATGCAAAGGGTACTCGACGCCAATGCCTGCTAAACACCATCTGGGTCCCGACGCTAATGGTAAAGAATTTGATCAACAGGTATACCGCTCCATGATTGGTTCTTTACTTTATTTATGTGCATCTAGGCCAGATATTATGCTTAGTGTTTGCATGTGTGCTCGATATCAAGCGGCACCAAAGGAGTCGCATCATTTAGCTGTGAAGCGAATACTTTGATATTTGGGTTACGCCCCAACACTAGGATTATGGTATCCAAAGGGCTCAGAGTTTGATCTAGTTGGATTCTCAGATGTTGATTATGCTGGTGACAAAGTTGATCGCAAGTCTACATCAGGCACATGTCACTTTCTGGGACGATCACTTGTCTGTTGGTCTTCAAAGAAGCAGAACTGTGTATCACTCTCCACTGCTGAATCTGAATACATTGCTGATGGATCTTGCTGCGCTCAGCTTCTCTGGATGAAGCAAACGCTCAAGGACTATGGCGTTCATCTGAAGCATGTGCCACCCTACTGTGGTAATGAAAGCGCTATCAAGATTGCCAACAATCCAATTCAACACTCGAAGACAAAGCACATTAAAATTCGTCATCACTTTCTTAGAGATCATGTCATGAAGGAAGATATTGATATCATACACGTCAACACTAAAGAGCAACTGGCAGATATCTTCACAAAGCCCTTGGATTAGAAAAGGTTTTGCAAGTTGCGGTGTGAGCTAAATATCTTAGAATCCTCAGATGTCTTGTAATCAGGCACACATCCTAACACTTATGCATATTGATGACTTAGATGTGCAACACACGAAGTAAAGTATATCTTCAATCAATGAAGACTTACATTCTAAGTGTGAAAACATTAACATGCAATTTGACTTCGGAGCGCCATGATAATTGTGCGCCGTGTCTGGGTCTAATACTTCCTATACAGTGGGTAACGCCACCACCAAAATTCTTGTTTGAAGTGTTTCTCGTGGCGTTACATTTGTAAATTCTTCGCACTTGGTTTATCTTCGTATAGGACATATATATATATATATATATATATATATATATATATATATATATATATATATATATATATATATATATATATATATATATATATATATATATATATATATATATATATATATATATATATATATATATATATATATATATATATATATATATATATATATATATATATATATATATATATATATATATATATAGAGAGAGAGAGAGAGAGAGTTGTGTTCTGTCCTCTACAGCATTCACTTATAGCTATGTCTTCGTATTTGAATTTTCTGAACTAAGTGAATGTGATCGGACCCTAACCTCTCTATGCTTTCTCATCTCACACTCTGTCTGTTCAAATCATATGCATTCTATTGAATCTGTCGAATATCTTATCTGCATCCTTGTCAGCAGAAGATACGGAGTCAAACTTTAAATCTGATTTTAATGCTCCATCCTTTATGCCTGAAACCTGGAAAAGCCGGAACGACCACTCTGACAGTCGTGGTGTACGTGGGATCGTGGGACAACTACCAATGCATTACATGACCGCCACGTGTCCCTCGTATGTGAACCATCAGGGGCACCTGCGTAATTGCGCTGCGCCGTCTCCCATGCTTATAAATGCACGTCCCATCACGGTCAAAAGTTCTTCTACCACCTCTCCACCTCGACCAACCCTAGCGCCTCCGCTAGCTCTCGAAGACGCCGGTGACGAAGCGCTTCGCTGCCGCAACCTCGTCGACGTCGTCCTCACGCCGGCCGCGGACATCTTCTACTCCGCCGTCGCCGTAGCTGTCATCCGTCGCCAAGTTAGGGCACGGAAGATCGAACTGCTGGGCATCCAACTCCTCTCCGTCTAAGAAGTTCATCGTGTGGTAAATAAAACTTGCCTTTTACCATCTTCTTGATCCATAGGGATTCATCACTTTTACCACAAGAGGTTTTTTCCTACACACATATATAGATCTATCCTATCTACATCTCATATCTTGCCTAGTACATTCAAATATGCTTCAAACATAGTTAGATTCCTCACTTGTACCTATTCGTGGATTCGTACAAATCTGGAACCAACTCTCATCATATGAGTGAATGTCTTCGCGCTATGAGGTCAAAGTCTTCAAAACTGTTTTATCTTCAAAAACTTCTGAGAATGCATATGACCTCTTCCCCTTTCCTCGCATCTCTAATGTTGTCACGGGTACATGTCCGTGGGAGAATCCCTTGGTTCTCATAGTCTGCATTCATTTGCAGAATTCTTGCAGCTTCACATTCACTCCCCTGAGGACAGTTCCTGTCTGACCAGCAGACCGAAGCATTTGTCAGTTTTGAAGCCATTCAGCTTGAAGCCCTTTAGGTTGAAGCCAATGGCAACTGACAAGACAGTTAGAAAGGGTGGCGGACAGCGCCGTGGCAACACCTCCATAGATTTGCCTCATGATCTCATTGAAATGTACAAGACTGATCCAGAGGAGGATTATAATCAGAGGAATACACAAATCCAATGGATCCGAAGATATTGGGCTAAACAGTGGTTCAAGTATAGATTCGTGACCCAAGAGTATGCTGAAAAGAACGTCATCAAGCATCCATGGGGAGATATCACCTATAAAAATCTTCCCCCCTAGACTCGTGTTGAAGCCATTGCTCAAGGCTTCTACCCTTGGATGGTCAGAGGGCCTCAACCTACTGATGCTGATCCAAGTTCTCTGCTCTGGTGTCGCGATGACAATATGTTCAAGCGAAATCTTCAATATGCCAAAAACTCAGCCAAAGAGAACAAGAAGCATTGGGGATTAGACTTCAATCCTGGCCCCTCTGCGCCCCGCGCTGATGGCTCGCGCGAAGCTGAACCAAACCTGGTCGGGCCCTTCTACAACTTAGAAGGCCTCATCAGTCACATCAGGGTTCAAGGGGCAGATGTGGATCAACCTGCAGATGAAGCTGATTCTGAAGAAGCGCCTGCAACCCCGAAGCCCAAGAAGAAGAAATCCAAGGCTTCGAAGACAACTCCACCAATTGCTTCAAGAGTGAAGCCTTTGGCCACTGCTCCGCCAGCACCAAGTGTGCAATCTGAGGAACACTCTCGCATCTCCAAGAGCAGACAGCTGAGGAAGAACCCATCATGCAACCCCAGTCCAGCTCTCACTCCTGACACTGTTGTGAAGACTACTAATGAAGCCCTTGATCTCTCGAGCGATGAGGATCTTGGTGATGATGCTCTGGAGCAACTGATCAAGAGCAAGCAAGATGTTGAAATCTTCAATGATTTGGCGCTCTTTGACATGGAAGTGCTCAATAATTTCATTGATGAATGGTTTGACACCCCCAACCTCAGCTTCGACGATCTTCAACTTCCAGTTGGCCTCAGCGTCTCCTTCCATGGCGCCATTGCTTCTGAGCTAGCTCTGGCTCAGCGAATTGTTGAGCTGAAGCAAAAGATCGATTATGAAAAGGTTCAGTTCAAGGAGCATATGAACAAGCTCAGCGTTCAAGAGATTCAAAACTTCAAAGTTCTGATGCATGAGCTCAAGGAAGCCTTTCGCCAGAGGCGTGATGAAGCCAAAGGTTCTCGTGAGCGGATCAAGGACTTGGCAGCCAAATGTGTTCAAGCTTTCAATGAAGCTGAAAAGCGCAAGGCCCTTGGGCGTCCTGGCATTGACCCAAGGATGGCTGCCAAGAAGAAGAAGAAGCAACCTATGCCCGAAGCTGAAGAATCAAGGCAGGAAATGCCTAGCATAGTCTTCCCTGCCAGCATGACCAGCACGAAGCCTAAGGCCACTCCAACTGCTTCGGAACTTAAGAAGACAAAGGTGGCTGAAGCAAGAGCTCGCAAGCGCAAGTAAACTACTAATGAAGCTCCACCCACCAAGAAGCACAGGACAAAGAAGGATAAGGCTGCTTCCAAAGAGCCTATCTTTGTCGAGCTCATCTCAGTTGCTCGCCCTGCATCTGCCCACAGAGAACGTCGCATGACAGTCCATGAGCCTGCTCCCACAGAGGTTGAAGACATTCCAGCTGCTGACCCCACCGCAGCTGAAGACATTGGTCCTCATGACAATGTTGAAGATGATGAAGTCCTTCCTCAGATCAAGTACAACGTTGAATCTTCGCTTGTTCTTACGAACAGCGAACGCATCAGCATTGGTCGTCCATTGACGCCAATTGCACAGGATGACTCTTGGGTTGATCACCCACAGGATACACCAGTCACACCTCACCCAACTCAAGACACCAATTCGGTGCTTGAAGATGAAGACTTTGAGGCCCAACAACCTCCATCCCCTCAGGCGTCGCCAGCTTTTCGCAGGCTTCGCAAAGGACCAAGGCCTCAAGTCGTCGCCCCAAGTGTTCCAGAAGAAGTAGAGCAACCATCTGTACCTGATGCCACTCCTACTGTGAACCCCTCGGAATCTGAAGCCAAAACGGCTGAAGATATTCCGGCTGCATCAGCCGAAGAAGAACCACCCCAAGGAGAAGAACAACCCCAAGCAGAAGATGAACATACTGCCACACCCCCTGTTCTCGAGGAGAACGTGTCCGACCCTCCAGCTACTGAAGTGGAGGTTACAAACACAGAGGATGCCACCACCAACACTGAAGCCAATGACGTGGTCATGGCTGAAGCTTCTGTGGCACCTAAAGACACAATGGTGCCTGAAGTGATGGCGCCTGAAGACAGTGCTGCACCTGAAGCAAATCTGCAGCCTGAAGCTAATGCCTCTGCTCCTGTTCCACCTCCTAGGCCCCATACAATTGAGCAAGCATACAACCAGGATGATCAGCTCATTTCTGTCCGGTGGCTCATTCTGACTCCACCACCTACTACTGGACCGCATGCTGCTGGTCCTCAGTTTGATCATCATGTTGAGCACAGGCCTCAAGTCCAGAAACCTAAGCCAAGACTGCCAAGGTTTACAGGTATTGCTACCTCTCAAGGGTCATTCAATGCCAATAGCTTCACTGCGCACAACACCTTCTTTGACAGTGCCAAGAACCCATATTCCAAGCCAAGAATATCATCCGATAGGTTCTGGAGCCATCAGCAGCGCAGTTATTACTCAAGAGTACTCTATGATCAAGGGCGCATTTTCCCTCATATGCGTCTTGACACTGAAGCTATTGCTGGTCTGCCCTGTCTGGAGGAAGCTCTTGATTGTTTCCGTGATGCTGGCCTGCTAAATTTTGTAACTGACAAGGAGCATTAGAATGAAGAGCTGCTTCTGCAATTCTATGCAACCCTCCACATTCGAGGCTACGGCAGGGATTCGAAGACATGGGTCCTTGAGTGGATGACAGGCAATGTCCATCATGAAGCCAAAGCCTTTGATCTCATTGAGCTTACTGGCCTGCCCACTCCAGGAGATCTGTATGAACCTGGCTGTCCATTGCACAATGAAGCCTTGGAGAGCATCTTTCAGAAGCGCAAGCCCAACATGAGCCAAATGCTAAGCATGATGAAGCCTTTGCCAAGTGATGCTGAATATCCTAAGGAATTCTTTGTTGAAGACCTAGAGTATCTGCCACACACCATCTATCATATCATCAGGCGTACTCTATGGCCCGTCAAAGGACATTCTTCATCAGCCAAGCTTGAAGGCACCATGAAGACTTTGGTCTTCTATATCTTCAATGGCATCAACTTCAATGCTCAGGATTTGTTCATTAGGAAATTGGCTATGTCTGGATCTGATCTGTTTGGTCTGAAATTCTATGCCCCATGGATTATGCGCCTCATCAAGCTGCATTCAACTATCACCTATCAGCCCTCTGCTCGCAACCATCATATCTTATTGCCTGAGGTTGATATGTCAGCTGAAGCTATATACCAAGAGCCTGCCAAAGAGCCTGTTAGTCTTCACAATGCTGATCACCAGAGCTTCACTCAGCAGATTGAAGGAGTTCTAGCAGTCTCACGCATTTATCCTCTGGCAGGCCGTACTCGTCTACCTCGACAAGCTGAAACCGAAGCTACTGAGAGCACCATCGCCCAAAGGCCTCAGAAGCGATCTCGTGTTCTCAATAACTAAGAGCTTCTGGTTGCACTTCATCAGAAACAGGATAAGCATCACAACTGGCTAAAGCGTCAGATGCAAAGCCTCTTGGTGGATGTAAATGGCATTCGCAATCTTGCCACCAAGAATGCCTTTGTTGCTCATGAAACCTGTCGGAGGTCTTGGAAGAGTTTGACCTTGCTAAGTGCTGAAGCAGATCTTCAAGACGATGGCTTCACAGAGAGATTCAAGTTTGACCACACTCCTCCAAGGAATGTTGTTATGCGTCAAACTCCATCTCCTGAAGATTCTGAATACTCCTCCTCCGCTGCAACAATTGGCGCCCGGGTGATCGATGATCAAGATGATGCTACCACTCCTCCTCCTACATCAGCGCGCATCGACTCTGCACCAACTACTTCTGCACCGCCAAACACCAACGTCGACCCTGCATCCTCTCCTGCTCCAACTGGGAACGAGTAGAGGCTCTATGTCTTCAAACCTTTTTGGTCCTTACTGACAAAAGGGGGAGAAGCATATGAGTTGATAATCTTCAAGCGGGTCCATATGGGCGGGTGCTTTATATTTTTCCTAGTGTTTACAACTCTCATTTTTGCTACATTTGGTTCTTTGAGTTGTAACACTTAAACTGATGGTCGTCTGCTACGTTTTTATGCTACTCTGTAATGCGATGATAAATTCCGCATCTGCTACCTTATATTCCGCACTTAGTCATTATTGCAGACGTCCATTTCTCATTATGCATGTCATTATCTTCGACATATCAATTGTGCATGATGAATTGCCTTCATAAGTTGAATAGGATCTCCACAAGTACAACCTGCCATGTGCATTTGCATTCAAAGGCAAATCAACTATATGCACATCTTCAGGGGGAGCCCTTTGCTACTTACGAAGACAATACCTTTATCCTTTACAATTTCACATATCTTTATCCCCGTTGAAAACTTCAACCAGTTTGTCATCAATCACCAAAAAGGGGGACATTGTAAGTGCATCTAGTGCCACCCCTAGTTGGTTTTGGAGTATTGACGACAAACCTGGTTGAGGGACTAATGTGTTTGTGAGAATTGCAGGATAACACAGGTAGTAGTCCCTCATTGATTCGGTTTACCTACTGGAGATGACCCCTAAAAATGTATGAAGACATTGACATCAGTGGTGGTATATGAAGATAATCATATTGAAGACTATGACATGAGAAGACATTGTGTGAAGACTATGGAGAATGAAGACTTAGATTTTTTGTTGTTTCCTTTTCTTCTTTGTTGAGTCGTAGGAACTACCGTACTGTTAAGTGGGGTCCAAGTGATCTAAGTCAGAGTGACTGAAGTGATGCTCAACCAAATCCTATGTCTTCGAGCGAAGACTATGAGAGCAAATCTTATCCAGAGTTGGATGAGTCAGCCTTACTTGTAGCCCAAGTAAAGTTGCCGTGTGAGTGTTTGAAATCTGACCGTTGGAACACGTGTCAGTTCCTTAGTGACCCAGGGTCACTTCGGACAAATCAGGTTGGGTTGCCCAGTGGCTATAAATAGCCCACCCCCTACACCATAAATTGGTGGCTGCTCAGAGTTATTGCATGGCTTTTGTCGTTTGAGAGCAACCCACCTCCGAAGCATTTGAGAGAGAAATCCTTGCGAGGACAAAGCCCAAACACCCAGAGCCAAAGAGTGTTGGGCATCACAGAAGTCTTTCTGTCTGTGTGACCTGAAGACTTATTACACTTGAGGACTGTGTTTCCTCCAGCCGGTAAGGCGTCGCGTTCTGAGCATCCAAGAGTCATTGTGGATCGCCGGTGAACGAAGTCTGTGAAGGTTTGGAAGTCTACCTTGAAGACTTACCAGAGTGATTGGGCGAGGACTAGGTGTCCTTAGCTCAAGGGGAATAAGGTGAAGACGCGGTCTTCTAAGTTAAATCTCAGCCTCCCTAACCAGACGTACAGTTGTCACAGCAACTGGAACTGGTCTAACAAATCACTGTCATCCCCGAGCTACTGGTTTTGTCCTTTCCCTCCCTTTACTTATTGTTCTATGTTGTGAAGTCATTGCATGCTTGCCCTATCTGATTGACTTCACTAAGTACCTACCTGTTGTGATTGGCTTCATTCCTTCTTCCATCATGATCCCTACTACCTAGCTGCTATTAGTCTTCGTGCTTTCACTTCATTGAATACATGACTATGGCTAGTCTAGTGTAGTCTACTTTCCGCTGCATACTAATAGGATTGAGTTTATCTTTTGTCTTCAAAACTACCATGTTTTGAAGCATTTCATAAAAATCGCCTATTCACCCCCCCTCTAGTCGATATACTGCACTTTCAAAGTCTATATTGACAAAAGAAATAATAATACTTCAAGCATACTAACAAAGCAATCATGTCTTCTCAAAATACTATGGCTAAAGAAAGTTATCCCTACAAAATCATATAATCTGGCTATGCTCCTTCTTCATCACACAAAATATTCATATCATGCACAACCCCGATTTTAGCCAAGCACTTGTTTTCATACTCTATTCTTTCAAACCTTTCAACTTTCACGCAATACATGAGCGTAGCCATGGACATAGCACTATGGGTGGAATAGAGAGGTGGTTGTGGAGAAGACAAAAAGGAGGGAGATAGTCTCACATCGACTAGGCGTATCAACAGGCTATGGAGATGCCCATCAATAGATATCAATGTGAGTGAGTAGGGATTGCCATGCAACGGATGCACTAGAGCTAAATATGTATGAAAGCTAAACAAAAGAAACTAGTGGGTGTGCATCCAACTTGCTTGCTCACGAAGACCTAGGGCATTTGAGGAAGCCCATCGTTGGAATATACAAGCCAAGTTCTATAATGAAAATTCCCACTAGTATATGAAAGTGACTAAACATAAGACTCTCTATCATGAAGAACATTGTGCTACTTTGAAGCACGAGTGTGGAAAAAGATAGTAGCAATTGTCCCTTTTTTTTTTTTTTTTTGGTCCTTTCTTTTTTTGCATTTTTTTTGTGGAGGGGCTTTATTGATTTAGCCTTTCCTCACATGGGACAATGCTCTAATAATGATGGTCATCACACTTTCCTTGAATTACAACTCGATACTAGAACAAGTATGACTCTATGAATGCCTCCGGCAGTGTACCGGGATGTGCAATGAATCAAGAGTGGCATGTATGAAAAATTATGCATGGTGGCTTTGCCACAAATACGATGTCAACTACATGATCATGCATGGCAATATGACAATATGATGCGTGTCATAAGAACGGAACGGTGGAAAGTTGCATGGCAATATATCCTGGAATGGCTATGGAAATGCCATGATAGGTAGGTATGGTGGCTGTTTTGAGGAATAATATGGTGGTTGTTTTGCGGAAGGATATATAGTGGGTGTATGGTACCGGCGAAAGTTGCGCGGTACAAGAGAGGCTAGCAATGGTTGAAGGGTGAGAGTGCGTATAATCCATGGACTCAACATTAGTCATAAGAACTCATATATATACTTATTGCAAAAAAATATGAGTCATCAAAACAAAGCAATCAACACATTCTCCTAGGGGGGAGGTTGGTAGGAGTTACCATCGCGTGCCCCCGACCTCCACACAAAGGTTGACACTTTACAAATACCTCATGCTCTAACTTCGTCACATAGCGGTTCACCATACGTGCATGCTACAGGAATCACTTACCTTAACACAAGTACTTCTCAATTTCATAATAACTCCACTAGCATGACTCTAATATCACTATCCTCATATCTCAAAACATTTATCAAGCATCCAACTTCTCATCATATTCAATGCACTTAGTGTGAAAGTTTTTACTACATTGATATTGGATGTCTATCGTGTGAAGATTAGTTTTATAGCCTAAACACATTACCATGCTGTTTTAATAGACTCAAAAATAGATATAAGTGAAGAATGAGAGTTCAACAATTTCTTCAAAATATTATCACCACCGTGCTCTAAAATATATAAGTGAAGCACTAGAGCAAAAACTATTCAACTCAAACGATATAAGTGAAGCACATCGAGTGTTCTATCAATTCCTAGGACATATTTAACTCTCTCAAATAGGTGTGTCCATCAAGGATAATTGTGGCAAACTAACAAGCAAAGACTCAAATTATACAAGACGCTCCAAGCAAAACACATATCATGTGGTGAATAAAAATATAGCTCCGAGTATAGTTACCGATGGATGAAGACGAAAGAGGGGATGCCTTCCCGGGGCATCCCCAAGCTTAGGCTTTTGGTTGTCCTTGAGTTTTACCTTGGGGTGCCATGGGCATCCCCAAGCTTAGGCTCTTGCCACTCTTTGTTCCATAGTCCATCAAAGCAATACTCAAAACTTGAAAACTTCACAACACAAAACTTAGACAAAAATCTCGTGAGCTCCGTTAGTATAAGAAAGAGAACCACTAATTGAAGGTACTGCAATGAGTTCATTCTTTGTTTATATTTGTGTTAAACCTACTGTATTCCAACTTCTCTATGGTTCATACCTCCCAATATTACTCATAGATGCACTGAAATAAGCAAACAACACACGAAAAACAGAATCTGTCAAAAACAGAATAGTCTGTAGTAATCTTCAGGTTTCACATACTTCTGTAACTCCAAATAATTCAAACTAAATTGTTAAACGTGAGGAATTTGTCTATTAATCATCTGCAAAAAGAATCAACTAAATAGCACGCTCCAGTAAAATCTGATGACCATTCTAGCGAGCGCTAATGATTCTGTTTTTCACAGCAAGATCACATAAACTTCACACAAGTCTTCCCAAAGGTTCTACTTGGCACAAACACTAAACAAAACACAAAACCACATCCAAACAGAAGCTAGATGAAATATTAATTCCTAAACATAAGCAAAAATAAAAAATAAAAAATTGGGTTGCCTCCCAACAAGCTATTTCTTTATAGCCATTAAAATAAGCTTGAGAATTCAATGATGCTCACATGAAAGACAAGACTTGAAGCACAAAAGGAGCATCATATAATATGTGAAAATCACATCTAAGTCTAACATACTTCCTATGCATAGGCATTTTATAGGAAAACAAATTAGCAAGACAAGCAAGATCTAGCATATGCAAGGAAGAAGAAAGAAACAATAGCAATCTCAACATAACGAGAGGTAATTTAGTAACATGAAAATTTCTACAACCATATTTTCCTCTCTCATAATAATTGCATGTAGGATCATAAGCAAATTCAACAATATAGCTATGACAAAACATATTCTCAACATGATCCACATGCATACAAAGTTGACACTCTTCCAAAATAGTGGGATCAACATTAGCTAAAGTCATGACCTCTCCAAACCCACTTTTATCAAAAATTCCATAAGATTGAACATTCTCCAAATATTTGGGATCTAAAGTTGACACTCTTCCAAACCCACTTTCAATATTATTGCAAACATTATTATCAATCTCATATATATCATGGGGCTTAAATAAATTTTCAAGATCATAAGAAGAATCACCCCAATCATGATCATTGCAACAAGTAGTGGACATAGCAGAACTAGCATCCCCAAGCTTAGGGTTTTGCATATCATTAACACCATTGACATTAATAGAATTTACAATAGTATCATTGCAATCATGTTTTTCCTTAAAAGAGCTATTGTGAATCACTTCATATTTTTTTTCTTTTAACAATTCATCACAATTTTTAGATTCATGAATCTCAAGCAAAACCCCATAAAGATAATCTAGTGCACACAACTCAATAGCAATTGGTTCAATATAATTGGATCTCTTAAAAAGATTAGCAAGTGGATGAGGATCCATAATTTTAGCAAGCGAAGATGCAAGCTAATAGAGGGTACATAGCAACACAAGCAAACAAGATGCAAGCGAACGATAAACACACGGCAAAAGAAGGGCAAATAAAACGGCAAGGGTGAAGTGGGGGAGAGGAAAACGAGAGGCAAATAAATGTAATGCGAACGATAAGGGTTTGTGATAGGTACTTGGTATAGACTTTTGCGTAAGCCTCCCCGACAACGGCGCCAGAAATTCTTCTTGCTACTTCTCGAGCTTGCATTGTATTCCCTCGAAGAGGAAAGGGAGATGCAGCACAGTAGCGTAAGTATTTCCCTTAGTTTTTGAGAACCAAGGTATCAATCCAGTAGGAGACCACGCGCGAGTCCCTCGCACCTGCACAAACAAATAAGAACTTCGCAGCCAACGCGATAAGGGGTTGTCAATCCCTTTACGGTCACTTACGAAAGTGAGATCTGATAGAGATGAAGGTTCATATTTTTGGTATTTTTTATTATAAGAGTAGAAAGTAAAAGCGGAAAAAGTAAAGTAGATGTAGATTGATATGTTGAGAATAGACCCGGGGGCCATAGTGTTCTCTAGTGGCTTCTCTCATGATAGCGATATTCTACGGCGGGTAAACAAATTACTGTCGAGCAATTGATAGAAAAGCAAATAATTATGAGACTATCTAGGCATGATCATTATATATAGGCATCACGTCCGAGACAAGTAGACCGACTCCTACCTACATCTACTACTATTACTCCACACATCGACCGCTATCCAGCATGCATCTAGTGTATTGAGTTCATAAGAATAGAGTAACGCCTTAAGCAAGATGACATGATGTAGAGGGATAAACTCAAGCAATATGATATAAACCCCATCTTTTTATCCTCGATGGCAACAATACAATACGTGCCTTGCTGCCCCTGCTGTCACTAGGAAAGGACACCACAAGATTGAACCCAAAGCCAAGCACTTCTCCCATTGCATGAACTATAGATCTAGTAGGCCAAGCCAAACCAATAATTTGAAGAGACTTGCAAGGATATTATAATCATACATAAAGAGTTCGGAGAAGAACCAAATATTTCTCATAGATAATCTTGATGATAAACCCACAATTCATCGGATCTCGACAAACACACCGCAAAAAGAGATTACATCGAATAGATCTCCTCGAAGACCGAGGAGAACTTTGTATTGAGATCCAAAAGACAGAGAAGAAGCCATCTAGATACTAGCTATGGACTCGAAGGTCTTTGGTAAACTACTCACAACTCATGGTGAGGCGATGATGATGATGTAGAAGCACTCCATGGTAGATCCCCCCTCCGGCGGAGCTCCGGAACAGGCCCCAAGATGGGATCTCATCGGAACAGAAGGTTACGGCGGTGGAACTAGGGTTTTCTCTGTCCGTGTGATGTTTTCGGGGTACGTAGGTATATATAGGAGGAATGAGGGCATCGGGGGCCTTACGTGGGACCCACGAGGCAGGGGGCGCGCCTTGGGGGGTGCCCCCACCCTCGTGGGCACCACGTGGCCCCTACTCTGTGGTTCTTAAGTCTCCCGTGCGTGATTTTCTCCAAAAATATCTCTCCCAAAGGTTTCATTCCGTTTGGACTCCGTTTGATATTCCTTTTCTGCAAATCCCTGAAACAGGCAAAAAACAGCAATCTGGATTGGGCCTTTGGGTTAGTAGGTTAGTCCCAAAAATAATATAAAAGTGTATGAGAAAGCCCATTAAACATCCAAAACATCATAAATAATAGCATGGAACAATAAAAAATTATAGATACGTTGGAGACGTATCACTCCCCTAGGGAAACCCTAGGGCGCCTCCTCCTCCCCCCTTCCCCCTATATATAGTGAGGGAGAAAGAGGGCAGTCGCACCCCTTCCCTGGTGCAGCCCTCTTCCCCTCCCAACTCCTCCTCTTCCTCCATAGAGCTTGGCGAAGCCCTGCCGGAGAACTGCAAGCTCCACCACCACGCCGTCGTGATGCCGGAGATCTTCCCCAACTTCTCCTCCCCCCTTGCTGGATCAAGAAGGAGGAGACGTCCCCGGGTTGTATGTGTGTTGAACGTGGAGGCGTCGTTGTTCGGTGCTTAGATCGGAATCAATCGCGATCTGAATCGCTGCATGTACGACCCCACCAACCGCGTTCTTGTAATGCTTCCGCATCGCGATCTTCAAGGGTATGAAGATGCACTCCCTTCCTCTCGTTGCTAATAAACTCCATAGATGGATCTTGGTGATGCATAGGAATTTTTTTTTTGTTTTCTGCAACGATCCCCAACAGTGGCATCATGAGCTAGGTCTATGCGTAGTTACTATGCACGAGTAGAACACAAGATTGTTGTGGGCGTAGATCCTGTCAATTTACTTGCCGCTACTAGTCTTATCTTGATTTGGCAGCATCATGGGATGAAGCGGCCCGGACCGACCTTACACGTACGCTTACGTGAGACGGGTTCCACCGACTGACATGCACTAGTTGCATAAGGTGGCTAGCAGGTGTCTGTCTCTCCCACTTTAGTCGGATCGGATTCGATGAAAAGGGTCCTTATGAAGGGTAAATAGAAATTGGCATATCACATTGTGGTTTTGGCATAGGTAAGAAACGTTCTTGCTAGAAACCTATAGCAGCCACGTAAAAAACTTGCAACAACAATTAGAGGACGTCTAACTTGTTCTTGCAGCATGTGTCGTGTGATGTGATATGGCCAAAAGGATGTGATGAATGATATATATGATGTATGATATTGATCATGTTTTTGTAATAGGAATCACGACTTGCATGTCGATGAATAAGACAACCGGCAGGAGCCATAGGAGTTGTCTTTATTTTATTGTATGACCTGCGTGTCATTGAAAACGCCATGTAATTACTTTACTTTATTGCTAACCGTTAGCCGTAGTAGTAGAAGTAACGTTTGGCGAGACAACTTCATGAAGACATGATGATGGAGATCATGGTGTCATGCCGGTGACAATGATGATCATGGAGCCCCGAAGATGAAGATCAAAAGGAGCAAAATGATATTGGTCATATCATGTCACTATTTGATTGCATGTGATGTTTATCATGTTTTACATCTTATTTGCTTAGAACGACGGTAGCATAAATAAGATGATCTCTCACTAAAATTTCAAGAATTGTGTTCCCCCCTAACTGTGCACCGTTGCTAAGGTTCGTTGTTCCGAAGCACCACGTGATGATCGTGTTGGGGAACGTAGTATTTTAAAATTTTCCTACGATCACGCAAGATCTATCTACCAGGTGCGTAGCAACGAGGGGGGAGAGTGTGTCTTCGTACCCTCATAGACCGAAAGCGGAAGCATCAAGTGACGCGGTTGATGTAGTAGAACTTCTTCGCGATTCAACCGATCAAGCACCGACCGTATGGCACCTCCGCATTCAGCACACGTTCAGCTTGATGACGTCCCACGAGCTCTTGATCCAGTTGAGCTTCACGGGAGAGTTTTGTCAGCACGAGGGTGTGGTGACGGATATGATGAAGTTACCGGCGCAGGGCTTCGCCTAAGCACTGCAGCAGTATGACCGAGGTGTGTTTCTGTGGAGGGGGGCACCGCACACGGCTGGAGAGATCAACTTGTGTGTCTAGAGGTGCCCCTCTGCCCCCGTATATAAAGGAGCAAGGGGGAGGCTGGCCGGCCCTCCTATGGCGCGCCAAGAGGAGCAATCCTACTAGGAATAGGATTGCAATCCTACTAGGAATAGGATTGCAATCCTATTCCTAGTAGGAATCACCAAGAGGGAGAGAGGGGGAAGGAAAGAGAGGGAGAGGGAGAGGGAAAGAGGGGCCGCGCCCCCTCCCCTAGTCCAATTTGGACTACCCTCTTGGGAGGGGGCACGCCACCTCCTGGCTACTTCCCTATTTCTACCCAAAGGCCCACTAGGGCCCAACTTTCCCCCGGGGGTTCCGGTAACCCCCCGACACTCCAATTAATTCCGAAACTTTCCAGAACACTTCCGGTGTCCAAATATAGTCGTCCAATATATTAATCTTTATGTCTCGGACATTCAGAGACTCCTCGTCATGTCCGTGATCTTATTCGGGACTCCGAACTACCTTCGGTACATCAAAACTCATAAACTCATAATACTGATTGTCATCAAACTTTAAGCGTGCGGACCCTACGGGTTCGAGAACTATGTAGACATGACCGAGACTCATCTCCGGTCAATAACCAATAGCGGAACCTGGATGCTCATATTGGCTCCTACATATTCTACGAATATCTTTATCGGTCAAACCGCATAACAACATACGTTGTTCCCTTTGTCATCGGTATGTTACTTGCCCGAGATTCGATCGTCGGTATCTCAATACCTTGTTCAGTCTCGTTACCGGCAAGTCTCTTTACTCGTTCCGTAATACATCATCCCGTGACTAACTCATTAGTCGTTTGCTTGCAAGGCTTATTGATGTGTATTACCGAGAGGTCCCAGAGATACCTCTCCGACACTCGGAGTGATAAATCATATTCTTGATCTATGCCAACACCACGAACACCTTCGGAGACACCTGTAGAGTATCTTTATAATCACCCAATTATGTTGTGACGTTTGATTGCACACAAGGTGTTCCTCTGGTATTCGGGAGTTGCATAATCTCATAGTCATAGGAACATGTATAAGTCATGAAGAAAGCAATAGCAGTAAAGCTAAACGATCATAGTGCTAAGCTAACGGATGGGTCTTGTCCATCACATCATTCTCCTAATGATGTGATCTCGTTGATCAAATGACAACTCATCTCTATGGCTAGGAAACATAACCATCTTTGATCAATGAGCTAGTCTAGTAGAGGCATACAAGGGACATATTGTTTTGTCTATGTATTCACACATGTACTAAGTTTCCGGTTAATACAATTCTAGCATGAATAAAAGACATTTATCATGATATAAGGAAATACAAATAACATCTTTATTATTGCCTCTAGGGCATATTTCCTTCATATCTGGTGTGATAGGTTCTAACGTTCGCATACAACGGGTGTAAGCCAGATTTACACATGCGATACACTTAGGGTTGACTTGACGAGCCTAGCATGTACAGACATGGCCTCGGAACACGGAAGACCGAAAGGTCGAACTTGAGTCGTATAGAAGATACGATCAACATGAAGATGTTCACCATTGATAACTAGTCCGTCTCACGTGATGATCGGACACGGCCTAGTCAATTCGGATCATGTATCACATAGATGACTAGAGAGATGTCTATCTGAGTAGGAGTTCATTAAATTTGTTTAGATGAACTTAATTATCATGAACATAGTCTAAAATCTTTACAATATGTCTTGTAGATCTAATGGCCCACGCTAATGTTGCCCTCAACTTCAACGCGTTCCTAGCGAAAACCAAGCTGAAAGACGATGGTAGCAACTATACGGATTGGGTCCGTAACTTGAGGATCATCCTCATAGCTGCCAAGAAAGCATATGTCCTTGAAGCACCGCTAGGTGATGCACCCGTTTTCCCAGCAACTCAAGACGTTATGAACGTCTGGCAGTCGCGTAGTGATGATTACACCCTGGTTCAGTGCGGCATGCTTTACAGCTTAGAATCGGGGCTCCAAAAGCGTTTTGAGCAACACAGAGCATATGAAATGTTCCAAGAGCTGAAAATGGTTTTCCAAGCCCATGCCCGAGTCGAGAGATATGAAGTCTCCGACAAGTTCTACAGTTGTAAGATGGAGGAGAATAGTTCTGTCGGCGAGCATATGAAGGAAATATGCCCTAGAGGCAATAATAAAGTTATTATTTATTTCCTTATATCATGATAAATGTTTATTATTCATGCTAGAATTGTATTAACCGGAAACTTAGTACATGTGTGAATACATAGACAAAACAGTATGTCCCTAGTATGCATCTACTAGACTAGCTCATTGATCAAAGATGGTTATGTTTCCTAGCCATAGACATGAGTTGTCATTTGATCAACGGGATCACATCATTAGGAGAATGATGTGATGGACAAGACCCATCCGTTAGCTTAGCACTATGATCGTTTAGTTTTACTGATATTGCTTTCTTCATGACTTATACATGTTCCTATGACTATGAGATTATGCAACTCCCGAATACCGGAGGAACACCTTGTGTGCTATCAAACGTCACAACGTAACTGGGTGATTATAAAGATGCTCTACAGGTGTCTCCGAAGGTGTTCGTGGTGTTGGCATAGATCAAGAATAGGATTTGTCACTTCGAGTGTCGGAGAGGTATCTCTAGGCCCTCTCGGTAATACACATCATAATAAGCCTTGCAAGCATATAACTAATGAGTTAGTCACGAGATGATGTATTACGGAACGAGTAAAGAGACTTGCCGGTAACGAGATTGAACTAGATATTGAGCTACCTACGGTCGAATCTCGGGCAAGTAACACACCGATGACAAAAGGAACAACGTATGTTGTTATGCGGTTTGACCGATAAAGATCTTTGTAGAATATGTAGGAGACAATATGAGCATACAGGTTCTGCTATTGGTTATTGACCGGAGATGAGTCTCGGTCATGTCTACATAGTTCTCGAACCCGTAGGGTCCGCACGCTTAACGTTTGATGACGATCGGTATTATGAGTTTATGAGTTTTGATGTACCGAAGGTAGTTCGGAGTCCCTGATTAGATCACGGACATGACGAGGAGTCTCGGAATGTCTGAGACGTAAAGATCGATATATTGGACGACTATGTTTGGACACCGGAAAGGTTCCGGGAGGTTTCGGGCATATACCGGAGTACCGGGGGGTTACCGGAACCCCCCGGGGAGTTAATGGGCCTTAATGGGCCATTGGAGAAGGGGAGATGAGGTGGCCAAGGTGGGGGCGCGCCCCCCACCAGCCCAATCCGAATTGGGAGGGGGGTCGGCCCCCCTTTCCTTCTTCTCCCTCTCCTCCTTCCTTCTTCTCCTAATCCTACTAGGGAAAGGGGGGGAGTCCTACTCCCGGTGGGAGTAGGACTCCCTAGGGCGCGCCATAGAGAGGGCCGGCCCCTCCCCTCCCCTCCTCCTTTATATACGGGGGTAGAGGTACCCCATAGACACACAAGTTGATCAGTTGATCTCTCCCAACCATGTGCGGTGCCCCTCTCCACAGAAACACACCTCGGTCATACTGTTGCAGTGCTTAGGCGAAGCCCTGCGCCGGTAGCTTCATCATCTCCGTCACCACGCCGTTATGCTGACGAAACTCTCCCGCGAGGTTCTACTGGATCAAGAGCTCGTGGGACATCATCAAGATGAACGTGTGCTGAACGCGGAGGCTCCGTACGTTCGGTGCTTGATCGGTTGGATCGCGAAGAGAGTTGGACTACATCAACCGTGTCACTAAGACGCTTCCGCTCCCGGTCTACGAGGGTACGTAGACACACTCTCCCCTCTCGTTGCTATGCATCTAGTAGATAGATCTTGCGTGATCGTAGGAACTTTTTTTGAAATACTACGTTCCCAAAGTGGCATCATGAGCCAGGTCTATGCGTAGGTGATATGCACGAGTAGAACACAAGTGAGTTGTGGACGATACTAGTCACACTGCTTACCAGCATGTCATACTTTGATTCGGCAGTATTGTTGGATGAAGCGGCCCGGACCGACATTACGCGTACGCTTACGCGAGACTAGTTCTACCGACGTGTTTCACACACAGGTGGCTGGCGGGTGTCAGTTTCTCTAACTTTAGTTGAATCGAGTATGGCTACGCCCGGTCCTTGTGAAGGTTAAAACTGCACATACTTGACTAAATATGGTTGTGGTTTTGTATGCGTAGGTAAGAACGGTTCTTGCTAAGCCCGTATCAGCCACGTAAAACTTGCAACAACAATGTAGAGGACGTCTAACTTGTTTTTGCAGGGCATGTTGTGATGTGATATGATCAAGACATGATGAGTTATACGTTATTGTATGAGATGATCATGTTTTTGTAAAGTTATCGGCAACTGGCAGGAACCATATGGTTGTTGCTTTATTATATGAAATCAGTCGTCATGTAATTGCTTTACTTTATCACTAAGCGGTAGCGATAGTCATGGAAGAAATAGTTGGCGAGACGACAACAATGCTACGATGGAGATCAAGGTGTCGCGCCGGTGACGATGGTGATCATGACGGTGCCTTGGATATGGAGATCAAAAGCACAAAATGATGATGGCCATATCATGTCACATATTTTGATTGCATGCGGTGTTTATCTTATTATGCTTCTTATTTTGGTTAGTACGGCGGTAGCATTATAAGATGATCTCTCACTAAATTTCAAGGTATAAGTGTTCTCCCTAAGTATGCACCGTTGCGAAAGTTCGTTGTGCCGAGACACCACGTGATGATCGGGTGCGATAAGCTCTACGTTCACATACAACAGGTGTAAGCCAGTTTTGCACAAGCAAAATACTCGGGTTAAACTTGACGAGCCTGGCATATGCAGATATGGCCTCGGAACACTGGAGACTGAAAGGTCGAGCGTGAATCATATAGTAGATATGATCAACATAAGATGTTCACCATTGAAAACTACTCCATCTCACGTGATGATCGGACATGGTTTAGTTGATATGGATCACATGATCACTTAGATGATTAGTGAGATGTCTGTCTAAGTGGGAGTTCTTAAGTAATTTGATTTATTGAACTTTACTTTATCATGAACTTAGTCCTGGTAGTATTAGCATATCTATGTTGTAGATCAATAGCTCGCGATGTAGCTCCCCGTTTGTTTTTATATGTTCCTAGAGAAAACTAAGTTGAAAGATGTTCGTAGCAATGATGCGGACTTGTTCCATGATCTGAGGATTTTCCTCATTGCTGCACAGAAGAATTATGTCCTTGATGCACCGCTAGGTGACAGACCTATTGCAGGAGCATATGCAGACATTATGAACGTTTTGACAAAAGCTCGGTATGATGACTACTTGATAGTTTAGCGCGCCATGCTTTACGGCTTAGAACCGGGACTTCAGAAACGTTTTGAACGCCACGGAGCATATGAGATGTTCCAAGAGTTGAAATTAGTATTTCATACTCATGCCCGTGTCGAGAGGTATAAGACCTCTGACAGTACTTTGCCTACAAGATGGAGGAGAATAGCTCAACCAGTGAGCATATGCTCAGATGGTCTAGGTACTACAAATTGCTTGAATCAAGTGGGAGTTAATCTTCCAAATAAGATAATAATTGACAAAGTTCTCTAATCACTATCACCAAGTAAGTAGAACTTCGTGATGAACTATAATATGCAAGGGATAACGAAAGTAATTCCCGAGTTCTTCGCGATGCTAAAACCGGCGAAGGTAGAAATCAAGAAAGAGCATCAAGTGGTGATGGTTAACAAGACCACTAGCTTCAAGTAAATGGCAAAGGGATAGAAGGGGAACTTCAAGAAGAATGGCAAGCAAGTTGTCACTCCCATGAAGAAACCCAAAGCTAAACTCAAGCCCGAAACTAAGTGCTTCTACTGCAAAGGAAATTGTCACTGGAAGTGGAAACTGTTGGGGAACGTAGTATTTTAAAATTTTCCTACGATCACGCAAGATCTATCTACCAGATGCATAGCAACGAGAGGGGAGAGTGTGTCTACGTACCCTCGTAGACCGGGAGCGGAAGCGTCAAGTGACGCGGTTGATGTTGTCGAACTTCTTCGCGATCCAACCGATCAAGCACCGAACGTACGGCACCTCCACGTTCAGCACACGTTCAGCTTGATGACGTCCCACGAGCTCTTGATCCAGTTGAGCTTCACAGGAGAGTTTCGTCAGCACGACGGCGTGGTGACGGGTATGATGTGTTCACCAGCGCAGGGCTTCGCCTAAGCTCCGCGACGGTATGACCGAGGTGTGATTCTGTGGAGGGGGGCACCGCACACGGCTAAAACAATTCAACTTGTGTGTCTTTGGGTGCCCCCTGCCCCCGTATATAAAGGAGCAAGGGAGGAGGGCCGGCCAACCTCCTATGGTGCGGCTAGGGAAGGAATCCTTCTAGGAATAGGATTGCAATCCTATTCCTAGTAGGAATCACCAAAGAAGGAAGAGATGGAGTAGGAAAAGGAAGAGGTGGCGCCTCCCACCAATCCTAGTCCAACTAGGAACTAGGTGGGGCGCCGGCCAGCCCTATGGGCTGCCTCTCTCCTTTCCACAAGGCCCACTCTGGACCATCCCCCTTCGTAGGAGGTTCCGGTAACCCCCTTCGGCAATCCCGATAAATCCGAAACTTTTCCGGTATACTTCCGGTGTCCGAATATAGCCGTCCAATATATCAATCTTTATGTCTCGGACATTCCGAGACTCCTCGTCATGTCCGTGATCTCATCCGGGACTCTGAACTACCTTCGCTACATCAATACTCATAAACTCATAATACCGATCGTCATCAAACGTTAAGCGTGCGGACCCTACGGGTTCGAGAACTATGTAGACATGACCGAGACTCATCTCCGGTCAATAACCAATAGCGGAACCTGGATATTCATATTGGCTCCTACATATTCTACGAAGATCTTTTATCGGTCAGAACCGCATAACTACATATGTTGTTCCTTTTGTCAAACGGTATGTTACTTGCCCGAGATTCGATCGTCGGTATCTCTATACCTAGTTCAATATCGTTACCGGCAAGTCTCTTTACTCGTTCCGTAACACATCATCTCGTGACTAACTCATTAGTCTTTTGCTTGCAAGGCTTATTGTGATGTGTGTTACCGAGAGGGCCCAGAGATACCTCTCCGACACTCGGAGTGACAAATCCTAATCTTGATCTATGCCAACACCACGAATACTTTCGGAGACACCTGTAGAGCATCTTTATGATCACCCAGTTACGTTGTGACGTTTGATAGCACACAAGGTGTTCCTACGGTATTCGGGAGTTGCATAATCTCATAGTCATAGGAACATGTATAAGTCATGAAGAAAGCAATAGCAGTTAAACTAAACGATCATAGTGCTATGCTAACGGATGGGTCTTGTCCATCACATCATTATCCTAATGATGTGATCCCGTTGATCAAATGACAACTCATGTCTATGGCTAGGAAACATAACCATCTTTGATCAATGAGCTAGTCTAGTAGAGGCATACTAGGGACATACTGTTTTGTCTATGTATTCACACATGTATTAAGTTTCCGGTTAATACAATTCTAGCATGAATAATAAACATTTATCATGATATAAGGAAATAAATAATAACTTTATTATTGCCTCTAGGGTATATTTCCTTCAGTCTCCCACTTGCACTAGAGTCAATAATCTAGCTCACATCGCCATGTGATTTAATACCGATAGTTCACATCGTTATGTGACCAACACCCAAAGGGTTTACTAGAGTCAATAATCTAGTTCACATCGCTATGTGATTAATACCCAAGAGTAATAAGGTGTGATCATGTTTTGCTTGTGAGAGAAGTTTAGTCAACGGGTCTGTCATATACAGATCCCTATGTATTTTGCAAATTTCTATGTCTACAATGCTCTGCATGGAGCTACTCTAGCTAATTGCTCCCACTTTCAATACGCATCCAGATTGATACTTAGAGTCATCTGGATTTAGTGTCAAAGCTTGCATCGGCGTAACCCTTTACGACGAACTCTTTATCACCTCCATAATCGAGAAATATTTCCTTAGTCATCCAATTACTAAGGATAATTTTGACCGCTGTACAGTGATCTACTCCTGGATCACTATTGTACCTCCCTGTCAAACTCTTGGCAAGGTACACAACGTGTTTTGTACACAGCATGGCATACTTTATAGAACCTATGGCTGAGGCATAGGGAATGACTTTCATTCTCTCTATATTTTTCTGCCGTGGTCTGGCTTTGAGTCTTACTCAACTTCACACCTTACAAGTCAGGCAAGAACTTCTTCTTTGACTGATCCATTTTGAACTACTTCAAAATCTTATCAAGGTATGTACTCATCGAAAGTCTTATTAAGCGTCTTGATCTATCTATATAGATCTTGATGCTCAATATGTAAGCAGCTTCACCGAGGTTTTTCTTTGAAAAACTTCTTTCAAACACTCCTTTATGCTTTCCAGAAAATTCTACATCATTTCCGATCGACAATATGTCATTCACATATACTTATCAGAAAGGTTGTAGGGCTCCCACTCACTTCTTGTAAATACAGGCTTCTCCAAAAGTCTGTATAAAACCATATGCTTTGATCACCTCATCAAAGCGTATATTCCAACTCCGAGATGCTTGCACCAGTCCATAGATGGATCGCTGGAGCTTGCATAATTTGTTAGCACCTTTTCGATCGACAAAACCTTCTGGTTGTATCATATACAACTCTTCTTTGAGATATCCATTCAAGAATGTAGTTTTGACATCCATTTGCCAGATTTCATAATCATAAAATGCGGCAATTGCTAACATGATTCGGACAGACTTAAGCATCGCTACAGGTGAGAAAGTCTCATCGTAGTCAACTCCTTGAACTTGTCGAAAACCTTTCACAACAAGTCGAGCTTTGTAAACAGTAATATTACCGTCTGCGTCTGTCGGTGTACTAAGGTAGGGGTACCTCAGTACCCCAACTTGTGCACGGGCGGTTGCAGCTTCCCGCGGCAGGGTTTACCACGTGCTCGCCGGAGACCTTCCTGCTCCATGTCAAACCAATCAAAAACAAAGTATACAAGACAGAAGATCGAGACCCCGGCAAGCGTAGCTTGCCGGGAAGGCCGTTCCAGGCTCAAGGTTACATCGCTCACGCAAGGCCCTGGCAAGAGGAGCTTGCCAGGATGACTAGAAGATTACATCATGGAAGACACGCCTCGGCGCTATACGCGTCCCGGCGAGGGCCCGGGGAGCGACAAGCTTCAGAGCCCAGCAAGCTCCCGGGCCCGGCGAGGTCAAGACCCCGGCAAGGTGCTTGCCGGGAGAGTTGCGCTGTGTGCCCGCGCTCCAGCTCATCGGCCCACGCGTCGCCCTGGGGCCATTCCAGGGACGCGTGGCGGATGGCTGTGCAGCCTGGGGGACACGGTGGCATTCCACGGTGGTGAAGCCATCGCCGTGGCAGACGGAGACGCAAGGGCGGGAGCTTTTGGGGTCGACAGCGACGGGCATTAAATGCCCTTGTCCCCCACTGTCAAAGTAGGTGGCGACCACTGTTCGCGCACTGTAGCTCCACTATTCCCGCACTGTTACAACTACCACCTCTTTTACATTTTTACCCCTTTCTCCTACGTTGACACCTGTCGGTGACCCCTTGCACTATAAAAGGAGGCCCATGCACAACGTGGAGGGGGTTCGGAACCTAGATCGCTCATACGCTCGGTGTAGCTGCTTCTTCAAGCTCCCGAGCTCTCCAACGCAATACACAACTAAGCAGGAGTAGGGTTTTACGCGACCACCGCGGCCCAAACCTGGGTAAAACTACCCGCGTGCTCGCTACGATCTGCTCTTCGTGCTCCCTCCGCCCTCGTACCGCACAGACAAGGGGCTCCGGTCCCATAGGTGTTCGTGGCGGACAGTTTCCCCCGACATCTTTGGCGCGCCAGGTAGGGGGCGTCGAGGTTGTGCGAATCTGATCCGGCGTTCGCGCGGGCGCATTCTTCACCAACCTCTCCAGTTTCATCAGCAACTTCATCGGCAACAGCACCATGGCCCCGAAGAAGAAGGCTTCGGAGGTCGGAGGCCCGTCTGCGTCTCACCCGCCGCCACCAAAGCCAACGGTGGGCGGGGGAGACGCCGTCGGAAGAGTGGTCGCCGGCGAGGACACTCGCGGCGCCACTAAATCAAAGGATAGGATGGACGACCGAGCCTCGGTCTCCGTGGACGCGCCGCGTCCATCTCAGCACACGACAACCCAGCCGCGCCATACCACGGGAGGTGGTATCCGCTTGCTGGGACAAGGGCAAACCGGAGGCTCGCGGGACGCCCCGGACCACCGTCCGGGCACAAGCAAAGCGAAGGCGCCGGCGCGGGACCCTGCTCCTTCTAACGTTGTTCGGAGTCCGAGCATATCCCGCTCCTCGCACCGTTCGCCCCCGTTCCCCTCCACTCCAGCAGAAGCGCTCGCAAGGGCGCAACTGCTCCTCGACTTCCCTCCAGCGGCAGACAAGGCCGAAGACTGGAGGGCCACCATCCAGAGCCTGATCGCCTTCGCCAACAACGATTCTCCACAGCAGCCGGTGGCCTCGCGGCCGCGGCAAGCTGAGAAGACGAAGGCCGACGGCGACAAGACCGCCGGGGGTGCGACAAGCGTGCACTCCCCGCCGCGGAAGCAGAAGACGCCGCCCCGCCGGAACAACGCCGACGACGGCTCCACGGCATCGTCGGATCCGCGGGCCCGTCGGGACCAGCGCCAGGTCCTCGACGACCGGCGACAAGAAGACGCTCGAACAACAATCGAGCGCCGCCGAGAAGCTCGGCGACAATCGGACCAGAGGGCTGGGGACGCTGTCGACGCGCGCGCGCGCCCGGTGAACCAGGCGACTTGTCGTACGCGGCAGGCTGCCCTGCGTTTACCCGTGAGCTGCGGCGCGTCCAGTGGCCCAGCATGAAGAATTTCAAGCCCGACGTACCGGAGAAGTACGACGGCAAGACGCACCCCTCAGAATTCCTCAGCGTTTACACCATCGCGGTGCAGGCTGCCGGGGGGCGCGACGAGAAGATTTTGGCAAACTACTTCCCGCTCGTGCTTAAGCCGAACGTCCGTTCGTGGCTTATGCACTTGCCGGAAGGTTCCATCTCTTCTTGGGCCGACCTTTGCCACCAGTTTGTTGGCGCCTTCACCGGCGGCCACAAACCCCACGGCCAGGAGAGCGATCTCCACATTCTGGCCCAGAAGGAAGGAGAGCCCCTGCGCAAGTACATCCAACGCTTCAGCCGTGTACAGCACAACATCCCTGATGTTCACCCTGCCGCGGTTATCAGTGCGTTCCACCAGAACATGCGTAACCGCCGCATGCGTGAAGAAATGGCGATGACCAAGATTCGGGATGTCAGCGAGCTCTATGCTCTGGCTGACAAGTGCGCACGTGCAGAAGAGGGGAGGAGACTCCCCGGGGAGGATGCTGGTGCAGGAGGAAGCGACAGCGACGACACCGCCCCGGCAAAGAAGGGCCGGCGGCGGAACAACAGAAGGAAGAACAAGAAGGAGGTGCTTGCCGTCGAGAAGTCCGGCAAGGAGGCTCCCGCCAAGCAAACACAGGCTGGCGGCTCCGGCAAGGAGCCTGCCCCTGTAGCGGCGGCCGACAAGCAGGACGGCTCCGACAAGCAATACTGTAAAATCCACCGCACCAAGGGCCACGACCTCTCCAACTGCAAGCGCGTCGAGTACCTCGTCGAGCAGCAGAAGGCTGAGTACGAGAGGCGCGACAAGGAGAAGGCCCAAGGTGGCGGCGGAGAGCCAAGCAAGAAGCGGCCATTCAATGGCCGGGGAGGACGCCGCGGCAAGGCCAAGCAGCGGCAAGGTGACCGACCTCCCCGGGGCCGCGACAAGGATGAAGAAGACGACGACGAAGACATGGAGGACGAGGATAACAGCGAACAGGAGTTCCAGAAGGCCACGGAGGTCCTATGCGTAGACGGTGGCGCCTCTCTGCACACCTCCCACCGCCAGCTAAAGCAGTGGGTGCGTGAGGTGAATGCAGCGGAGCCGCCCGTGGAGTCGCGCAGGCTCCTCAAATGGTCCAGCACGCCCATCATTTTCGATCTTGAGGATCACCCTGACCGCACCACTGCGGTCGGGTGCTTGCCGATGCTGGTTTCCCCCACCATCCGCAACCTCAAGGTCACCAAAATGTTGGTTGACGGCGGGGCCGGGCTGAACTTGATCTCCTCTGCTGTGATCAAGAAACTCCAAATCCCAGATGGCGAGCTCGAAGAGACCGGTTCTTTCCAAGGAATCAACCCGGGAAGGAGCAAGCCCAAGGGGAAGATCACTCTGCCGGTGACCTTTGGCGGGGAGCTCAACTTCAGAACTGAGCGCATCACTTTCGACGTCGCCGATATTCCGTTGCCATACAACGGAATACTCGGCCGTCCTGCCCTCGCCAAGTTCATGGCAGCTTCCCACCACGCTTACAATGTACTCAAGATGCCGGGGCCGATAAGCGTCATCACTGTCCACGGCGACAAGAAGGATGCGCTTGTCTGCGCCGACAAGATCTACCGGGATGCGGCAGCTGCGGCCGAGAAGGATACACTTGCCGCTGAAGCTCCCGGGGGGAAGAAGACGAAGACCAAGTCCGGCAAGTGCTCTGGGGCCCACTCCGGCAACCGCACCTCTTCGGAGTGCTGCGCTGCCGTCGAGGACGTTCCATCGAGCTCCACCGACAAGTGTAAGAAAGGGATGGCCGCTCCTCCGGCAACCAAGAAGGTGTCCGCCAAGGAGGACGGCACTGGTGGTACTTTCACCATCAGTGCCACGCTTGACAGCAAATAGGAAAGCGCGCTCGTTGCCTTCCTGCGGGCGAATGTCGATGTGTTTGCCTGGCAACCATCTGACATCCCCGGTGTTCCCAGGAAGGTAATTGAGCACAAGCTTGCTGTCTGTCCTCATGCGCGGCCCATCAAGCAGAAAGTGAGGAAGCAAGCCGTGGAGCGCCAAGAATTTATCAACGAAGAGATCAAGAAGTTAGAGGCAGCAGGCCTAGTTAGAGGTGTGATCCATCCGACGTGGTTAGCAAATCCAGTCGTCGTGCGCAAGGCCAACGGGAAGTGGAGACTGTGTATAGACTTCACCGATGTGAATAAGGCATGTCCCAAGGATCCATTCCCTTTGCCGCGCATTGACCAGATCGTTGACTCCACTGCCGGATGTGAGCTACTCTGTTTTCTTGATGCATATTCAGACTACCACCAGATCTTTATGGCCAAAGAGGATGAAGAGAAGACCGCATTTATCACTCCATGTGGCACTTATTGCTTCATACGCATGCCATTTGGACTGAAGAATGCAGGATCAACATTTGCAAGGGTAGTGTACACTGCTTTCGAGCCACAGATCCACAGAAATGTAGAGGCTTACATGGATGACATCGTGGTGAAAAGTAAGAACAAAGAAACCCTGATCCAAGATTTGGAAGAGACATTTCAGAACCTGCGCAGAATACAGCTCAAGTTGAACCCCGAGAAGTGCGTCTTTGGAGTTCCCTCCGGCAAGCTTCTCGGATTCTTTGTGTCACAGAGGGGTATTGAAGCCAACCCCGACAAGATTAAAGCCATTGAGCAGATTGAGGCCCCGAAGCGCGTCAAGGATGTCAGAAGGCTTGCAGGTTGTGTGGCTGCCCTCAGTAGGTTCATTTCGAAGTCTGCAGAACGCGCCCTACCTTTCTTCAAAATCTTGAAGAAGGCAGGTCCCATGAAGTGGACTCCGGAAGCGGAGGCAGCGCTGCAAGATTTGAAACGGTACCTATCCTCCACTCCAATACTTGTCGCACCTAGACCACAGGAAAAGTTGTTGCTATACCTAGCGGCAACCAACCAGGTGGTTAGTGTTGCGTTGGTAGCGGAGAGGGAGTCCGACGAGGAGTCTACACCACCGGCAAGCGAATCCAGCGACAAGCAGGGGGCTGCTCCGGCAAGCTCTGGCCCCGACAAGGACAACTCTGCGCAGGAACAAGATGAAGTGCGGAAGAAAATGGTGCAGCGCCCAGTGTATTTTGTGAGTTCCCTTCTCCAGGGGGCTAGATCAAGGTACTCTGGTGTGCAAAAGTTGCTTTTCGGCCTCCTCATGGCCTCGAGAAAGCTGCGCCATTACTTCCAAGCACATGAGATAACAGTGGTCACTCGCTTTCCGCTGAAGAGGATATTGCACAATCCGGAAGCGACAGGCAGGATCGTCGAGTGGGCACTGGAGTTGTCGAGCTTTGGACTCAAGTTTGAAAGTACTTCAACCATACAGAGCCGAGCTTTGGCAGAATTCATAGCTGAGTGGACCCCGACGCCCGATGAAGAAGTCCAAGAAACAAGTGCACCCGTACAAGAAGCGACAAGTGAATGGGTAATGTATTTTGATGGTGCCTTCTCGCTGCAAGGCGCCGGTGCTGGCGTGGTACTCATCGCGCCCACCGGAGAGCACCTCAAATATGTTATCCAGATGCACTTTCCCAGGGAGCAAGCGACAAACAACACTGCAGAATATGAAGGCTTGCTTGCCGGCCTCAGGATTGCGGCCGAACTTGGGATCAGGAAGCTGATTGTGCGGGGAGATTCTCAGTTGGTGGTCCGGCAAGTCAACAAGAACTATCAGAGCCCTTTGATGGAAGCTTATGTAGATGAAGTGAGGAAGCTTGAGGAGCACTTTGAAGGTCTGCAGATGGAGCACGTCCCGAGAGCTCAGAATGAAATTGCAGATGGCCTTTCAAAGTGTGCTTCGATGAAGTTGCCTGTGGGACCAGGGACCTTCTTGCTCAAGCTGACTCAGCCATCCGTTACACCATCAATTGGGCAGTCCAAGAAGAGAAAGTTGGTCTCCGGCGACTACTTGCCGGCGGATCTCCCTGAAACCGCCGCCAAGGTCCCCAAGATCGACAACCACAACGCTGAGGAACAGTTTGCTCCTGCAGATCCTCGGGTATGTACAGCTGAAGCAAGTGTTCCTGACAAGCCTCGCCCCGGCGAGCTTGCCGGGGGACCTTCAGCTCCGGCAGAGCCAGAGGTTCTTGCCGCAGAAGCTGAGGTCCCCGCAGCGGCCCTCATGCCTTTAGTCCTTGTCGTTGAGCCCCAAGCTCCGGCATGGGCACAGCAGATCGTCCGTTTTCTGCAAACTGGAGAACTTCCCGACGACCCAGAAGAAATAGAGAAGATAACCAGGCAGTCAAGTATGTACCAGTTCGTGGATAACGAGCTGTACAGAAGAAGGCTCAATGGTGTCAGACTGAAGTGCATCTCCAGGGAAGATGGACAGAAGCTGTTGGCAGAAATACACGGAGGCATATGCGGCCACCACATTGGCGCAAGGGCGCTTGCCGGGAAAGCTTTCCGGCAAGGGTTCTTTTGGCAAGAAGCCCTCCAAGATGCAACTGCACTAGTAACCAAGTGTGAAGCGTGCCAGTTCCATGCAAGGCAAATTCATCAACCAGCTCAAGCTCTCCAAACAATCCCTTTGTCATGGCCCTTCTCGGTCTGGGGACTCGATATCCTCGGCCCCTTCCCCCGAGCCGTCGGGGGCTTTGAGTACTTGTACGTTGCAATCGACAAGTTCACAAAGTGGCCAGAAGTGGAACCAGTGAGAAAGGTAACAGCACAGTCAGCAGTCAGGTTCTTCAGGTCGATTGTTTGCCGTTTCGGGATCCCTAACAGGATCATCACCGACAACGGTACACAATTCACTAGTCGCACCTTCATGCAGTACGTCCAAGACCTTGGCGCCAAGGTCTGTTTCGCTTCTGTTGCTCACCTGAGGAGCAACGGTCAAGCGGAGAGGGCCAATGCTGAAGTGCTGCGCGGACTCAAGACAAGGACCTTTGACAGGCTGCGCAAGTGCGGAAGAAATTGGATAGAGGAGCTACCGGCGGCTCTTTGGTCAATCAGAACGACACCAAGTCGAGCCACCGGACAGACCCCCTTTGCTCTAGTCTATGGAGCGGAGGCAGTTCTCCCCACGGAACTCGTATACGGATCTCCTCGAGTGCTCGCTTATGCTGAGCTCGAGCAAGAGCAACTGCGACAAGATGATGCGTTGCTCCTCGAGGAGGGACGTCTCCAGGCTGCTGTACGAGCTGCTCGATACCAGCAAGCCTTGCGTCGCTACCATAGCCGCAAGGTCAAGGCCAGGAGTCTCGAGGAAGGCGACCTTGTTCTTCGGCGTGTTCAGTCCGCCAAGAATTCCAACAAGTTGACGCCGAAGTGGGAAGGCCCTTATCGGGTGAGACAAGTCACGAGGCCCGGCGCTGTCCGCCTCGAGACCGAAGAAGGCTTACCGGTGAGCAACTCCTGGAACATAGAGCATCTTCGCAAGTTACACCCATAAGGCGCGGTTGCCGTGATCCGCTCCGGCAACCATCTTTTGTACAAGCCTTGCCGCTGTTGCATGTAACCCTTTGTACAAAGCCGGGCGCAGACCCCGTGCATCAGTAAAGATTTTGTGTTTTGCGCTATTTGCCTTTTGCATGCTTTTCCTTGTTATTTGCATGTGTTATTTGGCATCTTGTGCAACATACACATCCGGTAAGCATTAGCACGCCGAAAGGCCATATCTTGTTTCCCTCTTCTTTTCCTTTGCCTCTTAAGCAGAAGGAGCGTTCCTCGCGCACAAGTTTGCCGGGGGGGAAGGAGATGGAGGAGGAACCAAATGCTGTTCAAGAAAGAAAAGCCTTACCGAGAAGGAAGCAATATGTGAAAGCTAAGTTATTAGAATTTGGCCAGTTCAAATTTTTAATTTTTAGTTGTCTTCCTTGAACAATCACACTTTGTATGGAAAACCTGTGCGCGGAGGAACCTACCCGTAGCTAGCCGCACCCTTATCTTGTTTCCGAGTACGCTCAACGATCTAAGTGAGCTGCGACAAGTGTCGCGCCCTTGCTTCGTTTTCGAGTTCGCTCAGCAAGCTAAGTGCGTCGCGACTAGCCGCGGCAAGGTTGCTTGCCGGTGAGACCTTGGCCAGCAGGCTGCTCAGAGTCCAGCACTCAGCGCTCGCGGCAAGGGACCCTTGCCGGCAGGCTCCCCGGGAGCGTAGGGTGAAAAGCATACAAAGTAAATGACCAAGACAAGGAAGATAACATTGCACTGATTGATCAAAATGAGATAAATATCTTACAAAGGATTACTTGTCGCAATGATTAATGAGTTCATAACACCCTATGCAGCAACAAAAAAAGAGATAAAGATAAAGGAGGCCTAATCTACGCGGTCGCCCTCGATCCTGGAGATCTTGTTCACCTTGGCGATGATATGGGCGACCTGCTCCTTCAGCGCCTCCATGTTCGCGTCGGCCGGCAGGCTGCGAAGGACGTTGGTGAGATTTATACCGGGGTTGCGGTATAAAATCTTCGTCAGCACACGCTCCAAGGTTCCCGTGCAGAGCAGGCGCGACTCCTCGGCCAGCTGCGCGGGAATCTTCTTCCGAAGATTCGCAAGAGCCGGCGCGATTCCCCTGAAGAAGAGGCTGAGCTTGGCGCTGTGGGGGAGGTTCGGATCCGGGGAGTAGATGAGGTGCTCGACTTTCAGCGCCAGCAGCTCCTGGTCGATATTGGACGCAGAAGATACCAAGTCTTCGGTCCATACCTCAACGGTACGGCGGAAGTTCTCGGCCGCTTTGTTGGCGCTGTCCACCAAGGTTCGCTCCTTGCGGAGCTCCTCCTTCAACTTGGTCTCCCGATCCCGGACGGCGTCAAGCGAGTTCTTCAGTGTAGAAACCTTCAGCTCCAGATCCTCGATGGAGTCCTTGGCGGCCTTCAACTCGTCGCCCCTCTCAGAAAGACGCACCTGGAGTTCTGAGTTAGTGTGGGCGTCCTTCTCGCGCTCTATATTGAGCGCGGCGACCTTCTCCACGCTCGCCTTCAGCGACTCCTCCAGCTGCGCAACCTTGGCGGCAAGCTCCTCCTTGGCGGTCTCCGCGGTAGCCGCGGCAGCTCTCGCCTCCTTCAGCTCTCCGCCAAGGGCCTGCTCCCGAGCGGCAAGTTCTTCCTCGTGGGCGTCGAGGTTGACCTTCCGCTGGGCGAGCTCTCCTTCTCGCCGGGACAGCTCCACCCCGGCGAGCCGCTGCTGCTCTTCGGCCTCGGCCTTCTCCAGCACCCACTCTTGGTATTCTCCGGCGAGTCGCTCGCGCTCCTCCGCCACCTCGCGGAGGGCCGCCTGGTTGGCGGCGCTGAGCTCCGCCGCGCGCTTCTCCATCTCCGCGGCGGCCTTGGCGGCGAGGGCCTCCCAACAAGCAAGCTTCGCCTGCCTGGCCCGGTAAAGGGCCAGGAGCTGGTGAAGCAGCTTCTCCTCCTCGGGCCCTTCGCTTCCGCCGGGCGCCTCGACAATCTTCAAGCCCGCGGAGGCGAGGACCTCTCCGTCAAAGGCCTCGCCCTCCGCGGGGGCTCGCGACGAAGAACCCCACGGCACCTGGATGAAGACGCCGTTGGGGGCTTCGAGATAATAGCCGGCCTGCTCCGTTCCGGCGGAGGGGTCGGCGGCCGGCGCAGCACTTGATGCTCCCGCCGCCTCCGGGCCGGCGGTGCGGTCGCCGTCCCCCTCCCCGGCCGCTGCGTCCACAGCCGGAGCGGTCTCTGGCGCAGCTGGCTCGGCGGCTCCCGCCGTGTCCTCGGCGACAGGGGCGTCGCCGCCGCCGCCCTGCGCGCCCTCCTCCTCCTCGAGATTGATGACCTCCGTCTCCATCTGCTCGGGGGGAGGAGGATCTAGAAGAAGAAGAAGCAAAAGAAGCTCAAGCAAATATCCAAAAAGAAACAGTGCCAAGAAGACAAAGTTACGAGACCTACCTTGGCGGACGTCGTCGGCGGCGGGCTCCCTCGCCGGGGAGCTCTGCCTTGGCGGAGTGGCCATCCTCGCCGGGCTGCTCGCCCTTGGCGGGGTACTCGCCCTTGGCGGAGTACCCGCCCTTGGCGGAGCGCTCTCCCTTGCCGGGGAGTTCGGCCTTGGCGGGGACGGTGGGGCCTGCGGCTCCTCGGGGGCGGCCTCCGAACGCCCCTGCGGCTGTGGCTCCACCTCTACACAAGTCAAGATAAAAGCATCAAGATGTTAGAGCAAGACCAAAATCTCCAAGCGCACCCGACGAGCGGAAAGCTGGAACCCAGACTTACGCTGGGGGCTGCGCTGGGGGCTGCTCCTCGGAGCAGCGCTCGGGTCCGGCAGGCTTGGCTCCGGCACGTCCCCAGTTGCCGCGGTGGGCGAGTCATCCGCGACCTCGACCACGGGCACCTTGGCTTTCTTCGCCGCGCGCTGAGCCAAGGTCCTGAAATCGAAGCAAGAAACAAGATCAGCATCTACAATAACCAAGACGAAATTTGAGAAGATGAAGGATATCGAGTTCTTACTCCTGTTCCTCCTCGTCATCGTCGCTCAAGGCGGAGAAGTCGAACTCCACCTGGGGCGCGTCTGCGCGAGGAGCGGGAGGCGAAGACTCCCTCGGGCGCTTGGCGGTCCCCGGGGCTGGGGGCTGCGAAGACCCAGCCCCCGTGGTAGCCGGGGCCCGAGGGGCGGGCGGAACCGTCGCTCCGCTCTGCGAAGACTCCTGTCTGCTCGGCGCCGGCCTGCGAGGCGCCTCTGCCGTGGCCTGCACGCGGGCCGCCTCCGCTGTGGCTGGTGCGCCGGTCGCCCCCGGCGCGGCTTGACTTCCCCGGGGAGCTCGCGCTGCCCGGCGAGCTGGTTGTTGCCGGGGGGCCTGCGCCCTTTCCCCCGTCGCCGTCTTGCGGATGCGCTTAAGTGGAGACCGCCTAGGGCTCGCCCGGGGCGGGGAGGTCTCCGACGAGGAGAGGTCGTCAGCGTAGAGCTCCGTGGACCCGCCGGAGTCCTCGGCGGCCTCGGCGTCCTCCTCCTCCTCCTCCCCGGCTGGCTTGCTGGACCCAGCGCCCTGCGCTGCGGCCTCTTTTCCTCTGGCGCCTCCGCTTCCTCCGGCGCCTCCGCTCCCTGCGGCGCCCCTGTTCCCTCCGGCGGCGTGTCCTCTTGCCGCGGCCTCGGCCACGATCCCGGGGATCCCGGAGTGCCTCAAAGAGGGGACCCCGGCGAGCGCGTCGGGAGGGAGCTGCAGTAGTCTGCGGATCTCCGCCTCCTCCGCTTGGCAGGACGCGTCCGCAGCCTCTGCCTCAGCGGGTGTATAGCCAAATTCTCCTGCCGCTGCGGCTGCAGCGGCCTCTTCAGCCCGAGAAGCTATGTATGCAAGCTCTTGGTCGGTGGTGTCCCGTGTGTGCTCCTTGATATCGTCCTTGTTCTTCGCCACCTCCACGAGGTTGTCGAAGAAGCTGAGGATGTCTATTGACTTGGGCGGAATCCATGTGCGGTCCACGCCGTGCGAATCACACGCGGGCATCATGGCGCGAAGAGGATCACAGGCTGTGCTGTTGCAAAGGGGCACCACTCCCCGGGGGGATCTGAACCACTCTGGGTGGGCCGGGTCATGTTTAAAGAGTTCCCGGACCATCCCCTTCAGCTCCAGCGTCGTGAAGTTGAAGTTCAGCCCGGGGCGCAGCCTCATTATATCCGCCGCGTTGCCGTACTCCCATGCCGGCCTTTTCCTGTCTTGGAGAGGGGCGATGCGGCGGCGGAGGAAGTCTGCGCCTACTTCTGCGACAGACAGCCTGGCGGTCCGGAGACGCAGAATCTTGATGAGGGCGACGTTGAGCTTGCCGTCGTCCGAATCCAGCTCGCTCCAGTCTCTGCCGCGCACGATGGGCGTTGTGCGCGGCGCGGTGAAGGATTGCGGCTGGTCCTCGACAATCCAGCACCATTCCGCACGCCACTCCTCCCACTTGCCGCGGAGCTCCCCCGGCAAGTAAGACTCCTTCTTGTTCAGACGAAAAACCCAAGAAATTTCTCCGGAGAGGGGGGCGCCGGCCTCTGCTCTAGGGGTGAAGAAGTGCCTAAACAGCGCTACGTTTGGGTGTATTCCTATATAGTTTTCGCACATATGTGCGAAAACCGCCATTGTGAGGATGGCGTTGGGGGTGAAGTCAAGAAGGTGGAGGCCATAGGTGTGCATTATGTCACAGAAGAAATCGGAAAAAGGAGGGCAAAGACCGCAGTGGAAGAAGGCTGCGAAGAAATAGTACCCGCCGGGATAGTTGTCCTTGGCGGCGGCCGGATAAGCTCGAGTGCGGGGGTGCGCCTTGGTTTCCTTGGCCCAGAACAAGCAATACTTGTTCCAGAGCTCCCGCGCGCTGAGCTTCGGCGGGAAGACGAGGTTCCGCTTCCGATACGCGGCGAGCTTCGCCGCTTGCTCCGACTTCTCCTTCTTGGCTTTCTCCGCCTTCGCCTTCTCGGTCTTCGGGGCCATGGTGGAGGCGGCGGAGGAAGGGGAACGAAGAGCCCGGCGACGTCGGAGATGCAGACGGCGGCGGCGGAGGTGTGGAGGCGGAGCGCAAAGGGGATCTCTGGAGGAAGAAGAGGATGCAATGAAAGCGTAAGGAGGGGAACCGCTCCTGCTTCCTCTGCTTTTATGGGGAAGTGGGGGGCGTTTCGCTCTTTTCATTGAAAGAACGTGGGCACGTCCCATCCCACGACGCCGCAATCGACGCGTGCCGTTACAGGGGGACGCGGCAGATACGGAAGTGGATTCGGCGCGCCGTGGGCCGCGTGTGCCCGTGCACTGTTTTGGGCCTGGCCCAACAGCGCTCGGCACCGTGTGTGGCCCAGGCCCGGGGGCTCCTGTCGGTGTACTAAGGTAGGGGTACCTCAGTACCCCAACTTGTGCACGGGCGGTTGCAGCTTCCCGCGGCAGGGTTTACCACGTGCTTGCCGGAGACCTTCCTGCTCCATGTCAAACCATTCAAAAACAAAGTATACAAGACAGAAGATCGAGACCCCGGCAAGCGTAGCTTGCCGGGAAGGCCGTTCCAGGCTCAAGGTTACATCGCTCACGCAAGGCCCTGGCAAGAGGAGCTTGCCAGGATGACTAGAAGATTACATCATGGAAGACACGCCTCGGCGCTATACGCGTCCCGGCGAGGGCCCGGGGAGCGACAAGCTTCAGAGCCCAGCAAGCTCCCGGGCCCGGCGAGGTCAAGACCCCGGCAAGGTGCTTGCCGGGAGAGTTGCGCTGTGTGCCCGCACTCCAGCTCATCGGCCCACGCGTCGCCCTGGGGCCATTCCAGGGACGCGTGGCGGATGGCTGTGCAGCCTGGGGGACACAGTGGCACTCCACGGTGGTGAAGCCATCGCCGTGGCAGACGGAGACGCAAGGGCGGGAGCTTTTGGGGTCGACGGCGACGGGCATTAAATGCCCTTGTCCCCCACTGTCAAAGTAGGTGGCGACCACTGTTCGCGCACTGTAGCTCCACTATTCCCGCACTGTTACAACTACCACCTCTTTTACATTTTTACCCCTTTCTCCTACGTTGACACCTGTCGGTGACCCCTTGCACTATAAAAGGAGGCCCATGCACAACGTGGAGGGGGTTCGGAACCTAGATCGCTCATACGCTCGGTGTAGCTGCTTCTTCAAGCTCCCGAGCTCTCCAACGCAATACACAACTAAGCAGGAGTAGGGTTTTACGCGACCACCGCGGCCCGAACCTGGGTAAAACTGCCCGCGTGCTCGCTACGATCTGCTCTTCGTGCTCCCTCCGCCCTCGTACCGCACAGACAAGGGGCTCCGGTCCCATAGGTGTTCGTGGCGGACAGTTTCCCCCGACAGCGTCGGTCTTCCTCTTGAAGATCCATTTATTTTCGATGGCTTGTCGATCATCGGGCAAGTCAACCAAAGTCCACACTTTGTTCTCATACATGGATCCCATCTCAGATTTCATGGCTTCAAGCCATTTTGTGGAATCTGGGCTCATCATCGCTTCCTCATAGTTCGTAGGTTCATCATGGTCTAGTAACATGATTTCCAGAACTGGGTTGCCGTACCACTCTGGTGCGGAACGTACTCTGGTTGATCTACGACGTTCAGCAGAAACTTGATCCGAAGTTTCATGATCATTATCATTAACTTCCTCACTAATTGGTGTAGGAATCACTGGAACAATTTCCTGTGATGTACTACTTTCCAATCCGGGAGAAGGCACAATTACCTCATCAAGTTCTACTTTCCTCCCACTCACTTCTTTCGAGAGAAAACTCCTTCTCTAGAAAGGATCCATTTTTAGCAACGAATATCTTGCCTTCGGATCTGTGATAGAAGGTGTACCCAACAGTCTTTTGGGCATCCTATGAAGATTTACTTCTCCGGTTTGGGTTCGAGCTTATCATGTTGAAACTTTTTCACATAAGCATCGCAGTCCCAAACTTTAAGAAACAACAACTTTGGTCTCTTGCCAAACCACAGTTCTTAAGGCGTTGTCTCAACGGATTCAGATGAGGCCCTTATTTAACGTGAATGCAGCTGTCTCTAATGCATGACCCAAAACGATAGTGGTAAATCGGTAAGAGACATCATAGATCGCACCATATCTAATAAAGTACGGTTACGACGTTCGGACACACCATTACGCTGTGGTGTTCCAGGTGGCGTGAGTTGTGAAACTATTCCACATTGTTTCAAATGAAGACCAAACTCGAAACTCAAATATTCTCCTCCACGATCAGATCGTAGGAACTTTATTTTCTTGTTACGATGATTCTCTACTTCACTCTGAAATTCTTTGAACTTTTCAAATGTTTCAGACTTGTGCTTCATTAAGTAGATATACCCATATCTGCTCAAATCATCAGTGAAGGTCAGAAAATAACGATACCCGCCGCGAGCATCAACACTCATTGGTCCACATACATGAGTATGTATGATTTCCAACAAATCTGTTGATCGCTCCATAGTTCCGGAGAACGGAGTTTTAGTCATCTTGCCCATGAGGCATGGTTCGCAAGCACCAAGTGATTCATAATCAAGTGATTCCAAAAGTCCATCATTATGGAGTTTCTTCATGCGTTTTACACCAATATGACTTAAACGGCAGTGCCACAAATAAGTTGCACTATCATTATTAACCTTGCATCTTTTGGCTTCAATATTATGAATATGTGTATCACACGATCGAGATCCAACAAACTATTTTCATTGGGTGTATGACCATAGAAGGTTTTATTCATGTAAACAGAACAACAATTATTCTCTAACTTACATGAATAACCGTATTGCAATAAACATGATCAAATCACATTCATGCTCAACACAAACACCAAAATAACAGTTATTTAGGTTCAACACTAATCCCGAAAGTATAGGGAGTGTGCGATGATGATCATATCAATCTTGGAACTGCTTCCAATACACATCGTCACTTCATCCTTTAACTAGTTTATGTTCATTATGCAACTCCCACTTCGAGTTATTAATCTTTAGCAACTGAACCAATATCAAATACCGAGGGGTTGCTATGAACACTAGTAAAATACACATCAATAATCTGTATATCAAATATACCTTTGTTCACTTTGCCATCCTTCTTATCCGCCAAGTATCTAGGGCAGTTCCACTTCCAGTGACCATTTCCTTTGCAGTAGAAGCACTTGTTTCAGGCTTGAGTTTAGTTTTGGGTTTCTTCACGGGAGTGACAACTTGCTTGTCATTCTTCTTGAAGTTCCCCTTCTATCCCTTTGCCCTTTACTTGAAACAAGTGGTCTTGTTAACCATCAACACTTGATGCTTTTTCATGATTTCTACCTTCGACGATTTCAGCATCGTGAAGAGCTCGGGAATTACTTTCGTCATCCCTTGCATATTATAGTTCATCACGAAGTTCTACTAACTTGGTGATAGTGTCTAGAGAACTTTGTCAATTACTATCTTATTTGGAAGATTAACTCCCACTTGATTAAAGTAATTGTAGTACCCAGACAATCTGAGCACATGCTCACTGGTTGAGCTATTCTCCTCCATCTTGTAGGCAAAGTACTGTCAGAGGTCTTATACCTCTCGACACGGGCATGAGTATGAAATACTAATTTCAACTCTTGGAACATCTTATATGCTCCGTGGCGTTCAAAACGTTTTTGAAGTCCCGGTTATAAGCCGTAAAGCATGGTGCACTAAACTATCAAGTAGTCATCATACTGAGCTTTTGTCAAAACGTTCATAACGTCTACATCTGCTCCTGCAATAGGTCTGTCACCTAGCGGTGCATCAAGGACATATTTCTCTGTGCAGCAATGAGGATAATCCTCAGATCACGGAACAATTCCGCATCATTGCTACTAACATCTTTCAACTTGGTTTTCTCTAGGAACATATGACAAATAAACGGGGAGCAACATCGCGAGCTATTGATCTACAACATAGATATGCTAATACTACCAGGACTAACTTCATGATAAATTAAAGTTCAATTTAATCAATTACTTAAGAACTCCCACTTAGATAGACATCCCTCCGGTCATCTAAATGATCACGTGATCCAAATCAACTAAACCATGTCCGATCATCACATGAGATGGAGTAGTTTCAATGGTGAACATCTTATGTTGATCATATCTACTATATGATTCACGCTCGACCTTTCGGTCTCCAGTGTTCCGAGGCCATATCTGCATATGCTAGGCTCGTCAAGTTTAACCCGAGTATTCTGCGTGTGCAAAACTAGCTTACACCCGTTGTATTTGAACGTAGAGCTTATCACACCCGATCATCACGTGGTGTCTCGGCACGACGAACTTTCGCAACGGTGCATACTCAGGGAGAACACTTATACCTTGAAATTTAGTAAGGGATCATCTTATAATGCTACCGTCGTTCTAAGAAAAATAAGAAGCATAATAAGATAAACATCACATGCAATCAAAATATGTGACATGATATGGCCATCATCATGTTGTGCTTTTGATCTCCATCTCCAAAGCACCTTCATGATCACCTTCACAAAACATGATCATCTCATACAAAACCCGTATAACTCATCATGTCTTGACCATATCACATCACAACATGCCCTGCAAAAACAAGTTAGACGTCCTCTACTTTGTTTGTTGCAAGTTTTACGTGGCTGCTACGGGCTTTAGCAAGAACCGTTCTTACCTACGCATACAAAACCACAACGATGTTTCGTCAAGTATGTGCTGTTTTAACCTTCACAAGGACCGGGCGTAGCCACACTTGATTCAGCTAAAGTGAGAGAGACAGACACCCGCCAGTCACCTTTAAGCAACGAGTGCTCGAACGGTGAAACCAGTCTCGCGTAAGCGTACGCGTAATGTCGGTCCGGGCCGCTTCATCTCACAATACCGCCGAAGCAAAGTATGACATGCTGGTAAGCAGTATGACTAGTATCGCCCACAACTCATTGTGTTCTACTCGTGCATATCATCTACGCATAGACCTGGCTCTGATGCCACTGTTGGGGAACGTAGTATTTTAAAATTTTCCTACGATCACGCAAGATCTATCTACCAGATGCATAGCAACGAGAGGGGAGAGTGCGTTTACGTACCCTCGTAGACCGGGAGCGGAAGCGTCAAGTGACGTGGTTGATGTTGTCGAACTTCTTCGCGATCCAACCGATCAAGCACCGAACGTACGGCACCTCCACGTTCAGCACACGTTCAGCTTGATGACGTCCCACGAGCTCTTGATCCAGTTGAGCTTCACGGGAGAGTTTCGTCAGCACGACGGCGTGGTGACGGGTATGATGTGTTCACCAGCGCAGGGCTTCGCCTAAGCTCCGCGACGGTATGACCGAGGTGTGATTCTGTGGAGGGGGGCACCACACACGGCTAAAACAATTCAACTTGTGTGTCTTTGGGTGCCCCCCTGCCCCCGTATATAAAGGAGCAAGGGAGGAGGGCCGGCCAACCTCCTATGGTGCGGCTAGGGAAGGAATCCTTCTAGGAATAGGATTGCAATCCTATTCCTAGTAGGAATCACCAAAGAAGGAAGAGATGGAGTAGGAAAAGGAAGAGGTGGCGCCTCCCACCAATCCTAGTCCAACTAGGAACTAGGTGGGGCGCCGGCCAGCCCTATGGGCTGCCTCTCTCCTTTCCACAAGGCCCACTCTGGACCATCCCCCTTCGTAGGAGGTTCCGGTAACCCCCTTCGGCAATCCCGATAAATCCGAAACTTTTCCGGTATACTTCCGGTGTCCGAATATAGCCGTCCAATATATCAATCTTTATGTCTCGGACATTCCGAGACTCCTCGTCATGTCCGTGATCTCATCTTGGACTCCGAACTACCTTCGGTACATCAATACTCATAAACTCATAATACCGATCGTCATCAAACGTTAAGCGTGCGGACCCTACGGGTTCGAGAACTATGTAGACATGACCGAGACTCATCTCCGGTCAATAACCAATAGCGGAACCTGGATGTTCATATTGGCTCCTACATATTCTACGAAGATCTTTTATCGGTCAGAACCGCATAACTACATACGTTGTTCCTTTTGTCAAACGGTATGTTACTTGCCCGAGATTCGATCGTCGGTATCTCTATACCTAGTTCAATCTCGTTACCGGCAAGTCTCTTTACTCGTTCCGTAACACATCATCTCGTGACTAACTCATTAGTCTTTTGCTTGCAAGGCTTATTGTGATGTGTGTTACCGAGAGGGCCCAGAGATACCTCTCCGACACTCGGAGTGACAAATCCTAATCTTGATCTTTGCCAACACCACGAATACTTTCGGAGACACCTGTAGAGCATCTTTATGATCACCCAGTTACGTTGTGACGTTTGATAGCACACAAGGTGTTCCTACGGTATTCGGGAGTTGCATAATCTCATACTCATAGGAACATGTATAAGTCATGAAGAAAGCAATAGCAGTTAAACTAAACGATCATAGTGCTATGCTAACGGATGGGTCTTGTCCATCACATCATTCTCCTAATGATGTGATCTCGTTGATCAAATGACAACACATGTCTATGGCTAGGAAACATAACCATCTTTGATCAATGAGCTAGTCTAGTAGAGGCATACTAGGGACATACTGTTTTGTCTATGTATTCACACATGTACTAAGTTTCCGGTTAATACAATTCTAGCATGAATAAAAGACATTTATCATGATATAAGGAAATACAAATAACATCTTTATTATTGCCTCTAGGGCATATTTCCTTCAGAAACTGTCCTAGATACTTGGCGGATAAGAAGGATGGCAAAGTAAACAAAGGTATATTTGATATACAAATTATTGATGTGTACTTTACTAGTGTTCATAAGCAACCCCTGGGTATTTGATACCGGTTTAGTTGCTAAAATTAGTAACTCGAAACGAGAGTTGCAGAATGAACAGAGACTAGTTAAAGGTGAATTGATGATGTGTGTTGGAAGTGGTTCCAAGATTGATAAGATCATCGCACACTCCCTATACTTTCGGGATTAGTGTAGAATCTAAATAAATGTTATTTGGCATTTGCGTTGAGCATGAATATGATTTGATCATGTTTGTTGCAATACGGTTATTCATTTAAAGTCATTGAATAATTGTTATTATGTTTACATGAATAAAGCCTTCGATGGTCATACACCCAATAAAAATAGACTGTTGGATCTCGATCGTAGTGATACACATATTCATAATATTGAAGCCAAAAGATTCAAGGTTAATGATGATAGTGCAACTTATTTGTGGCACTGCCGTTTAGGTCATATTGGTGTAAAGCGCATGAAGAAACTCCTTAGTGATGGACTTTTGGAATCACTTGATTATGAATCACTTGGTGCTTGCGAACCATGCCTCATGGGTAAGATGACTAAAACTCCGTTCTCTAGAACAATGGAGCGAGCAACTGATTTATTGGAAATCATACATACTGATGTATGTTGACCGATGAGTGTTGAGGCTCGCGGCGGGTATCATTATTTTCTGACCTTCACTGATGATTTGAGCAGATATGGGTATATCTACTTGATGAAGCACAAGTCTGAAACATTTGAAAAGTTCAAACAATTTCGGAGTGAAGTAGAAAATCATCGTAACAAGAAAATAAAGTTTCTACGATCTAATCGTGGAGGTGAATATTTGAGTTATGAGTTTGGTCTTCATTTGAAACAATGTGGAATAGTTTCACAACTCACGCCACCCGGAACACCACAGCGTAATGGTGTTTCCGAACGTCGTAACCGTAATTTATTGGATATGGTGCGGTCTATGATGTCTCTTACCGATTTACCACTATCGTTTTGGGGTTATGCTTTAGAGACAGCTGCATTCACGTTAAATAGGGCACCATCAAAATCCGTTGAGACGACGCCTTATGAACTATGGATTGGCAAGAAACCAAAGTTGTCATTTCTTAAAGTTTGGGGCTGCGATGCTTATGTGAAAAAGCTTCAATCTAATAAGCTCGAACCCAAGCCGGAGAAATGTGTCTTCATAGGATACCCAAAGGAGACTGTTGGGTACACCTTCTATCATAGATCCGAAGGCAAGATATTCGTTGCTAAGAATGGATCCTTTCTAGAGAAGGAGTTTCTCTCGAAAGAAGTGAGTGGGAGGAAAGTGGAACTTGATGAGGTAATTGTACCTTCTCCCAAATTGGAAAGTAGTACATCACAGAAACTAGTTCCAGTGATTCCTACACCAATTAGTGAGGAAGCTAATGATGATGATCATGAAACTTCAGATCAAATTTCTGCTGAACTTCGTAGATCAACCAGAATAGGTTCCGCACCTGAGTGGTACGGTAACCCAGTTCTGGAAGTCATGTTACTAGACCATGATGAACCTACAAACTATGAGGAAGCGATGATGAGCCCAGATTCCGCAAAATGGCTTGAGGCCATGAAATCTGAGATGGGGTCCATGTATGAGAACGAAGTGTGGACTTTGGTTGACTTGCCCGGTGATCGGCAAGCCATCGAAAATAAATGGATCTTTAAGAGGAAGACCGACGCAGACGGTAATGTTACTATTTACAAAGCTCGACTTGTTGCGAAAGGGTTTCGACAAGTTCAAGGAGTTGACTACGATGAGACTTTCTCACCCGTAGCGATGCTTAAGTCTGTCCGAATCATGTTAGCAATTGCCACATTTTATGATTATGAAATATGGCAAATGGATGTCAAAACTGCATTCCTGAATGGATATCTCAAAGAAGAGTTGTATATGATACAACCAGAGGGTTTTGTCGATCCAAAAGGTACTAACAAAGTGTGCAAGCTCCAGCGATCCATCTATGGACTGGTGCAAGCATCTTGGAGTTGGAATATACGCTTTGATGAGGTGATCAAAGCATATGGTTTTATACAGACTTTTGGAGAAGCCTGTATTTACAAGAAAGTGAGTGGGAGCTCTGTAGCATTTCTGATATTATATGTGGATGCCATATTGTTGATTGGAAATGATATAGAATTTCTGGATAGCATAAAAGGATACTTGAATAAGAATTTTTCAATGAAAGACCTCGGTGAAGCTGCTTACATATTAGGCATCAAGATCTATAGAGATAGATCAAGACGCTTAATTGGACTTTCACAAAGCACATACCTTGATAAAGTTTTGAAGAAGTTCAAAATGGATCAGTCAAAGAAAGGGTTCTTGCCTGTGTTACAAGGTGTAAAGTTGAGTAAGACTCAATGCCCGACCACTGCAGAAGATAGAGAGAAAATGAAAGTCATTCCCTATGCCTCAGCCATAGGATCTATCATGTATGCAATGTTGTGTACCAGACCTGATGTGTGCCTTGCTATAAGTCTAGCAGGGAGGTACCAAAGTAATCCAGGAGTGGATCACTGGACATCGGCCAAGAACATCCTGAAATACCTGAAAAGGACAAAGGATATGTTTCTCGTGTATGGAGGTGACAAAGAGCTCGTCATAATCGGTTACGTCGATTCTAGCTTTGACGCTGGTCCGGATGACTCTAAGTCACAAACCGGATATATATTTTTATTAAACGGTGGAGCTGTCAGTTGGTGTAGTTCCAAGCAAAGCGTCGTGGCGGGATCTACGTGTGAAGCGGAATACATAGCTGCTTCGGAAGCAGCTAATGAAGGAGTCTGGATGAAGGAGTTCATATCCGATCTAGGTGTTATACCTAGTGCATCGGGTCCAATGAAAATCTTTTGTGACAACACTGGAGCAATAGCCTTGGAGAAGGAATCCAGGTTTCACAAGAGAACAAAGCACATCAAAAGACACTTCAATTCCATCCGCGATCTAGTCAAGGAGGGAGACATAGAGATTTGCAAGATACATACGGTTCTGAATGTTGCAGACCCGTTGACTAAGCCTCTTCCACGGGCAAAACATGATCAGCACCAAGACTCCATGTGTGTTAGGGTCATTACTTTGTAATCTAGATTATTAACTCTATTCAAGTGGGAGACTGAAGGAAATATGCCCTAGAGGCAATAATAAAGATGTTATTTGTATTTCCTTATATCATGATAAATGTCTTTTATTCATTCTAGAATTGTATTAACCGGAAACTTAGTACATGTGTGAATACATAGACAAAACAGTATGTCCCTAGTATGCCTCTACTAGACTAGCTCATTGATCAAAGATGGTTATGTTTCCTAGCCATAGACATGAGTTGTCATTTGATCAACGGGGTCACATCATTAGGAGAATGATGTGATGGACAAGACCCATCCGTTAGCTTAGCACTATGATCGTTTAGTTTTACTGCTATTGCTTTCTTCATGACTTATACATGTTCCTATGACTATGAGATTATGCAACTCCCGAATACCAGAGGAACACCTTGTGTGCTATCAAACGTCACAACGTAACTGGGTGATTATAAAGATACCCTACAGGTGTCTCCGAAGGTGTTCGTGCTGTTGGCATAGATCAAGAATAGGATTTGTCACTCCGAGTGTTGGAGAGGTATCTCTGGGCCCTCTCGATAATACACATCATAATAAGCCTAGCAAGCAAATGACTAATGAGTTAGTCACGGGATGATGTATTATGGAACGAGTAAAGAGACTTGCTGGTAATGAGATTGAACTAGGTATTGAGATACCGACGATCGAATCTCGGGCAAGTAACATACTGATGACAAAGGGAACAACGTATGTTGTTATGCGGTTTGACCGATAAAGATCTTCGCAGAGTATGTAGGAGCCAATATGAGCATCCAGGTTCCGCTATTGGTTATTGACCGGAGATGAGTCTCGGTCATGTCTACATAGTTCTCGAACCCGTAGGGTCCGCACGCTTAAAGTTTGATGACGATCGGTATTATGAGTTTATGAGTTTTGATGTACCGAAGGTAGTTCAAAGTCCCAGATAAGATCACAGACATGACGAGGAGTCTTGGAATGTCCGAGACATAAAGATTGATATATTGGACGACTATATTCGAACACCGGAAGTGTTCTGGAAAGTTTCGGAATTAACCGGAGTGACGGGGGGGTTACCGGAACCCCCCGGGGGAAAGTTGGGCCCTAGTGGGTCTTTGGGGAGAAAGAGGGCAGCAGCCAAGAGGTGGCGCGCCCCCTCCCAAGGGGTAGTCCGAATTGGACTAGGGGAGGGGGGCGCGGCCCCTCTTTCCCTCTCCCTCTCCCTCTCTTTCCTTCCCCCTCTCTCCCTCTTGGTGATTCCTACTAGGAATAGGATTGCAATCCTATTCCTAGTAGGATTGCTCCTCTTGGCGCGCCATAGGAGGGCCGGCTGGCCTCCCCCTTGCTCCTTTATATACTGGGGCAGGGGGCACCTCTAGACACAAGTTGATCTCTCCAGCCGTGTGCGGTGCCCCCCTCCATAGAAACACACCTCGGTCATACCGTTGCAGTACTTAGGCGAAGCCCTGCGCCGGTAACTTCATCATATCCGTCACCACGCCGTCCTGCTGAAGAAACTCTCCCGTGAAGCTCAACTGGATCAAGAGCTCGTGGGACGTCATCAAGCTGAATGTGTGCTGAACGCCGAGGTGCCGTACGTTCGGTGCTTGATCGGTTGAATCGCGAAGAAGTTCGACTACATCAACCGCGTCACTTGACAATTCCGCTTTCGGTCTACGAGGGTACGTAGACATACTATCCCCCCTCGTTGCTATGCATCTGGTAGATAGATCTTGCGTGATCGTAGGAAAATTTTAAAATACTACGTTCCCCATCAGTGGGGGCGTCTCCCCTAGGGCAGTCGCCCCTCCCGGCTTCGGGGGGCAAGTTTCCTAGGGGTGGGGGCGCCCAAACTCATCTAGGGTTTCCCCTGTGGCCGCCGCCCCTCCCCTAGGGAAACCCTAGGGCGCCTCCTCCTCTCCCCTTCCCCCTATATATAGTGAGGGAGAGAGTGGGCAGCCGGACCCCTTCCCTGGCGCAGCCCTCTTCCCCTCCCAACTCCTCCTCTTCCTTCGTAGAGCTTGGCGAAGCCCTGCCGGAGAACTGCAAGCTCCACCACCACGCCGTTGTGCTGCCGGAGATCTTCCCCAACTTCTCCACCCCCCCTGGCTGGATCAAGAAGGAGGATACGTCCCCGGGCTGTACGTGTGTTGAACGCGGAGGCGCCGTTGTTCGGTGCTTAGATCGGAATCGACCGCAATCTGAATTGCTGCGTGTACGACTCCACCAACCGTGTTCTTATAACGCTTCCGCATCACGATCTTCAAGGGTATGAAGATGCACTCCCTCCCTCTCGTTGCTAGTAATCCATAGATTGATCTTGGTGATGCGTAGGATTTTTGTTTTGTTTTCTGCAACGATCCCCAACACCCACTTCATATGCATAGGATTTTGTGAGCAAACAACTTTTGGGAGTAAGAATCAACTGGCATAGGAAGGCAAAAACAAGCAAAACTTTAAGATTTTCAACACATAGAGATGAAACCTGATATTATTGCAATTCCTACAATTATATGTTCCTCCCTCATAATAATTTTCAGTAGCATCCTGAATGAATTCAACAATATCACCATCACATAAAGCATTCTTTTCATGATGCATAAGCATATAAATTTTGCTACTCTCCATATAAGCAAATTTATTCTCATGAATAGTGGTGGGAGCAAACTCAACAAAATAACTATCATGAGATTGAAAATTAAAGTCAGACAAGTTTCATGGTTATCATTATTCAATATAGCATACATGTCATCACCATAATCATCATAGATAGCAACTTTGTTATCATAATCAAATACAACCTCCTTCAAATAGTGGATTCATCACTAAATAAAGTCACGAGCTCTCCAAATCCACTTTTATCAATATAATCATCATAAATAGGAGGCATACTACCATTATAACAAATTTCCACATCAAATCTTGGGGGACTAAAAATATCATATTCATCAAATATAGCATCCCCCAGCTTATGGCTTTTCATATCATTAGCATCATGGATATTTAAAGATTTCATACTAACAACATTGCAATCATGCTAATCATTTATGCCAAACATTTTATTGACTTCTTCTTCTAACAATTGAGCACAATTTTCTGATCCATCATTTTCAAGAAAGATATTATAAAGATGATCAATAATATGATGCCAACCTCAATTCCATTTTTTTGTTTTCTTTTACAAAACCAAACTAGTGATAAATCAAGAAACTAAAAGATTCGATTGCAAGATCTAAAAATATACCTTCAAGCACTCATCTCCCCGGCAACGGTGCCCGAAAAGAGCTTGATGTCCACTACACAACTTGTTCTTGTAGACTCGTGTTGGGCCTCCAAGCGCAGAGTTTTGTAGGACAGTAGCAAATTTCCCTCAAGTGGATGACCTAAGATTTATCAATCTGTGGGGGTGTGGGATGAAGATGATCTCTCTTAAACAACCCCGCAACCAAATAATAAAAAGTCTCTTTTGTCCCCAACACACCAAATACAATGGGAAATTGTATAGGTGCACTAGTTCGGCGAAGAGATGATGATACAAGTGTAATATGGATAGTAGATATGAGTTTTTGTAGTGCGAACAAGAAAAAACAGCAAGGTAGTAAATAGTAAAACGGAGCACAAATGGTATTGCAATGATGGAAAATGAGGCCTAGGGTGCATACTTTCACTAGTGCAATCTCTCAACAATGCTAACATAGTTGGATCATATAACCATCCCTCAAAGTGCGATGAAGAATCACTCCAAAGTTCCTATCTAGCGGAGAACATAAGAATAAATTGTTTGTAGCTATTCGTTCCGATCGATCTATCCAAGAGTTCGTACTAAAATAACACCAAGTTACTCTTTCCGGTCGATCTATCAAGAGTTCGTACTAAAATAACACAAGTTATTCTTTTCGATCGATCTATCAAGAGTTTGTACTAAAATAACACCAAAACAAATTCACATTCATAATACTCAATCCAACACAAAGAATTTCAAAGAGTGCCCCAAGATTTCTACCGGAGAAACAAAGACAGAACGTGCATCAACCCCTATGCATAGATTACCCCAATGTCACCGTGGGAATCCGCAAGTTGAGTGCCAAAACATATATCAAGTGAATCAATATGATACCCCATTGTCACCACGAGTATTCAATTGCAAGGCACATATCAAGTGTTCTCAAATCCATAAAAATATTCAATCTGATAACAACGAAATCTCAAAGACAAAAACTCAATTCATCACAACAAGATAGAGAGGGAAAAACACCATATGATCCAACTATATTAACAAAGCCCGCGCTACATCAAGATTGTGCATCTCAAGAACACGAGAGGGAGAGATTAAACACATAGCTATGGTTAGGAACATGTACGATCAAATGCCAAGAAAACGGATGGGTCTTTTCCATCACATCATTCTCATAATGATGTGAACCCGTTATCAAATGACAACTCATGTCTATGGTTAGGAAACCTTAGCCATCTTCGATTAACGAGCTAGTCTAGTAGAGGCTTACTAGGGACACGGTATTTGTTTATGTATTCACACATGTATTTAGGTTTCCGGTCAATACAATTCTAGCATGAATAATAAACCTTTATCATGAATAAGGAAATATAAAATAATAGCAACTTTATTATTGCCTCTAGGGCATATTTCCATCAGTCTCCCACTTGCACTAGAGTCAATAATCTAGATTACATTGTAATGAATGTAACACCCATGGAGTCTTGGTGATGATCATGTTTTTGCTCGTGGAAGAGTCTTAATCAACGGGTCTGCAACATTCGATCCGTATGTACTTTGCAAATTTCTATTTCTCCATCCTTAACTAATTCACGAATGGAGTTGAATCGTCTCTTGATGTGTTTTGCTCTCTTGTGAAACCTGGATTCCTTCGCCAAAGTAATTGCACCCGTGTTGTCACAGAAGATTGTCATTGGACCTGATGCACTAGGTATTACACTTAGATCGGATATGAACTCCTCCATCCAGACTCCTTCATGTGCTGCTTCCGAAGCAGCTATGTACTCCGCTTCCCACGTAGATCCCGCCATGACGCTCTGCTTAGAACTGCACCAACTGACAGCTCCACCATTCAATAAAATTATGTATCCGGTCTGGGACTTAGAGTCATCTGGATCTGTGTCGAAGTTAGCATCGACGTAACCTTTTACGACGAGCTCGTCGTCACCTCCATAAACGAGAAACACGTCCTTTGTCCTTTTCAGATATTCTTGACCGATGTCCAGTGATCCACTCCTTGATTACTTTGGTACCTCCCTGCCAAACTTATGGCAAGGCACAGATCAGGTCTGGTACACATCATTGGATACATGATAGAACCTATGGTTGAGGCATAGGAAATGACTTTCATTTTCTATCTATCTTCTTATTGGTCGGGCATTGAGTCTGACTCAATTTCACACCTTATAACACAGGCAAGAACTCTTTGTTTGACTGATCCATTTTGAACTTATTCAAAATTTTGTCAAGGTATGTGCTTTGTGAAAGTCCAATTTATTCAAGTATCCTTTTATGCTATCCGGAAATTTTGCATCATTTCCAATCAATAATATGTCATCCACATATAACATCAGAAATGCTACAGAGCTCCCACTCACTTTCTTGTAAATACAGCCTTCACCGTAGGTTTGCATAAACCCATATGTGTTGATCACCTCATCAAAGCGTATATTCAAACTCCGAGATGCTTGCACCATTCCATAGATGGATCGCTGGAGCTTGCACACTTTGTTAGCAACTTTAGGATCAACAAAACCTCTTGGTTGCATCATATACAACTCTTCTTTCAGAAATCCGTTAAGGAATGCAGTTTTGACATCCATTTGCCAAATTTCATAATCATAAAATGCGGCAATTGAGAACATGATTCGGACGGACTTAAGCATCGCTACGAGTGAGTATGTCTCATCGTAGTCAACTCCTTGAACTTGTCGAAAATATTTCGCAACAAGTCGAGCTTTGTAGACAGTGATATTACCATCAGCGTTTGTCTTCCTCTTGAAGATCCATCTATTCTCAATGTCTTGCCGACCATCGGGCAAGTCCACCAAAATCCATACTTTGTTCTCATACATGGATTCTATCTTAGATTTCATGGCCTCAAGCCATTTATCGGAATTTCGACTCATCATAACTTCTTCATAGTTTGAAGGTTCACCGTTGTCTAACAAGATGACTTCCAGGACAGGGTTAACGTACCACTCTGGTGTGGTACGTGTTCTGGTCGACCTTCGAGGTTCGGTAGTAACTTGATCCGAAGTTGCATGATCATTATCATTATCTTCTTCTCTAGTTGGTGTAGACATCACGGGAACAATTTTCTCAGATGATCTACTTTCCAATTCGAACGAAGGTACAATTACCTCATCAAGTTTTATTTTTCTCCCACTCGTTTTTTTTTTTTGAGAAACTCCTTCTCTAGAAAAGATTCATTCTTAGCAACAAAAGGCTTGCCTTCGGATTTGTGGTAGAAGGTGTACCCAACAGTTTCTTTTGGGTATTCTATAAAGACGCACTTCTTCGATTTAGGTTTTCCCAACTCAACAGGGTCCAAGTGACGGTGCTTTCCATTTATTCTTGGATTTATTTTAGGATTTCCGACGATACGTGTTCAGTGGGAGGAGACGTTTCAGTCGATTACGAGACGCCTTTTGTGACTTCGTCAATCTGAATATGGATATGTCAGCTGAGTCTCTCGAAGGTGCTAATAAGGTTAGGGTGTGTTCATAGGGATGAGTGTATGCGCATATATGAGCGCCTCCGTCTATACCGTGTTAAAAAAAACTATATCACCGAAAATATTGAGATGCAACTTATATTTTGCTAAAAATAAATTTTAGTATTGTTTGTGACATAATTAATATATTGCTTAATATCAAGTGTATTTCACGTACACAATTACTAGCCTTGATATCTGCCTCCTGGTCGAATAGAATTCAGGCGTCGTTTGGACGGTGAAATATTGCCGTGGTTCAGGTGGGATCTGACCTCGGTTACGTGGCACTAACCACCAGCAGCCTGTCCTTGCCGGAACGATCAGGCAAGCAAGCAAGCAAAGCTGGCGGTGGTTCGTCCATCGCGTCGCACTGCCCGCACTCGTTGCACAGCACACACAATCACAGCGCTCGCCGTGCCAATTTAGCAACCACTGTTTCTCCTCATCGAGAGCCACGAAGACACTGCATCTGTCGAAACGGCGAAGGGGGCCGAGACTTTGGTGGCTAAACGACGCCGAGGACACGGAGCGCGGGCGCCGGACAACGTTACTGCTGCCGTCCTGACACCCACCTGGAATTGCGTGGCTCGCCTGCCCGCTCCGGACACGCCGCTACTGTACCTCACCTCGCGCGAAACAATAATGCAGTGGGGGAGGCGGTGCCGGGTACGCGATGCGGGGTGCGCGGAACCGCCCACCCGATCGATCCCGTGGTCCTCGGGCGGAGAAAGTGTGGCAGCGCCGCAAGCGTGCGGTGTGGGGCGTCGTCGAGGCGCTGTCACTCGCGCACGCGCCCCACGGGCACGGCTGGGCTGTCCCTACGTACGCGCCGCACGGAACCTACCGGCGCGTGCCGGTCTCCCCCACACTGTCGTCGGTCCACGCCGCGCGCGCCTCCGCCGCTTTCAATGCTGGCCCACGCCACGCCACGGCACGGCACGGGAGGAAACAAACGGTGGGTGATCGATCGTCCAGGCGACGACGCGCTCGCCCGCGGGCGCTGGACCCGGCCGATGCCGACACTTGTCCCCGTCCACGAGCGCCCCGGCCGCCTAGCGTGCCGTCGTCACCCGTCCCCCTCGCCGCTCCCTCGATTTATTAAAATATTTGTTAATCCATCAGTCGGCGTCCCACTTTACGTGGTGGCTACGGGCCGAGCGGTGCGCGGGGGCGGCTTTCTGGCGGATCGCGATCCGGTTCGTGTCCCCGGGACGTCACGCACCCGGCGGGCGCCGACGATGCGGTTGACGGGGCGGCCGAGATAAACAAACAAACAACCAAACAAACCGGACGACGAAGCGATCGAGAGGCCCGTGTGAGCGAGGCGGGCGGCGTGGCCGTGCCGCGTCGTCGAGCGCGGGGCGTGGCCGGCAGCGGCGGGGCCAGGGGCCACGTGCCTGCGCGCCCACGCGGGCGGCGGGTTTCGCTAGCGCAGCTGGCTGGCTGGCTGGCCCCACCCACCCGTCCGTCCGCCCGCCGGCTGCGTAGCGTACGTACGCCGACCGGACCGCTGCGCGGGACGCACGGATCGTGATGCCCCCGCCCGCCCGTCCTTCCCGCGGGGCCCGCGCTGGCCCGTGACGTGCTGCCGCAACGTGCCGCTCGACGCACCGCCGCGGGGCGGGGCCCACGCGCGGCGGCTTTGATGCCTTTTGTTTATGCGATGGAAGGACCCGGCCGGTTTTACATTCACGTCCCCGTAACATGCTCTTATTTTATATATGAATAAAGTAGAAAAATGGCACAAATGAGTCACTGAACTATGATTTCGTGTACATTTTCATACATTTGGTGTTAAATCAAAAAGTTGGCGTTAACTCGATGATCAACGAGGCCAGACCGCAACGCAAGGAGGTTGGCGCGCCATGCACAGCCAGGGACAAACCAGTCCATGAAGTCCAATTCGGGCCTAGGAGCGGGGTGTTGGTGGTGCGGTACCAAGAAAAAGATCTCATGTCAGGCCTTTCGCGAGAAAGAGCAGCATGCGAGGAGGTGCTCCTTGGTTTCGGTCTCCTAGTCGCAGAGTAGGCACAACAGGGCCTGGGCGAGTCCGCGGCGAGCAAGCCGATCCGCGGTCCAACATCGTCCTTGGAAGGCTAGCCGTACGAAGATCTTGATATAGAGGGGTGCCCAAGATTTCCATGTAAGCTTCCATGAGGGCTCAATCGTGGATCCGGAAAATAAGGGCTTTGTAACAGGATTTGGCGGAGTACACACCGTGGGACGTCGAGCGCCATAGCAGGTGGTCCGGGTCGTCGGTGAGAGTGATCCAGATGGGTCGCAGCCATAAAGTACTGTATTGAACAAGGGCCTCGGGACTCAGGGTGCCCCGCACATCCTGAATACATGCTTTTTCGGCCAGGCCCACAGCTACAGTGTGCGCCTTACGGCATCGGCGGGACACCAAGGCGTGGACGATGGGAGCCATCACAGCGACAGTCGAACCGTAAGCCAATGGTTGGTCCAGAATAAGCAAGAGTTGTTGCCGCTGAGTGACCAAGTCGTAGAGGCTCGAAAGATGGCATGCACGATGGGGCAGCACGGGATGCCTCTGTCATGCTGCCAACCTCAGTCCATCCCTTCATTGCCTATGCCTCTGCCATGCTTGCATTTGCCACATTCGGGATGCTGGTACATGAAGTCGAGATGAAAGTTTCATTATTGCCCCGAATTACAGCCCCCGTAGCTCCTTTCCCTTCGTCCTCGTGGAAAGATGCATCCACGTTTATCTTCACTATACTAGCATTGGGTTTCTTCCATCGATCCACATCTCCGTGAAGTCATGTTCTGGTAGACATAGCTCGTTGGAAGTTGGTGCATATAGCCTGAATCGAGATAACGTTCTTGTACATCGAGGGGATAACTTCATTATGTGTCTGTCTTCTCCTTAACCACCATAGGTACTGACATGCGGTGACAATTCTCAACCCAATGCTTGGCAAGTGTGGGAGTCTTGAGGGTGGTAGCCGCAGTATGTGTTCTAGGACCGCATACCCCGATCGATCAACATGACAAGCATAAGCAATATTGTTCGAGATTCCCAAAAGTTGCCACGTTTCTGTTGCCCGTGAGCATCTAAATAAGAGATGTGATATACCCACATCTCCTTGGCAAATTCGGTCAAGGATTTACTCCCAACTTGGCAGCGAGGGCTCATTGCTAGGGCAGACATATTGCTGCTTATCAAGACCGTGATCTCGTCGAGATCAATCCACCATCTCATGGTCACTGAAGCTACGGTCAAGGTGTTCGAGGAAATTAATAGGTGGTTATTAGCTTTCTTCTTGGTTAGATCAGAGCAAATTACTAGAGGTCAATGCCCTGTTGCTCGGGCTTTGGTTTGCAAGCCAACTTGCTTGGGGGGCTATGTGTCAAAACCCTTCAACTACAGGCTATTGCGCCGAGGGTACAATGGGAATGGTTGCGGCACACTGAACCTGATCGCCCATGGCAAGGCTTGCAACTCCTAAATGATGATATAGCGCGGCATGTTTTTGACATCCTTGTCGTGATTTTGACAGGTGATGGAGGTAGGATCTTGATGAATAAATGGCAACGCTGTAAGAGATCTTGCGCCACTCAATTCCCTCAAATTCTGCACAAGGATTGCCAATAAAAGGATAGCGACGGATGCCTTCAGTAACCATGGCTAGAAGGAAGATAATGATATATCCAACAACTTGTCAACTCTTGAACTCTTCGATATATCACAGCTTCGGACTATCATCAGCGCCATCAAACTCAAGCCTGATGTGCCCGACACATTTATTTGGATATGAACGAGTTCTTGGCACTATTATGGAAACTCAGTTTATAAACTATTATACCAATTAGATACCATATTTGCCACTGCTTCATGCGTATGGAAGTGTTGGGTACCTCTCAAGTGGAAGATTTTCGCATGACTAGCATTCCACTACCACCTCTGGACCTACGATAGAAGGCTCGGCATGGTCTCCTAGCACAAAACTCGGCATGCTTTGCCTTCCTCCAAAATTGAGACGTCGTTGATCACATACTTATGTATTGCGTGGCTACTCGTGATACTTGGTATAGGTGCTTGTGGTAACTAGGAATCATTGTTTAAATTCCTAACCAGCAACATTCCCGAGGAATGATGGCTTGGAACTAGGAGAACGTTCCATGGCAAAGCCACGAGGACCGGGGCTTCGACACCGTGATCAGTCTTATTGCTGGGAATCTATGAAAACAATGGAATGCTCTGGCATTCCGTAACAGGGACAAACAGAAATCTAGCCAAGCACTAGTTGATCACATTTTAGATGAGTAATCTCTTGGAGGGGAGCTGGAGCGGTGTATGTTGACTATAAGTGAGTAGTTAGTTTTTTTTGTACTTACATTGCTGCCTGCAATGATAGTAAGTTTTTTGTATTTTTTGCGCTCAATTCTATAAAAAAAATATAGTACGCAATTGGCGTATTCTCTCAAAGATTAAATGCCTAGAGTTTTGCGGTGACCTTCGTCATCTAATCCAGCATCATCATCTTCTCCGGGCTTTGATCCTTTCGGTTCGACGTCATCGCCATTTCATGGCAGGGTTCGATGACATCTCGGTTGCACGTGTGGATAGAACGCCGTTGTTTCGACGGTGGCACGAAACTCTAGCCGCTGCTACTATTGCCGTGCCACTGTACGTAGGAGCCGGAGAAGACAAAAAAAAAACAAATCCAATTGTGTGACGTGATGCCTCTGCGTCTTATGCATTTTTTTTTTTGAGTTGTTTTTGTTCATTTGTGGTGCACACAAACCTCATGCCCAACGCGTGACCGAGAAGGGACGGAACCACAAAGTTTGTAACCGCCCCAGGGTTTGCGCAATTTGGCGGATCCCGAGGGCCCGGACGGAAAAGCGGGCGTTACAAATTGTGTAATGCCGCCACGCTAAAGACGAGGGGCGGCGGCGCGGACAGTCAAAGCGCTCCCTGACTGCGCCGAGTTTTATTCCCTCCTCTTGCCGCTCCACCACTCGCTCCCCATTTCCTCCCTTTTTAACCAGCTGCTCCCCCCACCGCCTATAATAAGGCGCGCCCCTCCTCCCTCTCCATCCCCCAACCCCCAGATCCTGCACGCCATCCATCAGCTTGATACGCACACACCCATCCGTCAACAAGAAAAAGAAAGGCCAGCCAGCCATGGCGCCCAGGACGTCCGACAAGACGGCGACGCCGCCCGCTGCCGGGGCCGCCGCGACCGGGCTCGCGCTCGGCGTCGGCGGCGGCAACGGCGGGGGCGTCGGCCCGCACTACCGCGGCGTGAGGAAGCGGCCGTGGGGCCGGTACGCGGCGGAGATCCGCGACCCGGCCAAGAAGAGCCGGGTGTGGCTCGGCACGTACGACACGGCCGAGGAGGCCGCCCGCGCCTACGACGCCGCCGCCCGCGAGTACCGCGGCAACAAGGCCAAGACCAACTTCCCCTTCGCCTCCGCCTCCGCGCCGCCCGCCGCCGCCGCGGCCCTCACCGGCGACGGCAGCCGGAGCAGCAACAGCAGCACCGTGGAGTCCTTCGGCGGCGACGTGCAGGCGCCCATGCAGGCCATGCCGCTCCCTCCGTCCCTCGAGCTCGACCTGTTCCACCGCGCGGCCAGCACGGCCGGGGCCGGCGCCGGCATGCGCTTCCCCTTCAGCGGCTACCCCGTGTCGCACCCGTACTATTTCTTCGGACAGGCCGCGGCGGCCGCCGCCGCCGGCTGCCACATGTACAGTCAGGCCCCGAAGGTGACCGTGGCGTCCGTGTCCCCGAGCGACTCCGACTCCTCGTCGGTGGTGGATCTGGCGCCGTCGCCGCCCGCAAGGAAGCCCGTCCCCTTCGATCTCGACCTGAACTGCCCGCCGCCGGCGGAGCTGTGACCGGGCGCCGGAGCTTATTTAGCTGATATGACTGCTAGTTTCTTTCGTCGCCTTCCTTTTTTTTTTGCCCCTAGAATGAAGAAAATTTCCGTGTACCTTCATGATGTTTAGGAGAGGCCGGCCGCCTTGCACGACAACGGCAGGGGCAGATGTGTAAATACGGTTTCTTTTTTCGCCGGAGAGGCAGAGATGGATGGATGATGTAGTATTGTCGCCGAAGACAAGTCCTGCCGGCGTTGCCATGGACCGAATGAATTATATTGAGTTACTTCTACTTTGACACCCTCAAGCGGCCACTCGTATTTACTCACTACTTAGTTATCTTCTTGCGAATCCTCTACTCCATTTACTGGCAGATCTTTTTTTATGAGTGTAGACATTAACCAGCAGATCAGATCTTTGGTGAAACGGAAGGGGCGATGGAGGGCAGGTTCGGAGTAAGTGCGTCTGGGTGGCCGGCCCGTGCGTTTGCACCCGTCGTCTCGTCTCATCTGACTGCTTGCTTGCGACCCATGCAGCACGGTCATTATTGGCCGGTCGACGAAAGCTCGGGTCGGGTCGGGTCACCTCGTGCGCGCGCTGCTGCATGGATCCATGCTCGCCGCCCACTACGTGTCGAATTTACTACTGCGAATCGCGCTCACGATCTGTCGTGATGAACAACGATGTGCGCGGACGGTCCCTTGGAAAAAATGTCGCCGTCGGCGTCCGTTCTTTCGGGCTTTAATTTAATTTTAACCCCTTGTAGTGGCTTGGCAGCACAAGTGTCAAATTACTGATAACAGGATTAGATAGAAGAGTAGGTAAATCCGGCGCTGCTTCCGCAGCCGCCCTGCCGACGGAGGAATTTATATTTTATTTCGCGATTTGGCCAAGTCTTCTTCTCGCAGCGGGGGCAAATTTGACTATTTTGACCTGTTGTGGCAACAAATTCACAAAATGAACTGCTCGCGAAACTATTTCACTCCCGTAACCCTTTTGTGCAGCGCCCGCCACGACGGCGCTGCACCCTTCTGTGCAGCGCCTGCAGCAGAGGCGTTGCACACCTGTCCACCGTGGCAGCCCCTGGCCCGCACCCAGGCCGTGCAACGCCTCCCACTCAGGCGCTGCACATGCCTGCCACAGAGGCGCTGCACTGTATAGTGCAACGCCTCTGTGGCAGGCGCTGCACATGCCTGTATCTATCCAGAGAACAACAGAAGCTTCTGTTGTGATACAGGCATGTGCAACGCCTGCCGCAGGGGCGCTGCATTGTATAGTGCAACGCCTCTGTGGCAGGCGTT